>CM069139.1:83519907-83864907 GCA_035221665.1 Okamejei kenojei
TGTCCCATAAATGTATTCATGTGTGTATATATTTACAGTGTGGTACATGGACACACTGATCTGTTTTGTAGTAAATGCCTTCTAGGTTCTGTTGTGCTGAATCTCATTGTCCTACCACCCCCTCACCCCCCCTCTCACCCCCCCCACCCCACCCACCCCACCCACCCCAATTGACAATAAACTCACTTGAACTTGAAATACAATTTCATATTTATGCCCCTATACAAGCTTTCACCGCGTAACGAGCTGCGGTGGATATTTGCTTCCTGCCGTGTTTATATTAAATGAGATTGTGTACCGTGTCAACACCTTACGGAGATCGACAATATTTTCCATTACAACATAACTGTGCAGTGAAAATGCAAAACTGGAGGCAGGACGACGGAGGAATTTTAAACGGTAGAAAGTGAATATTTTTCCGGTTACATAATCATAGTTTAAAGATAGCAGCATCCCTTACAGTGGCACACGTCACCACAACCATTAGTACCTGTGTGTGTTAATGATCACGTCATGTTCAGAGATGTTTACAGGAAAGTTAGAGTGTTGTGAAATTTTTTTTTTCCTTTGAATATAACATCTCCAGTGTGTGTTTTTTTTTTAATTCGGTTTTGCGGAACCTAAACAAAGAAAGGAAAACCAGTTTCACCCTACATTTAACAGCCTCAATCCCTGTTCGTTTTTTGTTGAAACGATAGCAGAGTTGTTTCAATCCACTGGGAAAGATTTGGGGATCATAGAACCCGTACAGCACAGAAACAGGCCCATTAGCCCACAAAATATGGAGGAAGGAACTGCAGATGCTGGTTTAAACCAAAGAGAAAACTTGCAAACTCCCAAGTTCCCGTTGCACCAGCGCCTCATTCTCACCTAGCAAACAGCCAACAATGGCCTGTTTCCTCCATGACCGTTACTTTTTTGCATATCTTTCACCCATTTGTTCTATATCTCTCCACTTCGCCATCTATATCTCTCGTTTCCCTTTCCCCTGACTGGCCTGAAGGAGGGTCTCGACCTGAAACGTCGCTCATTCCTTCTCTCCAGAGATGCTGCCTGAGTTACTCCAGCACTTTCTGTCCACCTTTGGCCCACAGGGTCTGTGCTGAACATGATGCCAAGTTAAAGTAATCCCCTTTGTTTGCCACGTGACCCTAATCCCCCCCATTCCCTGCATATCTATGCGCCCATCTAAATGTCTCTTCAACGCCATTATCATCACTGCCACAACCACCACCAACAAGTATTCCAGGCACCCACCAACCACTCTGTATAAAAAAATACCCCATACATCTCATTTAAACTTTGTCCCTCTTACCTTAATGCCATGCCCTCTAATCGTTGACATGCCTACCACTGTCTACATTATAATAGCGTTTATAATAGTATATTTATAAACTGCCTTTTTTCCCCAGAAACTGCTTCTTCCCCACAGCCATCAGGCTATTAAACTCAACTCAAACAAAACTCTGAGCATTAATAGCCCATTATCTGTCTATTTGCATTTTATCTGTTTTATTTATTCATGTGTGTATATATTTATATAATGGTATATGGACACACTGATCTGTTCTGTATTCATGCCGTCTATATTCTGTTGTGCTGAAGCAATGAAGAATTTCATTGTCCTATCAGGGGCACATGACAATAAAACTCTATTGAATCTTTTATAATTTTATATATTTTCATCAGGTCTCCACTCAACAGTTGGCATTCCAGAGAAAACAATCTAGTTTTGTCCTTGCAGTTTAACAACCTCCATTCGAGGCAGCGTTGTGGTAAACCTCTTCTGCACCCCCTCCACATCCTTCCTGTCATGGGGCACCAGAACTGTACACAATACTCCAAATGGCTCGTATGCTCAATGGCCCGACCAATGAAGGCAAGCAGACCGTATGCCTTCTTTACCACGCTGTCTGCTTGTGTGCCCACTTTCAGGGAGTTGTGGACCTGGACCCCAAGATCCCCTCAGAAGGACAACAATATTTTGTCAAACACCTATGGTGGATTGCAGTATTTTTCATGTTTTCTGGGCCTTTGTTGGTGGTATTTTGTGTGTGTGTGTCCAGCAGAGCGAGTGACAGCTGCCGAGATCTGTAGCCTGTCTGTGCAGATTGCTTTTGCCCAATTCATCTATGTTTTACATAGAACACAGAGTGCTGGAGTAACTCAGCGGGTCAGGCAGCATCTGTGGAGAACATGGATAGGTGACGTTTCACAGAGTGCTGGAGTAACTCAGCGGGTCAGGCAGCATCTGGAGAACATGGATAGGTGACGTTTCACAGAGTGCTGGAGTAACTCAGCGGGTCAGGCAGCATGGATAGGTGACGTTTCTCAGAGTGTTGGAGTGACTCAGGTGGGTCAGGCAGCATCTGTGGAGAACATGGATAGGTGACGTTTCACAGAGTGCTGGAGTAACTCAGGGTCAGTGGATAACTGGAGAAGCATGGATGTTGGAAGGGATGTTTCAACAGAGTGGAAACTGGAGGGTCTCAGCAGGCAGCAGCATCTCAGGTGGGAGTAACTCAGGTGGGGTCAGGGAGAACATGGATAGGTGTGACGTTTCATGGGAGTAACTCAGTGGGTCAGGCAACATGGATCGTTTCTCAGGTTGGAGAGGACTCAGGTGGGTCATGGAGGATAGGTGACGTTCACAGAAAGTGGAGTAACTCAGTGGGTCAGTCAGCATCTCTGGAGAACATGGATATGGGATGTTTCACAGAGTGCTGGAGTAACTCAGTGGGTCAGGCAACATCTCTGGAGAACATGGATAGGTGACGTTTCACAGAGTGCTGGAGTAACTCAGTGGGTCAGGCAGCATCTGTGGAGAACATGGATATGGGATGTTTCACAGAGTGCTGGAGTAACTCAGTGGGTCAGGCAGCATCTATGGAGGACCTGGATTGGGGACATTTCAGGTCACAACCTTTCCTCAGAAAGGGTTCTTCACCGAAGACAGACACAAAAAGCTAGAGTAACTCAGCGGGACAGGCAGCATCTCTGGAGAGAAGAAATGGGTGACGTTTCGGGTCAAGACTCTTCTTCAGACTGACCCAAAACCTCACCCATTTCTTCTCCCCAGAGAGGCTGCCTGAGTTACTCCAGCATTTTGTGCCTATCTTCGGTTTAAACCGGCATCTGCAGTTCCTCCCTGTACGCAGTCTTCACCGTGCTTGCCTTCGTCTGATGACAGCGTGATGACCGGGGGCCGCGGGCAGCAGGGCCTTCTGTTGAGGAGTGAGGTTGATGGGGAGGCCGGCTGAGGAGGACCAGGGGGAGGCTGAGCTGCTGTACGGACTGAGCAGTGGTGGTCAATGCTGCTACTGGTCTAGCGAGCCAACGAGCGAGAGGAGTGGGTACACAAAAGGCTGGAGAAACTCAGCGGGTGCAGCAGCATCTAAGGAGCGAAGGAGATAGGCGATGTTTCGGGTCGCCTATCCCCTTCTTCAGACTGGTCAGGGATCAGGGAAACGAGAGATATAGACGGTGATGTGGAGAGATAAAGAACAATGAATGAAAGATATGCAAAAAAGTATCGATGATAAAAGGAACAAGCCATTGTAAGCCCGTTTGTAGTGTGAAAATGAGAAGCTAGTGCGACTAGGGTGGGGGAGAGAGATAGAGAGAGAGGGAATGCCAGGGCCTGAGGGCTGAGGGAGAGGTGGGAAGGGGAGGAGACAGCAAGGGTTAACAGAATTGAGAAAATTCTAGTGAGCGAGAGGAGTGAGTGGCCTGAGTCAGTGCCACATCCACCCCACTCTCGCCATACAGACTACACGGGACGCAAGGCAGGCAGCGCTGTGGGAGACCCGGGTTCCCTTCTGACCTCAGGCGCTGCTGTGCAGAGTTTGTACGTTCTCCCCGTGACCTGCGTGGGTTTTCTCCGGGATCTTCGGTTTCCTCCCACGCTCCAAAGATACACAGGTTTGTCGGTTAATTGGCTCGGTAAAAGTGTTAATGTGCGGGGATCGCTTGTCGGCGCGGACCCGGTGGGCAGGAGGACCCGTTTCCATGCTGTATCTCTAAACTTAAAAAGGGTTAATCTTTTGTGGCAGGTGTATGGATCGGGAAATGGCCAAGCAAGGGTAGATGGGACCATCTTAGATGCGGAACCTTAGTGGGTATGGACGAGTTGGGCCGGAGGGCCTGTTTGCATGCTGTGTGACTCTCTTATGATCCATACTAAGAAGGAGGAAGGTCCTCATGGAAGTTATTCATATGTGTAAACCCCTTCTCCCCATATCCCCTGACTCCGCTATTTTTTAAAGAGCCCTGACGGCCCCAGGGAGGCCAAGGAGAGGGATGTGACTGAGTTGTGGGCAACCTCGTCGGTCCATTCCCTCCACAGATGCTGCCTGATTCCCTGGGTGCCTCCAGCACTTTGCGTTGTTGTTTGTAAAGCAGTATCTGCAGTTTCCAACGTCTGCAGTAAATCAGTAATCAGTAATGTAGCAATGCATAACAGTGCAACCAAGGACACAGTCCATAGTCGATGATGATTGCTGAGATCATTCTTGCTATTGAGGGAGGGCAGCGTAGGTTTACAAGGTTAATTCCCGGGATGGCGGGACTGTCATATGCTGAGAGAATGGAGCGGCTGGGCTTGTACACTCTGGAGTTTAGAAGGATTAGAGGGAATCTCATCGAAACATACAAGATTGTTAGGGGTTTGGACACGCTAGAGGCAGGAAACATGTTCCCGATGTTGGGGGAGTCCAGAACCGGGGGCCACAGTTTAAGAATAAGGGGTAAGCCATTTAGAACGGAGACGAGGAAACACTTTTTCTCACAGAGTGGTGAGTCTGTGGAATTCTCTGCCTCAGAGGGCGGTGGAGGCCGGTTCTCTGGATGCTTTCAAGAGAGAGCTAGATAGGGCTCTTAAAGACAGCGGAGTCAGGGGATATGGGGAGAAGGCAGGAACGGGGTACTGACTGGGGATGATCAGCCATGATCACATTGAATGGCGGTGCTGGCTCGAAGGGCCGAATGGCCTACTCCTGCACCTATTGTCTATTGTTAGTGTTGTACACTGTTTAGGAGCCTGATGGTTGCTGGGAAGAAGCTGCTCTTGAACCTGGAGGTCACGGTTTTCAGGCTGCTCTTCCTTCTTCCCGATGATGAGAGCGTGGCCAGGGGGGTGTGGGTCGTTGATGCCGGCTGCCTTTCTGAGACGGCACCTCCTTGCGATCCCTTTGATGATGGGGAGGTCAGTGCCAATGATGGACCGGGCAGTGTCCAGCACTCTCTGTAGATCCCCCCGATGGTGGCGAGGCCCAAGAACCCGTGACGGCCCGAGCAGTGTTCCTCCACTCTCTGCAGTCTGCGTTGTTCCCGGGTTTGATGCCGGCTGCAGGCATGGCGAGGTGATGCAGTCACAGCATTTGTTGACTGCGTTGAGAAGCTCTGCTTGTGTGGGTGAGCTGGTGTGCGCCTGGCAGAGTGCAGAGGGAGCCGAGAGTGGGTGGATCCCACCACAGGATGTGGGCCAAGCAGCAGATGGCCACGCAAGTTAGCAATGTCAATATTTCTTTTGGCATCACACAAGACAGAAACTGGAGCTGAAGCCCGTCTAAGGTGACAGCTGTCCCCAGGCTGTGTCCATTTGCCCACTCACTCGCCATGTCCACTCATCACTGATGTTCAAGTGTGTAGGAAGGAACTGCGGATTAAACAGAGATAGACACAAAATGCTGGGGTAACTCAGCGGGACCAGCAGCATCTCTGTTGAGAAGGAATGGGTGAGGCTTTGGGGCGAGTCCCTTCTTCAGACTGATTCAAAGACTGACTGATGGCAGCCTGGAATTTGTCCCATTACCGACCCCCACCAGCCACTTGGGTCGAGAGCCCCAAACGTGATTCGCAATCTGCCGATTCTTCTCGTCAATAAACACCACGGGTGCGAGCAATCCAAACAAAACATGTTGCAAGCACTCAAAAGGCCAGGCAGCATCTGTGACGAGAGGACGGAGGAAAGATTGAGCCCAACTTGAGGCCTTAATCCTACTTCCTTCAAAAAGATCACAACGTTCTGAAGTAATGGATGATCAGCCATGAACGGTGCTGGCTGGAAGGGCCAAATGGCCTACTCCTGCACCTATTGACTATTGTCTATCGTCTATAACTCAGCGGGTCAGGTAGCACCTCTGGAGAACAAGGATAGGTGACGTTTCGCGTTTGGGACCCTTCTTCACACTGCAATCTATTTCTGTTTCCAATATTGCATCACAATCCTGATTTCCAGATCTAGTATCCTGAGATTGTGCCTCCACAGTTCTCGACTTTCCAGCTGGAGGCTATTTGCCCGTCAATACTTTCAGACGCGCCTCCCAAACAGTTCACTCCTCATCTTTCCGAACTCTGGTATGTACAGGCCAATCTCACTCAGTCCATAATATCAGGATACACTCTACTGAATCCAGACTCTGATGCTGTCAGATTATCATACTGACATGCAGATTATCATACACACACTAACACCATCGTTTCAACTTAATGCCATCCTTCCCGGAGCTGGGCACCACTTTCCCTCTCTCCACAGATGCTGTGATCTGTAGAAGCTGGGAACTCCCCTTTGCTTCACATTTCAGTACATTCTGTGTCTGGTGTCTTACAGCATGTTTTTTAAAGTTTTCTTTTAGCTGCCTTCACTCATGTATGCTCTAAATGACCCCAGAAACATTCCATCTGCTGGCCCTCACTGTCAAATGGGCATTTTTCTCCCCACATCTCTGGCGTTTAAAACACATAAAGAACATGGATCGGTGACGTTTCAGGTTGGGAGCCTTCTTCAGACTTTTGACTCAGTCTGCCTGGCTGGACCTACCTGATTTTCCCAGTTGCTAAACACTTTAACTCCCCCTCCCATTCCCACACTGACCTTTCTGTCCTGGGCCTCCTCCACTGTCAGAGTGAGGCCCAGTGCAAATTGGAGGAACAGCACCTCATGTTTTGCATGGTGGTATGAATATTAATTTCAGTAACCCTTGCATCCGTCTCTTCCGTCCCTCCTCACCCAAATCATACCAGCTTCAACCGTTTTGTTGAGTCTCATTGCAAAGACTGCAAAAAAGAAGATAAAATACTGCAAAAAGTTGTAAACGCTGCCCAGTCCATCATCGGCTCTGACCTCCCCACCATCGAGGGGATCTATCGCAGTCGCTGCCTCAAAAAGACTGTCAGCATCATCAAGGACCCACACCATCCTGGCCACACACTCATCTCCCCGCTACCTTCAGGTAGAAGGTACAGGAGCCTGAAATCTGCAACATCCAGGTTCAGGAATAGCTGCTCCCACACAACCATCAGACTATTAAACTCAACTCAAAGAAAAATCTGAACTTTAATAGCCCATTGCACTTTATATGCTTATTTATGTGTGTGTGTATATACATATATATATATTCAATGGTATGTGGTCACACTGATCTGTTCTGTATTTATTTATGCCTACTATATTCTGTTGTGCTGAAGCAAAGCAGGAATTTAATTGTCCTATCTGGGACACATGACAATAAACTCTCTTGAATCTTATTGTCTGTAGCATATTTTCACCCAACAAACAGCTAACAACGGCCTGTTTCCTTTATCATCGTTACTTTTTTTGCATATCTTTCATTCATTTGTTCTATATCTCTCGACATCACCGTCTATATCTCTCGTTTCCCTTTCCCCCGACTCTCAGTCTGAAGAAGGGTCTTGACCCGAAACGTCACCCATTCCTTTTCTCCAGAGATGCTGCCTGACCCGCTGAGTTACTCCAGTTTTTTGCGTCTATCTTCTGACTTTCCCAGTTCTGTTGGGGAGATATTTGATTTGAGATGATTGGGCATCAGTTCACCTGCTCAGTGTATTTATGCTGAACCTTTTAGCACACGATACAGCAATCCGACACCATAACACAAGGCTCCGACCTGACCTGACCATCCAACACAGTGCTGACATAAATGCTGCTGTTCCCTGCTGTGGTGGAACTAAATAAAGTCAGAGTTACACAGCACGGAAACAGGCCATTCAGCCCAAATCATCCATGCTGACCAAGCTGCCCCATCTACACCAGTCTCACCTGCCCATATCCCTCCAAACATATTCTATCCATGTACCTGCCTGCCTCCTCTGTTCTATACGCCCACCATCCCCTTGCGTGAAAATGTTGCCCCTCAGGTTCCTATTAAATCTTTCCACTCTCACCTTAAAACTGTGTCGCCCTGAATAACCATCTTCACTCCCCACAATACCACCCGCATTGGTGGCATCAGCCAATTTACTAATCACGCCTGCCTGGTACATTCTCATCCAAGTCGTTGAGATAAACAAGGGTGTGGTTCAGGTCCCCGCCTTGGACATAGCTTGTCCTCTGGGTGGGGTCTGTCTGTGTCCACACACCCGGACACAGCTTGACCCCTGGGTGATGTCTGTCTGTGTCCACACACCCGGACACAGCTTGTCCCCTGGCTGGGGTCTGTCTGTGTACACACACCTGGACACAGCTTGTCCCCTGGGTGGGGTCTGTCTGTGTACACACACCCGGACACAGCTTGTCCCCTGGGTGGGGTCTGTCTGTGTACACACACCTGGACACAGCTTGTCCCCTGGGCTGGGTGGGGTCTGTCTGTGTACACACACCTGGACACAGCTTGTCCCCTGGGTGGGGTCTGTCTGTGTACACACACCTGGACACAGCGTGTCCCCTGGGCTGGGTGGGGTCTGTCTGTCTGTCTGTGTACACACACCCGGACACAGCTTGTCCCCTGGGCTGGGTGGGGTCTGTCTGTGTACACACACCTGGACTCAGCTTGTCCCCTGGGCTGGGTGGGGTCTGTCTGTGTACACACACCCTGACACAGCGTGTCCCCTGGCTGGGGTCTGTCTGTGTACACACACCCGGACACAGCTTGTCCCCTGGCTGGGGTCTGTCTGTGTACACACACCCGGACACAGCTTGTCCCCCTGGGTGATGTCTGTCTGTGTACACACACCTGGACACAGCGTGTCCCCTGGGCTGTGTGGGATCTGTCTATGTACACACACCCGGGACACAGCTTGTCCCCTGGGTGGGGTCTGTCTGTGTACACACACCCGGACACAGCGTGTCCCCTGGGCTGGGCTGGGCTAGGCTGGTTGGGCTGGGCTGGGTTGGGCTGGGCTGGGCTGGGCTGGGCTGGGCTGGGCTGGGTGGGCTGGGCTTGGGGGCTGGGCTGGGCTGGTGGGGGGCTGGGTTGGGCTGGGCTGGGCTGGGCTGGGCTGGGTGGGGCTGGGCTGGGCTGGGCTTGGGCTGGGGCTGGGCTGGGCGGGGCTGGGCTGGGGCTGGGGGCTGGGCTGGGCTGGTGGGGGGGCTGGGTGGGGGCTGGGTGGGCGGGCTGGGTTGGCTGGGTGGGGCTGGGTGGGCTGGGGCTGGGCTGGGTTGGGCTGGGGCTGGCTGGGTGGGGCTGGGTGGGCTGGGGCTGGGTGGGGGCTGGGTGGGGCTGGGTTGGGCTGGGCTGGGCTGGGTGGGTGGGGCTGGGTGGGGCTGGGTGGGGCTGGGTGGGTGGGGCTGGGCTGGGCTGGGCTGGGCTGGGCTGGGTGGGGCTGGGTTGGGCTGGGGGGGGCTGGGGGGGCTGGGTGGGGCTGGGCTGGGCTGGGTTGGGCTGGGCTGGCTGGGGGGCTGGGTGGGCTGGGTGGGGGGGGGGCTGGGTGGGCTGGGTTGGGCTGGGTGGGCTGGGTGGGGGCTGGGCTGGGGGGGCTGGGCTGGGCTGGGCTGGGCTGGGCTGGGCTGGGCTGGGTGGGGCTGGCTGGGCTGGGGGTGGGCTGGGCTGGGTGGGCTGGGCTGGGCTGGGTTGGGCGGCTGGGTTGGGCTGGGCTGGGCTGGGTGGGGCTGGGTGGGTGGGGCTGGGGGCTGGGTGGGCTGGGTGGGGCTGGGGGGCGGGTGGGGCGGGGCTGGGCTGGGTGGGGCTGGGTGGCTGGGCTGGGGGGGCTGGCTGGGGGGCTGGGGGGGGGGGCTGGGTTGGCTGGGGCTGGGCTGGGGGGTGGGCGGGGCTGGTTGGGGTGCTGGGTGGGCTGGTGGGGGCTGGGTGGGGCGGGGCTGGGTGGGCTGGGGGGCTGGGCTGGGCTGGGTGGGGGGCTGGGGCTGGGCTGGGGGCTGGGGCTGGGCTGGGCTGGGGGGCTGGGCTGGGTGGGCGGGGCTGGGCTGGGTGGTGGGGGGGCGGGCTGGGCTGGGGCTGGGCTGGGGGGCTGGGTGGGCTGGGTGGGCTGGGGCTGGGGGGGGCTGGGCTGGTGGGGCTGGGCTGGGTGGTTGGGCGGGGCTGGCTGGGGGGGCTGGTGGGGGCGGGGCTGGGTGGGCGGGGCTGGGCTGGGGGCTGGGTGGGCTGGGCTGGGCTGGGTGGCTGGGAGGGGGGCTGGGTGGGCGGGGCTGGGCTGGGCTGGGGGCTGGTGGGCTGGGTGGGCTGGGCTGGGGCTGGGCTGGGGCTGGGCTGGGCTGGGCGGGGCGGGGGGGTGGGCTGGGCTGGGGGCTGGGGCTGGGGCTGGGCTGGACTGGGCGGGCTGGGTGGGCGGGGGGCTGGGCTGGGTGGGCTGGGGGGCGGGGCTGGGTGGGCGGGGGGCTGGGGCTGGTGGCGGGTGGGCGGGGCTGGGCTGGGCGGGCTGGGCTGGATGGGCTGGGTGGGCTGGGCTGGGCGGGGGGGGCTGGGCTGGGCTGGGTGGCTGGGGGCGGGGCTGGGCGGGGGCTGGCGGGCTGGACTGGGTGGGCTGGGGCGGGGCTGGGTGGGTGGCTGGGCGGGGCCTACCTGCCTGTGTCCACCCCCCCCCCCCCCCCCCCCCGGACAGTGCCCGCCTCCCTCTGTCACCCTTTGTGTTCCTGTCGCTGACGTGTGCGCGCCCCCGCCCGCCCCGGGCCTGACGTGCGCGCCCCCGCCCGCCCGCCCGCGTGTGCGCGCGCCCGCCCGCCCGCCTCTCGCCAGTGTGGGGAGCGAGCGCGCGCGCCCCCGCCGCTGACAGCCACGGCCACGGGCGGGCGGGCGGGTCTCGGGCCGGGGAAGGCGGAGAGAAGCCGCGGCCTCTCGTCACCACCGGCCCCGGCCGCTCCCTCACCCTCACCCTCACCCCCGGCCCCGGCCCCGGCTGCACACACGATGGCCCAGAAACGGCCCGCCAGGAACCTGAGCGACAGGAACAGTTGGGGTGAGTGCGGGCTCCTGACAAAGGGCGAGGGCGTCCCTCCTCCCCGGGGACAGGGAGAGACGGAGCAGGGAGAGGGGGGAGGGATGGAGGGATGAAGGGAGAGGGAGAGAGAGAGAAGGGGAGAAGGAGAAGGAGTGGAGGGAGAGAGATGGAAGAGAGGGATGAAGGGAGAGAGAGAAGGGAGGAGAGAGAGGAGCTCTTGGTCCTCCAGAAAGGGTGAGGGGAGAGAGGGAGGGTGCGGGCAAGGATGATAGAGCAGAGCCTTGTTGAGAGGGACGCAGGGATGAGAGGAGAGGGTGGGATGAAGGGAGAAGGTGGGTGTGATTTGGAGAGGGCGAGGCGGTGGTGCTGAGGGGAGGGGGTGAGGGGGGGGAGGGGGTGAGGGGGGGGGAGGGGGTGAGGGGGGGTGTGAGGGGGGCCCGGGCCGGGGGGAGGGAGGGAGGGGGGGTGAGGGGAGGGGGTGAGCCGGGTCAGCATCACATTGTGTGGCGGGGCAGGGACTGGGTGACGGGGTCGGGGCTGGCCCAAGGGGAGCGACCCTCGCCTGTTTACTCGGCTCCGCCCGCGGTAGAGATCAGCCTCCCCTCCCGAGCCTCTAGCACCGGGACACCCACTCTCACAGGCAGATTCTCTCTGCCCCCTCTCTCTGCCCCCTCTCCTCCCCCCCCCCTCCCCCCCCCCCCCCCCCCCCCCTCCCCCTCCCCCCCCCCCCCTCCCCCCCCCCCTCTCCCCCCCCCCCCTCCCCCCCCCCCCCCCCTCCCTCCCTCCCCCCCCCCCTCTCCCCCCCCCCCCCCCCCTCTCCCTCCCCCCCCCCTCTCCCTCCCCCCCCCCCCTCTCCCTCCCCCCCCCCCCCCCTCTCCCTCCCCCCCCCCTCTCCCTCCCCCCCCCCTCTCCTCCCCCCCCCCTCTCCCTCCCCCCCCCTCCCCCCCCCCCCACTCTCCTCCCCCCCCCTCTCCTCCCCCCCCCTCTCCCCCCCCCCCCTCTCCCTCCCCCCCCCCTCCTCTCCTCCCCCCCCCCCCCCTCTCCTCCCCCCCCCCCTCTCCTCCCCCCCCCCTCTCCCTCCCCCCCCCTCCCCCCCCCCCCTCTCCTTCCCCCCCTCTCCTTCCCCCCCCCTCCTTCCCGCCCTCAACTTGCCCTCCCCCTGCCCTCCCCCTGCCCTCCCCCTGCTCTCTCCCTCTCTCCTCCTGCCTCCCTCCTGCTCCCCCCCCCCCTCTCCTACCCTCTCTCCCACCCTCTCTCCCCCGGCCCTTCCCACCCCAGGCCAGGCTCACAGCCATGAACCCCATCAATAAAGATGTGTAGTTCCCCCAACCAAGCCAGTTAATGAAGGCCATCGGTGCACTATTTATTTTGTAATTGACATTGCTAAATTATTATGGGAGCATCTTCCAGTGACACATAGATCATAGGATAACAGGGGATGTGTGCTGAGCATGATGCCTGAGTCTGAAGAAGGGTCTCGACCCGAAACGTCGCCCATCTCCTTCGCTCGTTAGATGCTGCTGCACCCGCTGAGTTTCTCCAGCTTTTTGTGTACCATCGATTCTCCAGCATCTGCAGTTCCTTCTTTAACAACATGATGCCAGGTTAAACTGATCTCATCTGCCTGTACATGATCCATATCTCTCCGTTCCCTGCACTTCCCATGTGCCTGTCTAAAAGCCTCTTAAACACCACTATCGTATCTGCCTCCACCACCCCCCCTGGCAATGTGTTCCAGGCACCACCACTCTGTGTAAAAAAAACTTGCCCCTCTCACCATCAAGCGATGCCCTCTAGCATTTGAAAGTTAGTTATGGGATAAAAGTTCATATTGTCTACCCAGCCGATGCCTCATAATTTTATACATCAGAGAAACCAATTCAAGTATGCCCAACCTCTCCCTGTAGCTAATACTGTGTAATCCAGGCTGCACCCTGGTAAATCTCCTCTGCACCCGTTCCAAAGTCTTCACATCCTTCCTGTAATGGGGTGACCAGAACTGCACACATCCCACCGGAGAGAAAGAGGTCATTGTGTGCATGCAGACTGATCAGGTGTTGTTGGCAACTTTAGCTTACACCAGGACATGTTGGTGTTGTCACCCCAAGTGCATCTCTATCACACTGACTGTCAATATGTGAATTCTTTCTGCAGTTGTACAGAGCTCTAGTGAGACCACACCTGGAGTATTGTGTGCAGTTTTGGTCCCCTAATTTGAGGAAGGACATTCTTACCATTGAGGGAGTGCAACGTAGGTTTACAAGATTAATTCCCGGGATGGCGGGACTGTCATATGCTGAGAGAATGGAGCAGCTGGGCTTGTACACTCTGGAGTTTAGAAGGATGATAGGGGATCTTATTGAAACATATAAGATTATTAAGGGTTTGGACACGCTAGAGGCAGGAAAACATGTTCCCGATGTTGGGGGAGTCCAGAACCAGGGGCCACAGTTTAAGAATAAGGGGTAAGCCATTTAGAACTGAGACGAGGAAACACTTTTTCTCACAGAGAGTTGTGAGTCTGTGGAATTCTCTGCCTTAGAGAGCGGTGGAGGCGGGTTCTCTGGATGCTTTCAAGGGAGAGCTAGATAGGGCTCTTAAAAATAGCGGAGTCAGGGGATATGGGGAAAAGGCAGGAACGGGTTATTGATTGGGGATGATCAGCCATGATCACATTGAATGGCGGTGCTGGCTCGAAGGGCCGAATGGCCTACTCCACCTATTGTCTATTGTAACAGCTCCAGATGCCAAGGGACCTCATGGCCATTTCCTCCCTGGACTCCATGAGGCTGGAGAGAGTGAGGGGAAGATTCGCCAGGATGTCTGCAGGGCTCGAGGTACTGAGTGACAGGGAGAGGTTGCGCAGGCTAGACCTTTCTACTGTAGACACAAGGAACTGCAGATGTTGGTTTCCAAAAAAAGACACAGTCTGAAGACACAAAATGCTGGAGTAACTTAGCACAGGCAGCATCTCTGGAGAGAAGGAATGGGTGATGTTTTGGGTTGAGGCCCTTCTTCAGACCTCCCATCCCTTCTCTCCAGAGATGCTGCCTGTCCCGCTGAGTTACTCCAGCGTTTTGTGTCTATCTTCGGTGTAAACCAGCATCTGCAGTTTCTTCCGACACAGTCTAACGAAGGGGCCCGATTCAAAACGTCACCTTTCCATGTACTCCAGAGCTGCTGCCCGATCCACTTCAGTTCGTTCCTCCAGCACTTTGTGTTGCGCTCAATATTCCAGCATCTGCAGTTCCTTCTGTCTCGACCAACTAGCTGGTTGCTTCATGGTCATGTTGCAGTTACTCTCTATTTATTCCAGATTATTTAATGAATTTTAATTTCCCCATTGCTCAGTGGGGGCAGTCCTGATGTGAAGGAATGAACGGTACTTTATCATCAGATCATTGGGTTGGGCCTTATTTACTAATCCATTGTAACACATTCCCATGTGTAAGAACCGAAACTGCAGACGCTGGTTTAAACCGAAGACAGACACAAAATGCTGGAGTAACTCAGCGGGACAGGCAGCATCTCTGGAGGGAAGGGTTGGGTGAGGTTTCAGGTCGAGACCCTTCTTCAGACTGTGAAGGTGGGCAGGGAGAGGGAAGCTGGAAAAGGGAAGAAACAGGACATAGAATGGCAGATTTAAAAAGTCAACAAGAGGCGAGGTAGTTTCTGATCGGCAGAAGATTGCAGCAAAGTACAGAGATAAGAACAGAAGGTGTGAGTCAGGTTTGCAGAGGTGTGGATTGTAAAGCCAGTGGGAGGAAAGTAGCAGGAGGGGGTGTGGGTTGGAGGGGAGATTCTCATGCTAGCTTAGACATAGACAATAGGTGCAGGAGGAGGCCATTCGGCCCTTCGAGCCTGCACCGCCATTCATTGTGATCATGGCTGATCATCCACAATCAGTAACCCGTGCCTGCCTTCTCCCCATATCCCTAGATTCCGCTCGCCCCTAGAGCTCTATCTAACTCTCTCTTAAATCCATCCAGTGGTTTGGCCCCCACTGCCCTCTGTGGCAGGGAATTCCACAAATTCACAACTCTCTGGGTGAAAATGTTTTTTTCTCATCTCAGTTCTAAGTGGCCTCCCCTTTATTCTTGGACTGTGGCCCCTGGTTCTGGACTCCCCCATCAATGGGAACATGTTTTCCCGCATCTAGCATCTAGCCCAGTCCTTTTGTCATTCTATACCTTTCTATGGTCTTTTTATAATTTTACCCGTTCCCACGCTAGCCTCTGACCAATGTTTCTTGCACAGAAAGACGGTGTGTTTATGTGCACAGATCCTCTGGGCTGACTCTCCAGCGAGGGACATTCATTAAGTACAGTGCTGAGGTCACGCGTATCGAAGGGTAAAGGTCACGTTCACCTCCGATAATGCAGGAGGTTGCCGTGGTAACTTGGACATAAATGCTCCCTCTCTGTATGCACTAAAAAAACATTAGGTTTGTGGAACCTGCTTATGCAGAACACCAGCCAATTATGCCTCGGCTGCACAGTCTTTGAACTTCTAAATGCTTTTAAGTATTAGTTGCCATTAAGTTAGGAAGGGTGCACTAGGCATTCACCAGATGTTACCTGGGCCTGGGTTACTGGGAGAGGCTGGAAAGGCTGGGACTTCTTTCTTTGGAGTGTAGGAGGCCGAGGGTGGTGACCTCACTGCGCTGCCAGAGAACGTGGTTGTGGCAGGGAGAATATCAACATTAAAAAGACATTCGGACGGTGCACAGGTTTGAGGAGAGGTTTGGAGGGGGTGGGCCCCAATGCGGGCAAATGGAACTGGTTTATTTGGGGCACCTTGGTCAGCACGGATGCGTTGGATGAAGGGCCTGTCTCCATGCTGTGTGACTATATGGCATTATTGCTTTGGGATGGATCAACCTGGTTAAAAGCTTGTCACTGTACCTACCCACGGTACACATGACAATAAACTAAACTGAAAGATTCTAAATATTTTCTCCTGAAGTATATGTGGTAGGTCAGTAGTGTTAAAATGTTAAAGGAAGAAGGGTTTTGGCCCGACACGTTGCCTATCTCCTTCGCTCCATAGATGCTGCTGTCCCTGCTGAGTTTCTCCAGCATTTTGTGTACCCTTAAAATGTTAAAGCATTTGACATCAGTCTGAAGAAGGGTCCCATCCTGAAATGTCACCTATCCATGTTCTCCACTGACCTGCTGAGTTACTCCAGCACTTTGTGTCTTTTTTTTTGTTAGCCAGCATCTGCAGTTCCTTGTGCCTACATTTCCAACCACTTTTGTGTTAATGATAATTCAATAAGGACCGTTGGAAAACATCAGGAAACGCTGGTTAGAACAAGTCAATATACCTGTGGGTGGAGAAATCTCCTCTCTGGGAAGTGTTCGTACCAGAGACATATTCCCAGTGAAGGTCCCAGACACTGGATCCCAGTGAAGGTTCCAGACACTGGATCCCAGACACTGGATCCCAGTGAAGGTCCCAGACACTGGATCCCAGGATCCCAGTGAAGGTCCCAGACACTGGATCCCAGACACTGGATCCCAGTGAAGGTTCCAGATACTGGATCCCAGAGATGGTCCCAGATTCTGGATACCAGACACTGGATCCCAGTGAAGGTCTCAGACACTGGATACCAGATACTGGATCAGTGAAGGTCCTAGACACTGGATCCCAGAGATGGTCCCAGATTCTGGATACCAGACACTGGATCCCAGTGAAGGTCCCAGACGCTGGATATCAGACACTGGATCCCAGTGAAGGTCCCAGACACTGGATCCCAGAGATGGTCCAAGTCATCTGATCCCAGCTGCTGTTGTGAGCTGCTTATGGGTAGCTTTTAACAAGTCACAAATGGAAGCCATTGAAGATTCGAAACGCAAATATATTTCTTTTTTTGAAATTAATCCTTTTATATTCCTGTTTCACTTTAACTTGGCATCATGTTGGGCACGGACTTTGTGGGCCGAAGGGCCTGTTCCTGTGCTGTACTGTTCTATACTCTGAATGTTCTGCTCAGATAGGAGGGCAATTGCTGGTCAGAGCAGATTATCCACCCAAACATCAGCTGGAGGTCGTTGGCCATGGTCAGTAACACTGAGCGGTCAATACAAGGTCAGCCGAAGGGACAGGAACATCTAGTGCCCCTCCTCCCCCAGGGGACTGGCGGTCTCAGCCTCCCAAGGAAGAATGTTGTTTGAACTGCTGTTCTCCATGGGTGATGAAAGGCCAGTCCTTAGCTCCCTCTACTCATCTACTGGGCAATGTGTCAGCCTGGTCCCACCCTCAATAGACGGCCATCTTACATTCCCTGCTTCGTCATCTTCTGTCCAAAGTATCCTCCAACTTCGAGCCTCGCTCCGTCTCAGCCCCCGCCATGGCTAGCCATCCGAGGAGTGACTCAGCGGGGCAGGCAGCAGCTGTGGAGAGAGGAATGGGTGACATTTCGGGTCGAGACCCTTCTTCAGACTGAGTCAAAGGAGAGGGAGATGTAGAGATATGGAAGAGTCTGGTGTGAAAACGAGAGATCAAAGCAGAAAATGATCAAAGAAGTGTAGATGGTTATTGTTGACTGAGGGGAAGGTGACAATGGGGCATACACTCAGTAAAATTAATCAGAAGGGCAGTGAGACTGGTCGGAGAACTAGGGTGGGGGAGGGATGGAGAGGGAGGGAAAGCAAGGGATACTTGAAGTTAGAGGTGTAAGCTGCCCAAGCGAAATATGACGTGCTGTTCCGCCAATTTGCGCTGGGCCTCACTCAATGGAGGAAGCCCGGGGCAGAAAGGTCAGTGTGGGAATGGGAGTGGGAGTTAAAGTGTCCAGCAACCGGGAGATCAGGTAGGTTCGGGCGGACTGAGCGGAGATGTTCAGTGAAATGATCGGCGAGCCTGCGCTTGGTCTCGCCGATATACAGGAGTCCACACCTGGAACAAGTGGATACAGTAGATGAGGTTGGAGGAGGTGCACGTGATGAGGGGAAAGGCTGGCTTGATGTATTGAGGCGTGGCTCGCTTCGATTGCCGGCACTCAAACCTGCAGTGAGACCGGCCTCGGGTTAATGTTTGGACAGCTTTGTTTCAATATAAATATCTTGAGTTAGGGCACAGACTTGCCTTCAAAAGGCAGGAACACATTGTGAGGAATTAGGAAAGTGGGGAAGAGGCGGTCAGGCAGCTAATGAAGAACGTCCCTGCCTCATCGATCTCTGTAATTCTATTAGATTGCCGACAATCTTAAAAACAACTGATCAGTGATGGTTCTCCTCTTAGTGAAGACGTCACTTTGACCTCCAAATGCCCCACTGCTCTGACTGTGTTCCCCGAGTCCTGGACTCTCGGAGTCATTGGGTCACACAGTACAGCAACAGGCCCTTCAGCCCCACTCGTCCATGCTACCTAGATTCCCCATCTACACTAGTCCCACCTGCCTGCGTTTGGCCTCTATGCCTCTAAACCTTTTCTATGCGTCTTTAGTTTAATGTCACGTGTATCGAGGTTCAGTGAAAAGCTTTTGTTGCGTGCTAACCAGTTAGCGGAAAGACAAAAAAACACATGGTTACAATCGTGCAGAGAGATACGTGATAAGGGAATAACGTTTAGTGCAAGATAAAGCCTGTGACGTCTGATGAAAGATAGTCCGAGGGACTCTAATGAGGTAGATAGTAGTTCAGGACCGCTCTCTGGTTGTGGTTGGATGGTTCAGTTGCCTGATAACAGCTGGGAGGAAACTGTCCCTGAATCTGGAGGTGTGTGTTTTCACACTTCTGTACCTTTTGTCTGATGGTAGAGGAGAGAAGAGGGAGTGGCCAGGGTGGGACTGGTCCTTGATGATGCTGCTGGCCTTGCCGAGGCAGCGTGAGGTGTAGATGGAGTCAATGGAAGGGAGGTGTGATGGTCTGGGCTGCGTCCACAATTCACTGCAATTTCCTGCGGTCTTGGATGGAGCTGTTCCCAAAAACCGAGCTGTGATGCATCCCGGTAAAATGCTTTCTATGGTGCATCTGTAGAAGTTGGTGAGAGTTGTAGGGGGCATGCCGAACATCCTAAGCCTTCGAAGTAAGTTGAGGCGTGGTGTGCTAATACAATGAACCCACGTGGTCTTGGGGAGAATGTACAAACTCCGTACAGCCAGCACCCGCAGTCGGGATCAAACCCGGATCTCTGGTGCTATAAGGCAGCAACTCTACCGCTGCGCCACCGTGCCACCCTGTCCAAATGTCTTTTGAATGTAATTTGCGAGTTTATTCTGGGTCTAGCTCCCGTCATATAAGTCTAGAACTTGATAAAATATGCTGCGTTGGGTGTATGGGATGAGCTGCCAGAGGAGGTAGTTGAGACGGGCACCAAAGCAGCATTTAAAAGTCACTTGGACAGGTACATGAATGGAAACATAGAAAATAGGTGCGGGAGGAGGCCATTCGGCCCTTCGAGCTAGCACCGCCATTCATTGTGATCATGGCTGATCGTCCCCAATCAATAACCCGTGTCTGCCTTCTCCCCATATCCCTTGACTCCACCAGCCCCTAGAGCTCTATCTAACTCTCTCTTAAATCCATCCAGTGACTTGGCCTCCACTGCCCTCTGTGGCAGGGAATTCCACAAATTCACAACTCTCTGGGTGAAAACGTTTTTTTCTCACCTCAGTCTTAAATGACCTCCCCTTTATTCTAAGACTGTGGCCCCTGGTTCTGAACTCGCCCAACATTGGGAACATTTTTTCTGCATCTAGCTTCTAAACTCCAGTTAACACAAGCCTAGTCTTTTCAATCTTTCCTCATATGACAGTCCCGCCATCCCAGGGATCAATCTCGTGAACCTACGCTGCACTGCCTCAATCACACGGATGTCCTTCCTCAAATTTAAAACGGAAACCTTTAGAGGGAAATGGACCTAATGCAGGCAAGTGGGACTGGTGTAGATATGAAATGTTGGTCGGTGTGGGCATGTTGAGCCGAAGGGGGCCCATTTCCGTGCTGTATCACTATATCTTAATTGAGAAAATGGAATACAAGAGCTTTCATCTGCAGAAATAGTAAAGAGAAAGTTTAAAATCCCATTGGATTTGGGGCCAGAGCTGACTCTGTGTGGAGTTGAGGTACAGTACACAGCGCATGGCCCTGACTGTACAGAACCACCACTCCTGAACTATCATCTAGACTATCCTTGATCTGGACTTTACCTGGCACTAAACGTTATTCCCTTATCATATATCATCTATATACTGAAAATGGCTTAATTGTAATCATGTATTGTCTTTCTGCTGACTGGTCAGTGTGCAACAACAGCTTTTCACTGTACCTCGGACAATAAGCTAAACTGAAACTGAGAACCAGCTTGTGGATCAGTCTGGAGAGCTG
Organism: Okamejei kenojei; assembly: GCA_035221665.1. Classification (NCBI taxonomy): domain Eukaryota; kingdom Metazoa; phylum Chordata; class Chondrichthyes; order Rajiformes; family Rajidae; genus Okamejei; species Okamejei kenojei. The sequence continues at coordinate 83,540,370 of CM069139.1, forward strand.
TAGGCACCCGTCACAGGGCAGGGGAAAAGGGGGTCACCGCACGGAATCTTCTAGAAGCATCCCAGCCAAAGTGACCCAGCGTAGAGCATGCGTCCCAGCATAGCAGCACGAGTCTTACGCAAACATGTCCGCAAATTGGTAATCCGACCTAATGTCATCCCTTCTCCTTGCAAAAGCAGAAAAGAAGTCAAAACTGTAATTTTTGAACCCAAAAATCCACAATTAGGGAGAAATCATTGATTGGTATGTTCAAAGATGTTTCTGCAATAGGTTCTGACATAGAGAAATGGAGTCCCAGAGCTGTACAGCACGGCAACAGCCCCTTCGGCCTATCATGTCCATACTGACCAGGATATGCCCATATCCCCCTAATCCCTTCCTATCCATATATTCATCCAATGTCTTTTAAATTTGCAGTTGTATCCACTTCTATATCTTCCTCTGGCAGCTTGTTCCAGATACAGTCTACTCTCTGAATAAAAAAAAGATGCTCCTGAGATATGGTTGATATTCCATAATATGGTTGAGTTTCTTCATTAGGATGGAGAGTGACATTGTTAATTCAGAAACAATGGTTCTGAACTTAAAGAAAGGTAACTTTGAGGGTATGAGACGTGAATTGGCCAAGATTGACTGGCAATTAATTCTAAAAGGGTTGACGGTGGATATACAATGGAAGACATTTAAAGACTGCATGGATGAACTACAAAAATTGTTCTCCCAGTTTGGCAAAAGAATAAATCGGGGAAGGTAGTGCATCCGTGGATAACAAGGGAAATCAGGATAGTATCAAAGCAAAGGATGATGCGTACAAAGTAGCCAGAAAAAGCAGCATACCAGAGGACTGGGAGAAATTCAGAGACCAGCAGAGGAGGACAAAGGGCTTAATTAGGAAAGGAAAAATAGATTATGAAAGAAAACTGGCAGGGAACATAAAAACTGACTGCAAAAGTTTTTATAGAGAAGAGAAAGAGGTTAGTTAAAACAAAACAAATGTAGGTCCCTTGCAGTCAGAAACAGGTGAGTTGATCATGGGGAACAAGGATATGGCGGACCAATTGAATAACTACTTTGGTTCCGTCTTCACTAAGGAAGACATAAATAATCTGCCGGAAATAGCAGGGGACTGTGGGTCAAAGGAGGAATTGAGTGAAATCCAGGTCAGTCGGGAAGTGGTGTTGGGTAAATTGAATAGATTAAAGGCCGATAAATCCCCAGGGCCAGATAGGCTGCATCCCAGAGTACTTAAGGAAGTAGCTCAGGAAATAGTGGTGCATTAGTGATAATCTTTCAAAACTCTTTAGATTCTGGAGTAGTTCCTGAGGATTGGCGGGTAGCAAATGTAACCCCTCTTTTTAAGAAGGGAGGGAGAGAGAAAACGGGGAATTACAGACCAGTTAGTCTAACATCGGTAGTGGGGAAACTGCTAGAGTCAGTTATTAAAGATGGGATAGCAGCACATTTGGGAAAGTGGTGAAATCATTGGACAAAGTCAGCATGGATTTACAAAAGTAAATCATGTCTGACGAAACTGTGGAATTTTTCGAGGATGTAACTAGTAGCGTGGATAAGGGAGAACCAGTGGATGTGGTATATCTGGACTTCCAGAAGGCTTTCGACAAGGTCCCACATAAGAGATTAGTATACAAACTTAAAGCATACGGTATTAGGGGTTCAGTATTGATGTGGATAGAGAACTGGCTGGCAAACAGGAAGCAAAGAGTAGGAGTAAACGGGTCCTTTTCACAATGAAGGCAGTAACTAGTGGGGTACCGCAGGGCTCAGTGCTGGGACCCCAGCTATTTACAATATATATTAATGATCTGGATGAGGGAATTGTAGGCAATATCTCCAAGTTTGCGGATGACACTAAGCTGGGGGGCAGTGTTCGCTGTGAGGAGATGCTAGGAGACTTGCAAGGTGACTTGGATAGGCTGGGTGAGTGGGCAAATGTTTGCAGATGCAGTATAATGTGGATAAATGTGAGGTTATCCACTTTGGTGGCAAAAACAGGAAAGCAGACTATTATTTAAATGGTGGCCGATTAGGAAAAGGGGAGATGCAGCGAGACCTGGGTGTCATGGTACACCAGTCATTGAAAAGGCATGCAGGTGCAGCAGGCAGTGAAAAAAGCGAATGGTATGTTAGCTTTCATAGCAAAAGGATTTGAGTACAGGAGCAGGGAGGTTCTACTTCAGTTGTACAGGGTCTTGGTGAGACCACACCTGGAGTATTGCGTACAGTTTTGGTCTCCAAATCTGAGGAAGGACATTATTGCCGTAGAGGGAGTGCAGAGAAGGTTTCACCAGACTGATTCCTGGGATGTCAGGACTGTCTTATGAAAAAGACTGGATAGACTCGGTTTATACTCTCAGGAATTTAGGAGATTGAGAGGGGATCTTATAGAAACTTACAAAATTCTTAAGAGGGACAGGCTAGATGCAGGAAGATTGTTCCCGATGTTGCGGAAGTTCCAGGACAAGGGGTCACAGCTTAAGGATAAGGGGGAAATCCTTTAAGACCGAGATGAGAAAGACTTTTTTCACACAGAGAGTGGTGAGTCTCTGGAACTCTCTGCCACAGAGGGTAGTTGAGGCCAGTTCATTGGCTATATTTAAGAGTGAGTTGGATGTGGCCCTTGTGGCTAAGGGGATCAGAGGGTATGGAGAGAAGGCAGGTACAGGATACTGAGTTGGATGATCAGCCATGATCATATTGAATGGCGGTGCAGGCTCGAAGGGCTGAATGGCCTACTCCTGCACCCTAATTTCTATGTTTCTATGAGATCCCTCTTAAATCTCTCTTCTCTCACCTTAAGCCCGCTAGTTGTAGTATACCCTCCCCACTAAATGCAGAGAAAGACAAATGTACTTACTAAATGCATTAACTCCTCAACCAATTCTTTGACTAACGATGTAGTCATAAATTTATAAATACGGTTTGGTGTGGTAGCCTTGCTGTAATTGTTTCCCAGAATTAGCAGTGAGTTTTCAATAGACAATAGGTGCAGGAGTGGGCCATTCGGCCCTTCGAGCCAGCACCGCCACTCATTGTGATCATGGTGCTGACTGTGTGTGCGCGCTGTGATTTCCGTCTGTTGGCCGGGTGAACCTGTGACTGATGTGTGGAATGTTTGGTCCCAGGGGGATTGTCGGAGGGCAGCTTCAGCTGGACGCCGGACGACGAGACTGACCAGCGGCCCAGGCCGGTGCAGATCCTCCTCATCAACGATGACCACACCTTCCAGCTGGACGAAGAGGCTCTGAACAGAATCCTCCTCGCTGAGGAGGTGCGGGACCGAGAGGTGGTCGCCCTGTCTGTGGCCGGGGCCTTCCGCAAAGGGAAATCATTTCTCATGGACTTCATGCTGAGATACATGTACAGCAAGGTAATGCAAGCGGGACGGAGGTCTCATTAATATGTTGCCTTTCATGCCGTAGAGCTGCACAGCACGGGAATAGGCCCTTCGGCCCACCTTGCCCATGTTGACCAAGTTGTCACACTAGGATGGTCCCATTTGCCTGCATTTGGCCCGTATCCCTCTTAACCAGGGGTGGGGAACCTTTTCACGTTGGAATCATCTTTAACTCTTTGGTATTTTAAATACGTTCATTTTAAGATAAAAATAATAAAAGTCGACCAAAAACATATTAATAAATTAATAATATTAAAAGGATTTGTTCTACAAAATTTGGATTCATTCAAAAGGCCGCACTTAATGGCCTAGAAGGCCGCATGAGGCCCTAAGGCCGCAGGTTCCCCACCCCTGCTCTAAACCTTCCTATCCATATATTTATCCAAATGTCTTTTGAACGTCATAAACTTATCTCCTTCCATAGCTTCCACTGGCAGCTCATTCCAGATACAGACTACCCTCTGAGTGGAAAAAAGTTGCCCCTGAGGTCCCTCTAAATCTCTCCTCTTTCCACCTTAAGTCTGTGCCCTCAGAATCCTCTACCCCGGGGTAAAGACTGTGGGCGTTCACATTATCCATGTCCCTCAAGATCTTGTGCACCTCAATAAGGCCACCCCTCAGCCTTCTACACTCTAAAGGAAACAGTCCCAGCCTACCTACCCTCTCCCTGTAAGTCAAGCCTACAAGCGCGCACACACACACACACACACACACACACACACACACACACACACACACACACACACCCCCCCCCCCCCCCGAAACCCCCTACAAACCTGTACGTCTTTGGAGTGTGGGAGGAAACAGAACATCTCAGAGAAAACCCACGCAGGTCACGGGAAGAGCGCACAAACTCCGTACAGACAGCACCCGTAGTGTTGAACAGGATCGAATCCGGGGTAGAGTTGCTACCTCACAGCGCCAGAGACCCGGGTTCGATCCCGACTACGGGTGCTTGTCTCTCTGGGGTTTGTACATTCTCCCCGTGACCCACGTGGGTTTTCTCCGGGATCTTCAGTTTCCTCCCACACTCCAAAGGCGTGCAGGTTTGCAGGTTAATTGACTTGGCGTAAATGTAAAATTATCCCAAGTGTGTGTAGGATAGTGTCGGTGTGCGGGGATGGCTGGTCGGCGCGGACTCGGTGGGCCGAAGGGCCTGTTTCCGCGCTGTATCTCTAAAACTAAACTGAGGACTAAAAACTGAACACAGAGTAAAGATTAATGTAAGAAATGTAATCAAACATTTCAAAAACATTCCGCAAGAGATCTAGCAATGCAAGGCATGTACTTTGAACGCAGAACAAAGAGAAGTTAGCAGCACGGTGCCCCTTAATTTTTATGATTCGAGACCAAGAATCTTAACTATGAAAAAAATGCAAACCATTTCACCAGCAAGCTGCTGAGTGCAGTCTGTGCCTGAACCACAGACTTTGTCCCTTTGAAATGTACTTTGGATCGTTGGTGAAATAATGTCTGCTAATTCCTTCCCCTCCATTTACTGAGTTATTTTTGTCAGGTCATGTCTCAGATTCTGGTCTTTTGGCCAAGGTGATGCTTGAATTATTCATAAAACGTCGACTTTTATCCAGAACCGCCGACTCTTGCTGGGATGAGCGTCGGTGGTTTTTATTGTCACACATTGGTAGAGTTGCTGCCTCACAGCACCAGAGACACGGGTTCGATCCTGACTGCGGCTGCTGGCTGTACGGAGTTTGTACGCTCTCCCCGTGACCTGCGTGGGTTTTCTCCAGGTGCTCTGTTTTCCTCCCACATTCCAAAGACGTACAGATTTCTAGGTTCATTGGCTTCAGTAAAATTATATATTGTCGCAAGTGTTTAGGATATTGGTGGCGTACCAAATGATCGCTGGTTGGCTGAAGGGCCTGTTTCCCCTGCTGTATCTAAAGTAAAGTCTAAAGTGTACCGAGCTAAAGTGCACGGCTTTTTATTGCATACTCTCCAAACAGACCAGATATACTCTGCACAGATACAATCAGTTCAAATTCAAGTTCAATAGAGAGTGCAAAGGGGAAACATAGGAGGCAATTCAGCCCTTCCAGCCAGAACTGCCATTCAATATGATCATGGCTGATCATCAGTACCCTGTTCCTATTTTTTTCCCCATGTCCCCTGATTCCGTTAGCCCTGTGAGATATAGGTTGTGCTCACAATTACTACTCAGAGACTAAATCATGGAAACAAGAAATGCTTTATTTGCCAGTCTGCAGAGTCGGGTGCCTCTCCAAGCTGAGACACACCGAAGTCAGGAAAGTAAAGCCGCTTTATTACACACAATTCTACATTTAACCTCCCCTTCTGGCCCTCCCCAATCAGAGCACTGAGGTGCACAGTCTATAGGTACGTCCCCCCAGTACCTCCCACATCATACATCGCATGTTCATGGTAATGAGCAGTTTCTTGACCAGGGGTGTGTTAGTAATATTCATTTATTTCATTAAGCATGCTCAGTTGTAAATGACCTGCCCCAGTTTGCTCACCTCCAACTGACCTGTCTCAGTTCTCTTGTATCTGAATTAAAAGCCAGTCTCTACTGACAAGGGTCGCATCCATCACTAGTCTCTACTGATAAGGGTCGCATCCATCACCCCCCTTCTACCGCTATACAATGCCACCAATTTGTTACTCAAGGACATTCTGGTAACTTCAATCCACAGCTGTGTCAGAATCCTCTCCCCGGCCTCTATCGGTTAGAATCCTCTCCTGAACCCTTACAATAGTGGGGTTTAATCACTTTATCCCTCACAATTCTCCCTTTTTCTTTTGCTACGCATCTATTGATTAAACCTCAATTTCAAGCTCCTTCAGTTCGAATTGAAGTAACATTCTCCTAATCTCCTCTTCCTGTGGATCCTGGACCTTCCCCTGGTCGCATTATCATTATTTTCTGTATTACCCCTTTCCCTCTCCCATAGGCATGACTACAGCCTGCATCTGACTTATACTCCTTGTAATAAGTTCCCTAAAACAAGGGATGCAACAGGGGATAAAGATCAGTCCAGCCACTGCACATAGAAACACGAGTCCCACCGTTCTCCACCATGTTCCTCCGAGGATGGAATCCCACCATCGGGTTCCCATAATCGAATTCCACTTTTGTATGGGAACATGTGCCAACTTACGGATTCCTTCTGATATGTCCATCACTGCCTGTCCATTGTCATCGATGTTTAGACAGCAATTAGAGAGGTTGAATTTCCCGCATACCCCTCCTTCTTCTGCCAGGAGGTAATCTAGGGCCAACCGGTTCTGGTATATTGCTGCTCTCATCTGTGTCTGCTGCTTTGCCAGCATCTCCAGTGCCACCGCAGTTTGGTTGGTAATTACTTACAGTACTGCCTGAAGTCTTTATGATCCGTTTAACATGTATACCGGGGTTCGGTAGCCCCAGGATCCATCCTGTGCCCAAGTGGCTGGTCCATAGTATGAGATGATTCTTGCTGGTGGCCATTCATCATCTTCCCATTCTCCGGTCCATTTTCCTCTTCTTCCGATATAGGTCGTCAAATACAGGTGTTCCTAGCGACCGCCCTTCTTCGGTGTTTAACAGGAAAAATCCCGGTTGTACCAGTCCAATAAAGCAAGTCCCCGCTCCAATTTATCGGTGGCAACACCGAGTATGCCTTGTATCCGCATATCCATAACAGTCCTTCAGGGGCCGGTCCACTAGAGGTAACCTTGTTCCATATGTCTCGCAACACTGGGATTCCTTGATAAGGGTTGTTCCCGGTGCAGTTCCACAGTCCAGTCGATTCCATTCCGTTGGTCTTCATCCAGATAGTGCTAGTTTCTCCCGTCTTAACGTAGTTGGATACCATTTAGGCTCCTCTGGCCACCACACTCGGGGACTGATTTGGCCACTGGGTGACGATGCGCTGGCAGGGGCTGCTGCCTACTAGGACGGCATCCTTTGCCCAGGGCCTAGCGATACACTCAATCCCAACCGGAGCGTCTGTCAGGACCCAAGCCTGGGGATCTCGGTCTTGTCCAACTGTCAGGTTCCACTCCATAGGTCCCATACTTCAACAATGGATCCTCTCCACGGCCAACGTGAGCTCATCAGTGGTCCGCCACAGACCCAACAGTTAGTCACATTCAGGGTTCCAGCTATCCGGAGGGCAAGTCCACAAACAGGTTTTTGCCCTCCTTCAGGGATCTCAATCTGCTTCTTTATTTCTTCATACAATGTCTGGTGCAATTGAGGCTGAGTTAGATGGGGGAGGGGGAGGCTTGGTGACTACTACTTTTGTTAACCTTGTTATTACTTCCTCCTTCATTTTGTCTAATGTCCATTTTAAGGCATGGAAAGGGAGACCTAACTGTCCTGTCCTAGTCATACAAACCCATCTCTCCCCCTTTGGGCAGGTAACATACCCAAACCTCCCTACATATCCCCTATGCTCTACCATATAATACTTCTTTCCCCCGTCCTCACAAATAGTTTTAGTCCTCAGGTTATAGCAAGCATCGTTCACATGGGAATGATAAGTAAATGATCTGGTTGTCCACCCTCCGTATCTGAAAGGATGGTAGCATTTATCACAGTTATTAACACTTTTTACAATGATTACATGCAGAGCAAGCAATACCACGACTGCTCCTTTCATACTGCTAGTTATACATTTATTTTTTTCTAAAAGTTAATGTTAGGGGCTTATTCCCTGGCTTCATCATCCACAGTTCCTCTTTATCAGGAGCGGGTGGGTCAACGGGTCCTTTAACCCGGATTGCGTGGGTCCACCCTTTTTCTTTTGTTCGTACTGCTGTCTCGGTTGTCAGTAATACTAGGTATGGACCAGTCCACCGGGGCTGGAGTTTCTCCTCCTTCCAATTCTTGACCAGTACCCAGTCGCCGGCCTTTACAGCATGTATTGGAAAGTCGAGTGGTGGGCTATGCACAAAATAATCCTTTAGCTTTTAATTCTGTAAGAGAACGAGATACTGCCAGTAAATAGTTCCTTAAGAATACATCACTGCCCTCTATGGTGGGTATTCCTTCTATCTTTCCCAAATAAGGTAACCCAAACAACATTTCATAGGGGGATACTATTAACTTTGCATGGGGTCTCCGTTGCTTTTCTCAAAGCCTTTCTGTTTCCCTCCTGCTCCAAACATGTGCCAGACTCCATGTACATATGCTGCTCTTAAAGCCTTAGTTTCTGCCAACTGAGCTAAGCTAGATTGCAGGCAAGCTTCCAATTTGATTACCTTAAAGTCTAATTCATCCTGATGCATCACTTCAAACCCTGCATACTTGCTATTATGATCCCTTTAACAAGAAACATCCACAAGCAAAACCTTTCTGTCCCCTTCATTCAAAGGCCCTGACTGTAAAACATTTCTCAGACTTGTGTGTCCTTCTTCCTTCATTATTTTCCTTAATGGCATCACAATTTCAACATACTTCCCAATCTAGTCTGAACTATATCCTGCCGTTCTCAATATCATCATCATCTGTTCTACTGTCTGAGGTTTGGGAACTTCAATTATCGCTTCAATTTGATCCTGCGCTAGAGCTTTTACTTCTTTAGATATTACTCTTCCAAAATATTCTACCTGCTGCTGACAAAACAACAACTTCTTCTTGATACATTATGACCTCCTGTGCCATCTTTTCCAAGATAATTACAATGTCTCTCTCTCTCTCTCACATTGCTTCTCACTTGTGGAACAAACCAACAAATCATCCACATACTCTATCAACACCTTCCAAATATGCCTACAACATCTGATTAAAAACATGGGGCTAGTATTTAAAACCCTGCCGCATCCTAACCTAGGTGTATTTAATACCTCTTCTTAATGTTCTTACCATAGCTATGTTCACCATTATCTTAATATTATTATTTCCTGATTACCATACCTGTTCACACCCCCAACACACCTTATCCATTACCTATCTCCTTACTAGCCTTTCTTGACCTCTTCCTTCAGATCCCTCCCTCCCTTGGGGACCCCAGTCCCGTCTGGGCTTATATCCAGATTTATTTCACTCCTGATAGGGCATTTGAGGAAATACTCTCCCAAATACATTTATTATTGACATGGAATCTCTGGCCCCTGTTTGGCTCTGTCATAGGACTCACGGTGTGTCGGTGCATCACTTATTTCAGTCTCTTCAACCAGGTCCGTTGTTACTGACAACATTGTATTTCCTTTTTCATGCTCTTTCTTTTTGAGCTCTTCAAGTTACATTTGCATCATTTTTCTCTGCACCTCTTCCTGCTGGTCTGCAAGTCTTTTTCCTATCTTTGCGATATTTCTCAACCTCATTGACCAAATGATCACTGAATCAGGGGTGGGAAATAGATGACAATCCCACCACCTTTTTCAATCTAGACTTGACTTTAGGAGGAATGACATCCACCACGGTGGTTCAGAATATAGTGTTCATTAACTGGTTGCCTTCTATGGCTTGTTCAGTTTCCAGTCTCCACCTTTTCAGCTTGTTCTCCAGATAGGCTGTTGGATTATTGTCTGAGGGCCTGCCATACCCTCTGCCTGACTGTGTCAAACGGCATGCCATTGTTTATTGCATTGTTCACAGCATTTTTATACCAGCCATCTTCAGGAGTTCTGTCAGTTTAGTGGTTCCTATCACTTTCACCAACAGTGCCTTCAAATCTCCCATAGCCAATAATCGTCCCACGTTCTCCTCCTCCAAAGCCATAATCAATTTCCTGCCCCATCAGGAATATTGGGTAAGGTTTTTTTTTTCGCCCTCTCAGTTTATGGGTGCCCCAAAGGATAATCTGTGTCTGTCCTGCTCTTATCTGTTTAAAGCAGTCTCATCAACTTATCCCTCTGCTTCCCACTTTAATCCTTTCTGATATGCCTTCTTTCTCATTCTAAACTCAATTTCTTACTTCTCAGATAGTTTATCCTCCTTTGCAAATTTATTCACCTTCCTTTTAAAATCTTCCACTGACTCCTCATGATTTATTACTTTCACACCTGTCGTTTCCTGCTTCTGTTATCTCCTTACTGCCTCTCTCCTTTCTCTCTAAACTGCTTAAGTACATCTAATTCCTTTCCTCTCCTCTTTTCCCACCTTTCCAACTTATCTGTGGCATATAATTAACACTTCCATCTTGTCACACATTTATCTTGAAAGTGCCTTCCTTGGGCCACTTCCTCACAACTGTTTCTGAAAATCTCAGCAAACAATCATTACCCTTCTCCAACCAGAATGTTTATCTAAACAAACCACAAAAGCTGGTCATGTTTCAGCAATTAACTTATTTCCAATTATTTCAATCTATTCTCACCACTATTTATGTACTAGTAACAATTTTCCAAATTAACTTTATTGAAAAGAAATCTATAGAAACCAAGCAACCTACATTTTCCAACTTTCCCCTTTTAAGTTGCGATGATACAAAGCGTTGTTCGTTACCTTACAGCTGTTCGTAACCTCCCCATTGCTTACAATTTCTTAAAGGAACACACACACCTACCCTTACAGCATGTGGCTTACAGCAAACAAATCTATCACATATATGAACTTCCTCATTCATACAAAACTGGTTTTTGCACACAAATCACATTAGTTCCATTCTTACTTCAATGAAATTATGCAATTTCCTACACAGATTAAAGTTTCAAAACTAACATATTTTGCACTAACTCCTCATGTACCTGACCAATCTGTATATGAGTTTGTTCTATAGATCGTGTGGAAGAACTCAATATTTCTTTCATGTGCTGCTCCTTTTTTTAACTTTTCGTACTCAAAACATTTGGCACTGTGATTTTCCTTAGATTTTTGCAATGTTTGAGTGATAATGAGGTGGGTTATAGAGGGGTGATACTACTGAATATTCTGTACAGCATCCAAAGTGCCCAATCCTCATCGGAGCCCAGTCGCGGCCACCAGACTGAACTCCCCCTTATTGGTTCCTTTGGTTAATCAGAATAACAGAACTTAATCATAGTCTCCTTATCTTTACCCCCGGGGCGTCCTTCTCCCCAATATTGCCACATTCGCCCCAATGGACTATCAGGCGGAATGTGCGGCTCTTCACCATTGAGCCTTGTCCTGTTCCCCGGACCCCTCACTTTTCCCCCGTTCTGGTTACCCATTGTCTTATCGGGTATACTATTCCCATCCGACAGATCCTCAGTCGCCCGGGCAATACTTAATAGTCAGTTTTCTTACCCGGCCTGTGCACAAGAATCACTCGACCGTCCCTTGTTTATTTTTCCGACACTCTCCCTCTTGTTTCCCGAGTCTCTTGTCCGGATATCACTCGCTGGAAACCGCTGATGGCAAGCAAGGAGATCAGAGACTGCTGAAATCAGCAGGGTGCACCTTCCCTTCCTTCCGTGCCTCTGCCGAGCGGCCGGAGTGGCGATCCCAGACGAGCCCCCACTTTGTGAGATATAGGTTGTGCTCACAATCACTACTCAGAGACTAAATCATGGAAACAAGAAATGCTTTATTTGCGAGTCTGCAGAGTCGGGTGCCTCTCCAAGTTGAGACACACCAAAGTCAGGAAAGTAAAGCCCCTTTATACACACAATTCTACATTTAACCTCCCTTTCTGGCCCTCCCCAATCAGAGCACTGAGGTGCACATTCTATAGGTACGTCCCCCCAGTACCTCCCACATCATACGTCGCATGTTCATGGTAATGAGCAGTTTCTTGACCAGGGGTGTGTTAGTAATATTCATTTATTTCATTAAGCATGCTCAGTTGTAAATGACCTGCCCCAGTTTGCTCACCTCCAACTGACCTATCTCAGTTTTCTTGTATCTGAATTAAAAGCTAGGCTCTACTGACAAGGGTCGCATCCATCACTAGTCTCTACTGATAAGGTCGCATCCATCACTCCCTTCTACCGCTATACAATGCCATCAATCCTTACTCAAGGACAGTTCTGGTAACTTCATCCACAGCTGTGTCAGAATCCTCTCCCTGGCCTCTATCGGTTAGAATCCTCTCCTGAACCCTTACAATAGTGGGGTTTAATCACTTTATCCCACACAGCCCTAAGAGCTAAATCTAACTCTCTCTTGAAGACATCCAGTGAATTGGCCTCCACTGCCTTCTGTGGCAGAGAATTCCACAGATTCACAACTCTCTGGGTGAAGAAGATTTTCCTCATCTCAGTCCTAAATGGCCTACTACCCCTTATTCTTAAACTGTGACTCCTGGTTCTGGACTCTCCCGACATGGGGAACATTTTTCCTGCATCTAGCATGTCCAATAGTTTAGTTTAGAGATACAGCGCGGAAACAGGCCCTTAGGCCCACCGGGTCCGCGCCGACCAGCGATCCCCGCACACTAACACTATCCTACACCCACTAGGGACAAATTTTACATTTAACAAGCCAATTAACCTACAAACCTGTACCTGTGGGAGGAAACCGAAGATCTCGAAGAAAACCCATGCAGGTCGCGGGGAGAACGTAAAACTCCGTACAGACAAGAACCTGTAGTCGGGATTGAATCCGGGTCTCAGACGCTGCACTCGCTGTAAGGCAGCAACTCTACTGCTGCGCCACCGTGACTTTAAGAATTTTATATGTTCCTATAAGATCCCCTCTCATCCATCTAAATTCCAGTGAATACAAGGTCTGTCGACCCATTCTTTCATAATATGTCAGTCCTGCCATCCCGGGAATTAACCTGGTGAACCTACACTGCAGTCCCTCAATAGCAAGAATGTCCTTCCACAAATTAGGAGACCAAAACTGCACACAAAACTCCAGGTCTCCATCTTCTTTCGTATGGCGTGCACAGCCTAAAGTTGTGGGCCAACTTGCTATGTTTGATCTTATTTGATTGTGCACACCGGGTTGATTGCATTTGTCGAAACAGTGTGTACCATGTGAAGGTTGCAATCTCCCACACGATATCCCAGGTGCGGTCTCACCAGGGCCCTGTACAAGTGCAGTAGGAACTCCTTGCTCCTAAACTCAAATCCTCTCGCAATGAAGGCCAACATGCCATTAGCTTTCTTCACTGCCTGCACGCTTACCTTTCCTGATGTAAATAGGGCGGTCACGGTGGGGCAGCGGTAGAGCTGCTGCTTTACGGCGAATGCCGCGCCGGAGACCCGGGTTCCATCCCGACTACGGGCGCTGTCTGTACGGAGTTAGTGCGCTCTCCCCGTGACCTGCGTGGGTTTCCTCCGAGATCTTCGGTTTCCTCCCACACTCCAAAGACGTGCAGGTCTGTAGGTTAATTGGCTTGGTAAATGTAAATATTGTCCCCAGAGGGTGTAGGGTGGTGTTAGTGTGCGGGGATCGCTGGTCGGCGCGGACCCGGTGGGCCGAAGGGCCTGTTTCTGTGCTGTGTCTCTAAACCAAACTAAACCCAGGTCTCGTTGCACCTCCCCTTTTCCTAATCTGACATCATTCGGATACAGAGTGCAGAATATAATTCTCAGCATTGTAGCGCATCAGTTCCACACACAAAGTCCAATGTCCGCAGTGAGGTGGAGGTGAATCAGACAGTACTCAAGCTTATAGAAGAACCACTCAGAAGCCTGATAACCGAGGGGAAGAAGTTGTTCCTGCGTCTGGTGGTGCAAATTTCAAGCTTCTGCACCTGCCGCCTGATGGAAATAGGGGAGAAGCAGGAATGACCGGGGTGGGACAAGGCTTTGATTCTGTTGGCTGCTTTCCTAAGTGTCGATGGAGGGGATGGCGGGGAGAGCGTGCGGTGGACTGGCCTACATCTACAACTCTCTGTGATCTCGGCTGCTGTTGAGTTAGCTTTGGGCATCTTGCCCAATTCTGATCCCCTGCATGCATCTTGTCACTGTGCTGCTGCGGGGGGACCCACTGAAATGGTGGCCGTCTGGACAGATGCACTTGCTGTTGGAGGCTCCGGACACCACCACCACCACCAGATATTTTATCTTCATCTTGTTCTTCCCATCAGTTACTCAGCCACATAGTGGTGTCTGTGCACTGGCCAGTCTATAGGGACGTGGAACCTATCCCCACGCCAGTCGTTCCCTACCCTCTCACTGCACAGGTTATCATAAAATTCATTATTTCTAGATGGATTTGTACGAAAAAATAGTTCCTTTGGAGCAAGCGGCCTGGGCGGCAGGTTCAACACAAGGCAATGAGTAGGGTTGTGTAATCTTGGTATTTGGGGCTGTTTACCTCCACGTTCCATTAGTGGAGCCACTTGGAAGGCAGTTCCTGAACCAGTAAACTAAGGGGGTGTGAGAGTCATGGAAACAGGCCCTTCGGCCCACCTTGTCTGCGCCGTCCAAGTTGGCAAACTGGATTGATCCCACCGGCCTGCATTTGGCCCATCTCCCTCTAAATCAGGGGTCGGCAACCTTGTTCGGCATTGGGTCCAGGACCCCTGTCTGTGAGCGGATGGCGGGCCACATCTATCGCCACAGTTAATAAATGGAGGTAATAATAATACATATTAACTAAATTAGTAATTAGTAATAATACATACTAATAATACATTAATTAGTAATAATACATAAATTAGTAATAATACATACTAATAATACATAAATTAGTAATAATACATACTGATAATACATTAATTAGTAATAATACATAAATTAGTAATAATACATACTAATAATACATAAATTAGTAACAATACATACTAATAATACATAAATTAGTAATAATACATATTGATAATACAGTCTAGCTAGTATGACAGTTGTTTTTCGCATTAATTTTCACGTGTTTTTCAATTGGTTTTCTGCATTTCCCAGATCCCTCGCATACCCCGGGACTGGCTGCAGTTCCCACATCAGCTCGCGTCCCATGGGACTGGCAGCAGTTCCCAGGTCGCAAAAACGAATTGAAAGAAAATACGCCTGCGGGCCGGCTGTTTTCGGGTCAGGGGCCGGATCCGGCCCGCGGGCCGTAGGTTGCCAACCCCTGCTCTAAATCTTCTATCGACACAAAAAGCTGGAATAACTCAGCGGGTCAGGCAGCATCTCTGGAGAAACGGAATAGGTGACGTTGCAGGTCGAGACGCTTCTTCGGACTGAGCATCAGGAGAAACGAGATATGCAGACCAAACGAATGAAAGATATCCTTACTATCCATATATCTGTCCAAATGTCTTCTAAAAGTCATCATTATATCCGCTTCTATATCTTCCTCTGGCAGCTCATTCCAGATACGGACTGCCCTCTGAGTGGAAACGTTGCCCCCGAGGTCCCTCTTAAATCTCTCCCCTCTCACTTTAAGACTGTGCCCTCTAATTTTAGACTCCTCTACCCTAAGGAAAAGACTGTGAGTGTTGACTTTATCCATTTCCCTTGTGAGCTTGTACACCTTAACAAGGTCACCCCTCAGCCTCCTACACTCCAATGAAGAAAATGCCAGCCTGCCCAGCCTCTCCGTGTAACTCATGTCCGCAAACCCAGGTGAATTTCTTCAGCACTCCGTCCCAATTTAATGACCATCCACAGTGGGATGTGGTTGTTTGGGCTTTAGAGGTACAGCACGGAAACGGGCCCCTTGGCCCACCGGGTCAGCCATCACTATCCGTGCACCCCGTACACTACACACTAGGGACAATTTACAACTTTTTACTGAAACGTATTCACCTGCAAGCCGGCACGTCTGTGTGTGTGGGAGGTATCTGGAGCGCCCAGAGGAAAATAACCCATGCGGTCACAGGGAGAACGCACAAACTCCGTACAGGCAGCACCCATTTCTCAAAGAGTGTGTCGCAGTCCACGCTGTAATTGAGGCAGGAAGTAGCAAAATCACACATTTGTAACTTGACTTGAGATTAGAAGTGGGTGCAATCTGAGTGTAAACTGCTGGGACACCATCATGTCAAGTTGATACTGTGTGAAGGTTTGACATTTTGTGTACAAAATCTCTGAACAAAACAAAACAGGATAGCGATAAGAAAGTAAAAATCAATGATTCGGATCCCTTTAATACGTCAGCTCACTACAGTTGTAACTCTGCTTTAAGAACAAACGCCATGCTTTTTGCCTTCATGAGTTGGGACTCTTTGGGCCTAAGGGCCAGTTTCCGTGCTGTATGACTATTGTCCAGCCAGCTAATGAATATAAATCCTCAGTCTATGGGTAAAGGTTTACTTTTTATAAATTGACACCTGTGATCTCACATTTATGATTTGTAGATTTTAACGTAAAAATCGAAGTGTCATCCATTTTATTTAATTGTTTCATCGATGTCGATGAAACCCTTGGTGGTGGTAACATCCTCCTAGATCTTCCCTGACCAAAACCGATCTTCCCTGGCCTCACTATTGCCTTGCAAACTTGCATGTTGCTTTGCAAATTGCCTAGTTTTTTTTTTACTTTTGGGTCAAGGTGTTTGTCATAATATTCACTGCGCAGTTTCCTAAATTATCAGAAGCACATTGGGGACTCAGCTCCCAATTAACCTTGCGTTGTTTCATCTGCCACACTAAATCTGGTCTCTACGTGAGGGAGCCCAGGTAGGAATCCACTTCTCATCTGTTTTGACCTAGAATTATCCAGTGTCAGTGGTGGAAGGAGTCGCACAGCACGGAAACAGGTCCTTCGGCCTACTCATTATTTATGTTTCCATGCCTCGAGGGACTGAGCTACAGGGAGAGGTTGAGCAGGCTAGGTCTCTATACCTTGGAGCACAGGAGAAGGGTGAGCTTATAGAGGTGTATAAAATCATGAAAGGAATAGATCGGGTGGATGCAGAGTCTCTTGCCCAGAGTAGGGGAATCGAGAATCAGAGGACATAGGTTTAAGGCGAGGTGTGGGGGGGGGGGGGGGGGGGATTTAATAGGAATCTGAGGGGTAACTTTTTCAAACAAAGGGGAGTAGGTTTATGGAACAAGCTGCCAGAAGAAATAGTTGAGGCAGAGACTATCCTGACGTTTAAACAGGTACATGGATAGGACAGGTTTGGAGGGATATGGACCAAGCGCATGCAGGTGGGACGAGTGTAGCTGGGACATGTTGGCTGGTGTGGGCGAGTTGGGCTGAAGGGTCTGTTTCCACGCTGTGTCACTCTAAGACTCATCCTTGCCGACCAAGATGCCCCATCTACACACGTCCCACCTCAAGTTCAAGAGAGTTTATTATCATGTGTCCCAGATAGGACAATGAAATTCTTGCTTTGCTTCAGCACACAGAACATAGTAGGCACTTGTTTGGCTCATATCCCTCTAAACCTTTCCTATCCATGTACCTGTCCAAATGTCTTTTAAATGTTGTTATAGTCCCTGCGTCAACTACCTCCTCTGGCAGCTCGTTCCATACACCCACCGCCCTTTTACGTGCAAGTTGCCCCTTAGATGCCTATTAAATCTTTCCCCTCTTACCTTAAACCTCTGTTCTCTGGTTCTTGATTCCCCTACTCTGGGGAACATGACTCGATGACTCTGAAACCACCAGTAAGCTATATGAGAGAGCTGATGTTTGGAATTTGTACTTAGCTGCCATTTTTAGTTTTGCAGCAGGGATTCATTGCTCCAGAGGCCTGGGTATTTTTTGCAATCTAATGGCCTTTTCCTAAGCAGAGGTGGCACTGAAGCTGACAGGGTGAGAAGGTAAGACGCCAAGGACTCTTGTACCAAGGATAAAGTCTTGGTTGAGAACGTGGCCAAAGTGCTCCTCATTTGGATGAGCTGCTGGCTTCACTGTCCCTGCTGTTGGCAGAGTGGGGCTTGGGCCTAACTGGAAGGAGCTCCGTCCAGTAAAGGTGCAGGAAGGAACGGCAGATGCTGCTCTAACCCGAAGGTAGACACAAAAAGCTGGAGTAACTCAGCGGGACAGGCAGCATCGCTGGAGAGAAGGAATCGGTGACATTTCAGGTCAAGACCCTTCTTCAGACTGAGAGTCGGGGGAGAGAGAAAGGAGGGATATAGACGGTGATGTAGAGAGATATAGAACAAAGATCCTACAGCGAGCAAGATAGATCACTCGACGAAAAAGACATAGTATGGTCATGGGCGGATTCATGGGTAATTTTTGGCCCCATTTCCGTAACCGGCTTCTGTCTCCGCACCAAAGATCCCGTAGCTGAGCAAAGATAACTAGTGCGGAGACGGAAGCCGGTTACGGAAACATCCTCGTAAAAATAAAAGTTATTTGGTAAAAATCTTCTCATTTTCAGAATTATAATTTATTAACATAAACTGTTTCCCCGCAACGTTGATTACACTGCGAGTCGGGTCGGGTCGGGTTACTGAAATGGATGGAAAAAAGGCCCACGTTCCGTTGCGTACTACACGACAGCCCATTGCATTTAGCAGGAGTGGTCTACCTTGCTCCGCTATAGGATCTTTGTGCGGAAGGATCCCGATCAGAAACATCACCTATCCATGTTCTGCAGAGATGCTGCCTGCCCGCAGAGTTACTCCAGCACTTTGTGTCTCTCTTTGTTTCACCAGTATCTGCAGTTCCTTGTTCCTACTCTATGTTTAATTGTCATATGTAATGGCAATGGAATTATGACATTTTTACTTGCTACAGGTTATCGGGCCCATAGACGCATTAACAGATAGATAAATATATAATAATCACTAATTCAATCGCTCAGTAAACAGTAGTGCTAAGTAACCGTAACAGCGCAAGACCAAAGTCAACGGTGTAATCAAAGGTAGACAAAAGTGCTGGAGAAACTCAGCGGGTGCAGCAGCATCTGTGGGGCGAAGGAAATGGGCAACATTTCGGGCCGAAACCCTTCTTCAGGCCAAAGACACAGTCCATAGAAGGTCATAGTTGCTGAGGTCATGTGTTGTGCAGTGTTCAAGAGCCTGATCTGCTTCTTCTTGTGTGTGGCGCGCACAGCCTAAAGTTGTAGGACAACTTGTTCTGTTTGATCATATTTGATTGTGCACGCCTGGTTGATTGCATTCATTGAAACAGGGCGGACCACGTGAAGGTTGCAACCTCCAACCCCAAGAGCCTGATAGCTGCTGGGAAGAAGCTGCTGCTGAACCTGGATGTCACGGTTTTCAGACTTGGGTACCTTGCCGTGCAAACTATTCTAAGAATTGAGGCATGAATTAGGAACTGTAAACTTTTATGTGGAATTCTCTGCCACAGAAGGTAGTTGAGGCCAGTTCGTTGGCCATATTTAAGAGGGAGTTGGATGTGGCCTTTGTGGCTGAAGGGATCAGGGGGTATGGAGAGGTACAGGATACTGAGTTGGATGATCAGCCATGATCATATTGAATGGCGGTGCAGGCTCGAAGGGCCGAATGGCCTGCTCCTGCACCTAATTTCTATGTTTAGTCAAAACAGCATTTTAAGACACTGCCAACATACATTTCAAGAATAATGGATTGGCCAAATGAATTCACTACAATACAATACAATAACACTATTAGCCAAGTACATTTTGCAACATACGAGCAATTTCATTTGCCAAGTCAGTCATACAAATAAAAAGCAACGGAACACACAAAATACATTTTAACATAAACATCCACCACAGTGACTCCTCCGCATTCCTCACAAGTTTCCTTTTAAGGGAAAATGATTGGAATGTTATCTTTTCCAGAGTCCTTCTGTGTATAATATTGTTCGGGGCCCTTCCAGTTAATTTGTGTTAGACTTCACTGGCAGCAGCTTGTGTGGAGAAAATATTTCTCCATTCTTTTGGGCGGCATAGAGGAGCAGCGGCAGAGTTGCTGCCTCATAGCACCAGAGACCCTGGTTGCATCCTGCCGATGGGTGCTGTCTGTGCAGAGCCTGCACGTTCTCCCTGTGACCGTGTGGGTTTTCTCTCGGCGTTCAGAAGTAAGTTCAGAAGTCATAGGAGCAGAAGTGGGCCATTCATCCCATCGAGTCTACCCTGCCCTTCAACATTGGCTGACTTATCTTTCCCAGGTGCTCCGGTTTCCTCCCACATCCCAAAGACATGCGGGTGTGTGTAGGGAAGAACTAATGTACGGGTGGTTGCTACTCGGCCTATTTCCATGCTGTATCTCTAAACTAAACTAAACGGTGCTTGCCTCCTTCTCTCCTGTTGGTCTGAGCATCCATTGATGCAGGACAAGTTCTTCTGGATGGAGACTGAAGGAGGGTCTCGACCCAAGATGTCACCTATTCTTTTTCTCCAGAGATGCTGCCTGACCCAGCACTTTGTGCCCATCTTCAGTTTAAACCAAAGATCCTATAGCGGAGCAAGATAGACCACTCCTTCTAAATGCAATGGGCTGACGTGTAGTACGCAACGGAGCGGAACGTGGGCCTTTTTTTCATCCATTTCAGTAACCCGACCCGACCCGACTCGCAGTGTAATCAACGTTGCGGGGGAACAGTTTGTGTTAATAAATTATAATTCTGAAAATGAGGAGAAGATTTTTACCAAATAACTTTTATATTTATGAGGATGTTTCCGTAACCGGCTTCCGTCTCCGCACTAGTTATCTTTGCTCCGCTACGGGATCTTTGGTGCGGAGACGGAAGCCGGTTACGGAAATGGGGCCGAAAATTACCCGTGAATCTGTGAACCAAGCAAACCTGTTTGTGCAGCAGGATTCCCAGGGAGGTCCACATTTCTCACAAGCCCTTTGGCAAATGATTCATCGTATTCAATCTCTCGCTTAAAGTTCTGCATCAAAAACAAAGGCAATGAATGATGTGAAGCGTTTACCTGTCAGGAGAGAGGCCGTGGTCAGGAGGCCATTCTCTCATGACGAGCCTACCCCCTTGCCCCTGCCCCGTCCCCAAACACGGGAAACCCCAGTCTGAAGAAGGGTCTCGACCCGAAACGTCGCCCATCTCCTTCGCTCCTTAGATGCTGCTGCACCCGCTGAGTTTCTCCAGCCTTTTGTGTAAACCCCACTGCAAGATTTGTCGCCATGTGCAACAGTTTATAGCGTGTGATTCCATGAAGCGCAGGAGGCTGAGCGGTGATCTTATAGAGGCGTATAAAATCATGAGGGGAATAGATAGGGTGGACGCGCACAGTCTCTTGCCCAGAGTAGGGGAATCAAGACCCAGAGGACACAGGTTTAAGGTGAGAGGGGAACCTGAGGGACAACCTTTTCACACAAAGGTATTAAGCGAGCAAACAGAGCTGGTAGTTGAGGCAGGGACTATCCCAACGTTTAAGAAACATTTGAACAGGTACATGGATAGGACAGGTTTAGAGGGTTATGGGCCAAACATCGGCAGGTGGGACTAGTGTTGCTGGTCGCAGTGGGGCAAGATGGGCCGAAGGGCCTGTTACTGTATTTTATGATTCTAGTGGTAAAAATTAATGCATTTTTAAATTGTTTATAATATTATATATTACGGGTGTGTGCTTGCATTCACAGGCTTGTGGAGCTGTAAGAAGTAAGAATTGCATGGTTCCGTGTGGGTACATATGACAATTAAACGCTCGTGACGCAAATTACGCTGACAGTGTATTTGAAGGAAAGGAATTACTCATCAGGCAGCTTAGTGTTTATGACTTTTTGCTGTCGTGCCTTGTCATTCTTTGCGTGTATCTTAGATTTGTGTATCTATTTATAAAATGATGATCTGTAGACGCCCAGCACCCAGGTGAATACACTAGAATACACCAACGCACTCAGCCTTTAAAATATACTACATTTTACAAGGAAAATATCTCTTAGTGTAGATATACAACAAGGAAACAGGCCCTTCTTCACTCTTTCTCACAGAGAGTGGCGAGTCTGTGGAATTCTCTGCCTCAGAGGGCGGTGGAGGCCGGTTCTCTGGATGCTTTCAAGAGAGAGCTCTTAAAGATAGCGGAGTCAGGGGATATGGGGAGAAGGCAGGAACGGGGTACTGATTGGGGATGATCAGCCATGATCACATTGAATGGCGGTGCTGGCTCAAAGGGCCGAATGGCCTACTCCTGCACCTATTCAGTCAAATTCTCACTGGCACGATCATTTCTAGAACATTCCTGCTCTTACTGTGTTGTCGAAGTCATTAATAATTCTGTAATTCAATTGAGCATTGAAGTTGGAACATTAATGTTACATTAAACCCCCAGGATCAAAATGGCAGGAAGGCAAAAGTGCGAGAATAATTTAGCCACAGTTTATCACACATAGCGCTGTGATGAAATGGAACTTAGTACCGAGGTACAGTGAAAAGCCTTTAAAAAACCCGTTTTAGCCTAGAAAAGCTTCTTCTGTATTTATTTCTCTGCAGAAACTCATTCTTGTCCTCATTCGTTTGGGCTACCAGCTCAGAGGTTTGGCGGACAGAGGGAGATGTTTTGATAAATAAGTGGTTTAATTGCCTGATTGGTTTGATTAGTCCTTTGACTAATGAAGAGCAGGTGCAAAAAACAGGGCCACACATCATGTTTTGTTCAAACAACCTCCACAGGTCGCAACATGCAAGAGTGGAGTGGTTACACCAGCCTGACGCAGATTAGAATGGAGTTGTGAAAGTGTCGCCACAACCCTTCCCCTGTATATCGTTTAGTTCAGTTTAGAGGTACAGGCATGCCGATTCCACACCGACCAGCGATCCCCGCACACTAACTAACGCTGTCCTACACACACTAGCCAAGTCAAGTCACTTTTATTTAAATAGCACATTTAAAAAACAACTCTCGTTGGCCAAAGTGCTTTACATTGGTATAAGAATAGTGTAACAAACAACAGTGGTTCATAGATTAAATACAAACATCACTACATGCATATAGCCCTTGCTCAGAGGACGTCAAGAAAGGCTTGGGAGTAGAGATGAGTTTAAAAACTCGACTTAAAGGAGTCGATGGAGGGGGCAGTTCTGATGGGAAGAGGGATGCTGTTCCACAGTCTAGGAGCTGCGAACGCAAAGGCGCGGTCGCCCCTGAACTTATGCCTAGACCGCGGGATGTTCAGCAACCCCAAGTCGGCCGATGTGAGGGACCTGGAGGTGGTGTGGTGGGTGAGCAGACTGTTGATGTAGGTGGGGGCAAGCCCGTTGAGGGCTTTATAAACACTAGGGACAATTTACATTTATACCAAGCCAATTAACCTAGAAACCTGTACGTCTTTAGAGTGTGGGAGGAAACCACCTTCTTATCGAGTCCACACACAAGATTAGAAGCTGTTCAGCTCGGAGCTGAACACACGTCTCGGCATCTGCACACAACGGTGCGAGTCTTGTCGCTTCTTGTGCGTGGTGGGGGGAAGATTGGTGGGAACAGGGCCGCGACGTGACCCCTGCGAGGAAACCGAAGGGCTCGGAGATCGCATTGTACTGAATTCTATCTTCCATATTAATCCCGGCAATCCCTTCAAATTACCCCGTTCGCACTAGTTCTGTGTTATCCTACTTTTGCATTCACTCCCCTACACACGAGGATGCAATTTACTGCAGCTGATTAACTTACAAACCCGCACATCTTTATTTAGTTTATTATTGCCATTTACTGAGGTTACAATGAAAAAAAAACTCTTGTTTGCGTGCTATCCAGTCAAAGAAAAGACTATTCATTGTTTCGGATGTTGGAGGAACCGGGGCACCCGGAGGAAACCCACGTGGTCACAGGGAGAACGTGCAAACTTCACACAGACAGCGGCCGAGGTTGGGATCGAACCAGGGTTCCTGGCGCTGTGAGGCAGCAGCTCTACCAGTGCAGTACTGTACCCACCCTGAATGACTTGGTGAAGCCTGAAAACAGATGGGAAGAAGCTGTTCCCGAGTCTGCCGGTGCGCAGGCATGACAGGGGTGGGACAAGACTTTGATTACGTTGGCCCCTTTTCTGAGGCAGGTCAAGACATCAACAAATAAATGAGGGCGACTGGAGGAAGAAAATGTTCTCACTGAAGGTAGACAAAAAATGCTGGAGGCAGCATCTACGGAGAGAAGGAATTGGCGACGTTTCGGGTCGAGACCCTTCTTCAGACCCCTTGGGTTTCTCCAGCATTTTTTGTCTACCTTTCGATTTTTTCAGCATTTGCAGTTCTTTCATACACGTTCTCACTGAGACTGATTGTGCTCTTTCCAGCTAAATAGCGAACGACTTGGTTATTGGTAATTATGCCTGGTATAACAGCAATGCCAATACTCTACCTAGGTTCCTGCACTAGAAATAGAGATCACACACTGTTTGTGGTGGGTGAGGTTGTCCCGTGTTATAAGATCATAAGTGATAGGAGAAGAATTAGGCCATTTGGCCCATCAAGTCTACTCTGCCATTCAACCATGGCTGATCTATCTCCCTCCTAACCCCATTCTCCTGCCTTCTCCCCGTAGCCCCTGACACCCGTACTAATCAAGTATCTATCTATCTCTATCCATTAACTTGGTCTCCACTGCCTTCTGTGGCAAAGAATTCCCCAGATTCACCACCTTCTGACTAAAGAAATTCCTCCTCCTCTCCTTCCAAAAGGAACGTCCTTGAATTCTGAAGCTATGGCCTCTTGTCCCAGACTCTCCCACCAGTGGAAACATCCTCTCCACATCCACTCTATCCAAGCCTTTCACTATTCGATAAACGTTTCAATGAGGTCCCCCCTCATCTTTCTAAAATGCAGCGTGTACAGGCCGTGTGCTGACAAACGCTCATCATAAGTTAACCGACTAATTCCTAGAATAATTCCTGTAAACCTCCTCTGGACCCTCTCCAGAGCCGGCGCATCCTTCCTCAGGTATGGGGCCCAAAATTGCTCACAATATTCCAAATGCGGCCTGACCAGCGCCTTATAGAGCCTCAGCGTTACATCCCTGCTTTTGTATTCTGGACAATAGACAATAGGTGCAGGAGGAGGCCATTCGGCCCTTCGAGCCAGCACCGCCATTCAATGTGATCATGGCTGATCATCCCCAATCAGTACCCCGTTCCTGCCTTCTCCCCATATCCCCTGATTTTTAAGAACCCTATCTAGCTCTCTCTTGAAAGCATCCGGAGAACCGGCCTCCACCGCCCTCTTGAGATAAATACTAGCATAGCATTTGCCTCCCTTACTACCGATTCGACTTACAGATTGACTTTTTGGGAATCCTGCACCAGCGCTCCCAAGTCCCTCTGCCCTTCTGACTTCTGAATTCTCTCCTCGTTTAGAAAACAGTCTGAATCGTCTAAATGGTTTGAGTTGTTTAGAGTGGTTGTGGTGCCCATGGTGACCGGCCCTCTGTGTCTCCTCCCTGCCCAGGATCGCAGTGAGTGGCTGGGCCACACTGATGAGCCGCTAACGGGATTTTCCTGGCGAGGCGGGTCGGAGCGGGAGACGACCGGGATCCAGATCTGGAGCGAGGTGTTCCTGGTGGACAAGCCGGATGGGCAGAAGGTGAGAAACCACGGGAAGAGGCGCCACGCCAGGCCAGGGGTACAAGATAGGCATAATGCTGGCGTAACTCAGCTGGTCAGGCAGCAGCTCTGGGCAACTGGTGACGTTTTGGGTCGGAACATGACCGGCATCTGCAGTTCCTTTCTGCACACGTGAACAAGAGTTTATTTTGTTATGAATAGTGGGCGATTGAAAGGTGTTGGTGGTCAGGGGAAACTGGGTACATCAATCCCAGTAAGCCATCTTGCAGGCACAGATGAAGGAGAAGAGTTTGTTGGCCTGCACGCTAGGAGGATTTGAATGAAGGGTTAAAAGCAGCATTCCTGCAGCTTACGTGGGAAGTGGGGAGATTGTAGCTGGAATATTGTTTTCCATCTGGTCTCCAGAGCAAAGGAATGGCACAACGGAAAAACCAGGAACTGCAGATGCTGGTTCACAACATAAGATAACTATGGATAGAGAAGTGGTTGGCAGACAGGAAACAAAGAGTAGGGATTAACGGGTCCCTTTCAGAATGGCAGGCAGTGACTAGTAGGGTACCGCAAGGCTCGGTGCTGGGACCGCAGCTATTTACAATATACATCAATGATTTGGATGAAGGGATTCAAAGTAACATTAGCAAATTTGCAGATGACACAAAGGTGGGTGGCAGTGTGAACTGTGAGGAGGTTGCAGGGTGACTTGGACAGGTTGGGGGAGTGGGCAGATGCATGGCAGATGAAGTTTAATGCGGATAAATGTGAGGTTATCCACTTTGGTAGCAAAAACAGGAAGGCAGATTACTATCTAAATGGCGTCAAGTTGGGAAAAGGGAAGTACAACGGGATCTGGGCGTCCTTGTTTATCAGTCTATGAAAGTAAGCATGCAGGTACAGCAGGCAGTGAAGAAAGCGAATGGCATGTTGGCCTTTATAACAAGAGGAATCAAATATAGGAGCAAAGAGGTCCTTCTGCAGTTGTACAGGGCCCTAGTGAGACCGCACCTGGAGTATTGTGTGGAGTTTAGGTCCCCTAATGTGAGGAAGGACATTCTTGCTATTGAGGGAGTGCAGCGTAGGTTTACAAGCCCAGCTGCTCCATTCTCTCAGCATATGACGGTCCCGCCCTCCCGGGGTTAATTCCCAGGAGGGCGGGACTGTCATATGCTGAGAGAATGGAGCAGCTGGGCTTGTAAACTCTGGAGTTTAGAAGGATGAGAGGGAGTCTCATTGAAACATATAAGATTGTTAAGGGTTTGGACACGCTAGAGGCAGGAAACATGTTCCCGATGTTGGGGGAGTCCAGAACCAGGGGCCACAGTTTAAGAATAAGGAGTAAGCCATTTAGAACGGAGACAAGGAAACACCTTTCTCACAGAGTGGTGAGTCTGTGGAATTCTCTGCCTCAGAGGGCGGTGGAGGCAGGTTCTCTGGATGCTTTCAAGAGAGAGCTAGATAGGGCTCTTAAAAATAGCGGAGTCAGGGGATATGGGGAGAAGGCAGGAACGGGGTACTGATTGGGGATGATCAGCCATGATCACATTGAATCTGGTTCGAAGGGCCGAATGGCCTCCTCCTGCACCTATTGTCTTTATCATCGTTACTTTTTAACGTATCTTTCATTCATTTGTTCTGTATCTCTCTACATCACCGTCTATATCTCTCGTTTCCCTTTCCCCTGACTCTCAGTCTGAGGAAGGGTCTCGACCCGAAATGTCACCTATTCCTTCCCTCCGGAGATGCTGTCTGACCCGCTGAGTTACTCCGGCTTCTTTGTGTCTATCTTCAATCGTTTTAACACATTGCTACTTGCTCCTGAACCATGCTTCTCCATGCTGGAATCTGGAGCAAAACACAAAGTGCTGGAGGAACTCAGCGGGTTGGGCAGCATCTGTGGAGGGAATGGACAGACAGGGTTTTTGGTCAGGGCCCTTCCTTAGACTGGAGAAGGCTCCCAATCCGACACGTTGCCTGTCCATTCCCTACATCGATGCTGCCCCGATCCACTGAGTTCTGTGGCTCCAGATCTGTGGCTTTATCCCTTTGACTCGATCAGTAATGACCCCTTTGCTGAGTTTTATAACTCAGTCAGTAATGGTCAAGGTCATAGAGTGATACAGTGTGGAAACAGGCCCCTCGCCCACACCAGACAACAATGTCCCAGCTTCATTAGTCCCACTTGCCTGCGCTTGGTCCTTATCCCTCCAAACCTGTCCTATCCATGTACCTGTCCAACTGTTCTTAAAAGATGGGATAGTCCCAACCTCAACTACCTCCTCTGAAAGCTTGTTCCATACACCCACCACCCCCTGCGTGAAATAGTTACCCCTCGGATTCCTATTAAATCTTTTCCCCTTCACCTTGAACTTATGTCCTCTGGTCCTCGATTCCCCCACTCTGGGCAACAGACTCTGTGCATCGACCCGATCTATTCCTCTCATGATATTGCAAATCATGGTGAGATGAGCCTTTCTCTGACTCGGTCGGTAATGGCCAAGGGGTGACAAGTCTTTGCTAAGTGCTTATCTTGTGCAGTAATGGCCAAGGAGTAATGAGTCTTTATCTGACTCGGTCAGTAAAAGCCAAATTGTGACGGCCCCTTTGCTGAGATCTCTGTTCGTCCGCAGGTGGCCGTGTTGCTGATGGACACCCAGGGAACATTCGACAGCCAGTCAACTCTCCGAGACTCTGCCACCGTGTTTGCCCTGAGCACCATGATCAGCTCCATGCAGGTACCACCTTCCCCTCCCTTCCCCTCCCCTCCCCTCCCCTCCCCTCCCCTCCCCTCCCCCTCCCTCCCCCTCCTCCTATCCCCCCCCCACCCCTCCTCTCCCCTCCCCTCCCCCTAACCCCTCCCCTCCTCTCCCTCCTCTCCTCTCTCCCCTTCCTCTCCTCTCCCCTCCCCTCCCCTCCCCACCCTCTCCCCTCTCCCCTCCTCTCCCCTCCCCTCCCCTCCCTCCCTAATCCTCCCCTCCCCTCCTCTCTCCTCCTCCTCCCTCTCCCCCTTCCTCCCCTCCCCTCCCCTCCTCCCTCTCCCCTCCGTCCCCTCCGCACCACATCCTCTCCCCTCCCTCACCCTCCCCTCCCTATCTCCCCTCCCCTATCCTCTCACTCTCCTCCGCCTCTCCCTCCCTCCTCCCCTCCCTCCCCTCCCTCCTCTCTCCTCCCTCCTCCCTCCCTCCCTCCCCTAACCTCCCTATCCTCCCCACCCCTCCCTCTCCCCTCTCCTCCCCTCCTCTCCTCTCCCCACTCCTCCTCCTCCCCTCTCTCCCCCTCTCCATCCCCTACCCTCCCCTATCCTCCTCCCAAACCCTCCCCTCTCTCCTCTCCACACCTCCACCCTCTCTCCCTTCTCCCCTCTCCACCACCCCTCTTCCCCCCCCCTCTCTCTATCCCCTCCCCTATCCTCCTCCCCTATCCTCTCCTCCTCTCCCTCTCATCCCTCTCCTCTCATCCCCTCAAATCCTCCCTCGCTCCTCTCCTCCCCACCCCATCCTCTCCCCTCTCCTCCCCATCTCCCTATCCTCCAACCCTCCCCTATCTCCCCTCCCTCCTCTCCCCTCCTCCTCTCCCTACCTCCCTCACCCCTAACCTCCTCCCCCCTCTTCCCTCACCTCTCTCCCCCCCCCCCTCCTCCTCCCCTCCCCTCCCCACATCCTCCTCCCCCTCACCCTCCCCTCCTCTCCCCTCCCACCCCTCCCTCTCCTCCCCTCCCCTATCCGCCTCTCCTCTCCCCTCCTCCCCACTCTCTATCCCATCCCCTCCACCCTCCCTCCCCCCTATCCTCCTCCTCCTCCCTCACTCTCCCCCCTCTCCCCTCTCCCTCCTCTCCCTAAACCCCTCCCCTCCCCTTCCTCTCAAACCTCCCTATCCTCCCCCCAATCCTCTCCTCCCTCTCCTCCCCACCACTCCCTCTCCCCTCCCTCCCTCCCCTCCTCCCCTAACCCTCCCCTAACCCATCCTCTCCTCTACCCTCCCTCCTCCCCCCCTCCCTCTCCCCTCTCTCCCCTCCCCTAACCCTCCCCTATCCTCCCCTCCTCTCCCTCCATCCATCCCCTCTCCTCCCTCCTCCTCCTCCTAACCCCCTCTCCCCCTCCATCCTCTCCTCCTCCTCTCCTCTCTCCTCCCTCCCCTCTCTCCCACCTATCCCTCCCCTCCCCTCTCCCCTCTCCCCCCCCCCTCCTCTCCTCTCACTCTCTAAAACCCTCCCCTCCTCCCCTTCCCCTCTCCCCTCCTCCTCCCCTCCTCGCTCCCTCTCTCCCCGCCCCTAACTCTCTCCCCCCCCACCCTATCCTCCCACCTCTCTCCTCTCCCCTCCTCTCCCTCCCCCCCACCTCCCCTCTCCCACCCCCATCCTCTCCCCTATCCCCCTCTCCTCTCCCCTCCTCTCCCCTCCCCTCCCCTAACCCTCCCCTATCCTCCCCTCTCCCTCCCCACTCCCCTCCTCCCTCCCCTTCCTCCCCTAACCCTCCCCTATCCTTCCCTCCCCTCCCTGAAGCTCAAACAACACCGGACATGGGGAATTATAGCAGGCTGTTTGTTGTAAGTTCGTATTAATGCAGTCAGCAAGACAACGAACACAAGTCTCCAAATATCTCCATCAGTCAGAGTATTGAGTATAGAAGGTAGGCAAAAGTGCTGGAGAAACTCAGCGGGTGCAGCAGCATCGATGGAGCGAAGGAAATAGGCAACGCTTCGGGGCGAAACCCTTCTTCAGACTGAGTATAGAAGTTGGGAGGGCATGTTGCAGTTGTACAGGACATTGGTGGGGCGACATTTAGAGTATTGTGTTCAGTTCTGGGCACCATCTTACAGGAGAGATGTTGTCAAGCTGGAAAGGGTGCCGAGAAGATTTACGAGGATGCTGCCAGGATTCGAGGGCCTGAACTGTAGGGGGAGGTTGTGTAGGCTGAGACTATTTCTTGGAGCGCAGGAGGAGGAGCGATGGTCTTATAGAGGTGTGTAAAATTATGAGAGGAATAGATTGGGTAGATGCACAGTCTTTTGCCCAGAGTAAGGGAATCGAAACCCAGAGGACATAGGATTAAGGTGAGGGGGAAAGATTTAATGGGAACTTTAGAGGTAACTATTTGACACAATGGGTGTGGGTGTGCGGAACTAGCTGCCAGACAAGGTAGTTGAGGCAGGGACTATCGTAACGTTTAAGAAGCATTTTGACAGATGCATGGATTGGACAGGTTTGGAGGTATATGGGCCAAACACAGGCAGGTGGGACTAGTGTAGATGGAGCATGTTGGTAGGCATGGACAAGTTGGGCCGAAGGGCCTGTTCCTGTATAGTATGACTCTATGACTCAATCTTGGATTAATTTAGCTGCACATCACTTGAAGTGTGAACAAACCAGTTCTTCAACTCTTTAAACCCCCGTAAAGCTGACGTTCCCAGGGTAGAGGAATGTTTTGCATGCTGTCCACACAGATCAGATATATTGTACATAGGTTCTATCAGTTCAAACTGAACCTCAGGGGCAACTTTTTCACTCGGAGGGTTAAGGGCCTGTCCCACCTACGTGTCCGTTGGCACGCGAATTACGCGACCCCGTTGAGCCGCGACGGTTCCGCGAATGTGGCGCGCAACTTCATTGGACCGCACGGCCGTCTGGAGCGTGTGACATCATTTGAAGAGGGACACAAAATGCGGGAGTAACTCAGCGGGACCGGCAGCATCTCTGGAGAGAAGGAATGGATGATGTTTCGGGTCGAGACCCTTCTTCAGTCTGAACGAAGGGTCTTGACCCGAAACGTCGCCCGTTGCTTCTCTCCAGAGATGCTGCCGGAGTTACTCCAGCATTTATGTGTCTGTCTTTTATGGGTAGGAAGGGTTAAGATGCAGGCAAATGGGGCTAGCCCATTATGCCAGCCAGGTCAGCATGGGCAGGATGGGAGGAAGGGCCTGTTTCCGTGCTGGACAGCTCTACGCCCCTGTTGTTGCTCCCAGAGGTCACACGGCTGCTTCCCCGCTCGCAGGGGAAGACGCCGGCCACAGACAGAGCGATCGCGCTGTGGGGCCCCAGTGTCTAGTCCAGGGGCCACCGCCCTGTTTCCGCGGAGTCTCCTGATGGTCACTGCTTTGTCCAACGCCGGGCGAGCTCGCTCCCCTAGCAACCCGTAGCTGTCACCTGTCTGACGTACAGTGAGTCCCAGTGGGTCGGACACAGTGCTGACCATGTCAGATGCAGAGCATGGCTGTCACTGTGGGACACAGTGGAATGCCCCTGTCCCACTTAGGAAGCCTGAACGGAATCCTCTGGAGACTTTGCGCCCCACCCAAGGTTCCCGGAGGTTTTTGTCGGTCTCCCTAATGGTCGAAAGTGGTTTCCGCTTCTTCTTGGTTCTGGTGATTATTTCAAAAAATTCGGCCGCGACTAAAAATAGGTTGCCGGTTTAAAAATCGGTAATTTTTTTTTTAGTCGACCCCCCTGGTGGAATAAAACTGGGTGGAAAAAAAGGTCTTACCTTCCACTACCTGCAACCTCCGGCAACCACCTTCAACTAGCATTGCAACCTGCTTCAACTAAAAAATTACCGATTTTTAAACCGGCAACCTATTTTTAGTCGCGGCCGGTTTTAAATGTTTTGAAAGGGGCATGACAGTGACAGTGACAGTGACAGTGCCCAGTCCATGTCTCTGTGCACACTCTATCTCGAGCGAACGTCACTACACATGTCTCTGTCCATGGAACTTCACTACACATGTCTGTAGTCTGTTTGTTGCATAAAGTCCCGCGAGCATGGCCACTTTTTCATTTCGCTGCACATCCCGTATGTGTATGTGACGAATAAACTTGCCTTCATCTCATCAACCTTCTTCAATCATTTCCACAGTCGTCATTTTTTATCACGACCGTACCCAGTGTTGTTACAGTGCAGAAGGCCATTTGGCCCATCAGGTCTGTGCTGGGTTTAGTTTATTCGCACGTGTGTACAGAGGTACAGTGAAAAGCTTTTGTTGCGTGCTAACCAGTCAGGGGAAGGACAATACGTGATTAAGTGGAGAAATCCTGGCAGCTCGTTCCACAGAGTCCTTTAATGGAACCTCTCTCCATCCAAGTCTGGTACAATAGTCTAGTTTTCAGATTTGAGGTACAGCGCGGAAACAGGCCCTTCGGCCCACCGGGTCCGCGCCGACCAGCGATCCCCGCGCACTAACACTATCCTACGCGCACTGGGGACAATTTACACTTACACCGAGCCAATTAACCTACAAACCTGTACGCCTTTGGAGTGTGGGAGGGAAACCGAAGATCTCGGAGAAAGCCCACGCGGTCACGGGGAGAACGTACAAACTCCGTACAGACAGCACCCGTGGTCAGGATCGAACCGGGGTCTCTGGCGCTGTGAGGCAGCAACTCTACCTCTGCGCCACCGTGCCGCCCAATGGAATATGGACCTTGTTTTCCCGTCCCTCCCATATTCTCCCATGTACATCATTCCCAGTCCTCTCGTGATGTTATTCCTTGCCTTTTCCCAACGAGCTAGTCACCGTTTTGCTTTTATTTCAACTGCCCGTCCTCCCTTTCCTGTCCTTTTCTCAACAGCCAGTCCAACCCCACAAGGCGCCGATACTGTGTTCTGGCGACCTGGGTTAGAAGTGGCGAAGGGAGAGGACACTGTCGAGGGATGTTGGCAACGTGCGGAAGGATGTTTGTCAAAGGTCGTTAGTGTACACCAGGGACTGACTTTGAGAAGCTCCGTACATCAGAATATGATGAAGCAACGTTGTGGTTTGTTACTAATTGTCATTGTGGAAAGATACTGTGTGCTTATGTAACTGCCACTCTGAAGGAATACCATGAAGTCATGGATTCTCGGCTACTGTCCGATTCACTTTGGACATTAGACATTAAATTTACTTTAGAGATACAGCGTGGAAACGGCCCCTTCAGCCCACCGAGTCCTCACCGCCCAGCGATCCCTGCCCACTAACCGCACCGACCAGCGATCCCCGCACACTAACACCGCCCCACACGCACTGGGGACAATTTTACACTCACACCAAGCCACTTGAACCTAGAAACCTGTACGTCTTTGGAGAGTGGGGGGAATCCGAAGTTCTCTGTGAAAACCCACGCGGGTCACGGGGAGAACGTACAAACTCCGTACAGACAGCGCCCGGAGTCGGGACGGAATCCGGGTCTCTCTCGCTGTAAGGCAGTAGCTCTACCCGCTGCGCCACTGTGTGCGTCCACCGTATCTGTGGAACTGATGCGCTACAATGCTTAGGACTATATTCTGCACTCTGTATTTCCCCCGTTGCTCTGCCTATTGTCCTTGCGTTTGCCTTGATGTGTTTGGACAGCATGCTAGACGAAGCTTTTCCCAGTGCCTCGGTAACCTAACCTTTGTTCTTAATTCTGCCTGAATGACAAGAAATCTGCATTGTGCAACTTATTATTTACACCCACTGTAGTGTCTTAAATGTAATAGTTTGCCTTCACTCTCACCAGGTGTACAACTTGTCTCAAAATATTCAGGAGGATGACCTGCAGCATTTACAGGTAAATGGAGCTGTGTTTTATACCCACCAGACCCGCAGTGAGCTGTTTCCAGGGTCAATCAGAGAATAGACACAAAATGCTGGAGTAATTCAGTCTGAGGAAGTTCCGAAGGGCGGCGCTGCGTGGCAGCTGCGGTCACCCTGCAGTCCGTCTGTTTTTTTTTTTTTTTGTCCTTTTGTGTCTGTTTTTAGTTGGAATTTTTGGTTTATTAGGCTGTGTTTGTGTGGGGGGGGGGGGGGGAGGGGAGGGTGGAGGGGGAGAACCCAAGGATTTTTAGTCTCTCCCTAGGGGGGATGCGACTTTTCTTGTCGTGTCCCGTCACATCTCCGTCTGTGCTGAGGCTAATGGCGGAGCTGGTGCCTCGGCGCTGTGGCGAGCGTTCGGAGCTCCGGTGTTCCGCAGCGGCGGGCGGCCCGGCTTCGGCGCTCCAGTCGTTGCTCCAGCGGGTGTTCAGCCATGCGCTCCGGCGGGTCCAGCGTTCAGCGGCATTGGCGCAAGCAGCGGCCGGCTTGGCGCTCCGGGCTCCAGCGGGGCAGCTGCGGCATTGGCGCTCGGCGGCTCCAGCGGTCGTTCCAGCAGCGGCCCAGGCATTGGCGCTCCGGCGGCTTCCAGCGGGCGTTCGCAGCGGCCCGGCATTGGCGCGCTCCAGGCGGCGGCCGTTGGCGATCCAGCCAGCAGCGGCCGCATTGGCGCTCTAGCGGCTCCAGCGGGTGTTCCAGCAGCGGCCCGGCTTCGGCGCTCCGGCGGCACCGGCGGGTGTTCCAGCAGCGGCCCGGCTTGGGCTCCGGCGGCTCTCCAGTGGGTGATCCGGCAGCGGCCCTGCTTCGGCGCTGGCGGCTCCGGCGGCTCTTCCAGCGGGTGTCCCGGCGGCGGCCCGTCTTCGGCGCTCCGGCGGCTCGGCAGCTCTCCAGCGGGTGTTCCTGGCGGCGGCGGCTTCGGCGCCTCCGGCGGCTCTCCGGCTCTCCGGCGGTTGCTCCAGCAGCGGCCCGGCATTGGCGCTCCGGCGGCCTCCGGGGGGGTGTGCCAGCGGCGGCCCGGCTTCGGCGCTCCGGCGGCTCCTCCAGCGGTCTCTCCAGCGGCTCTCCCGCAGGTGCTCCGGCGGCGGCCCGCTTCAGAGCTCCGGCGGCTCCTAGCGTTCCCGTGGTCGATCCTGACTGGGAGCTGTGGTGGTGTTCCGGCGCGTTTCTGGCGGCGGCGGCGGTGGCGGCTGGGCTTCGGGAGGCTCGGCCGCGGGCCTGGTGGACGATGACATCGAGGGCCTGGATGGCCTCAGTACAGCGGGGACACGTAGGGAAAATGAAAAGACCTTAAGACTTTTGCTTCCACCACAGTGAGGAGGTGCTGGTGATCACTTTGGTGGATGTTAATTATGTGTTTTTTGTGTGTTTGTTTTAATTTATACATGTTATGACTGCAAGGTAACAAATTTCGTTCAGCGAACGGTCTGAATGACAATAAAGGCTCTGAATCTGAATTGACTGAATCTGAGGAAGACTCGGGTTTGCCAACTTTCCCACTCCCAAATAAGGACAAACGGTCAAAATACGGACAAATTCCCGGCAATTCGTTGAGGCTCGGCGTGCTGGGTGGAGTGAGGATTGGGCCCGTGCTGGGACTGCACACAAAGCCCATCCGCCGGCGGGGTTTTGGCCCGGGCCGCGCGACATTGCTCGCAAAGTCCAGCACCCTGTCCAACTCATGAACCGATGATTGGCCGTGAGAGGGAGGGGTGGTGGTGACGGCGGTAAGCGAAGGTCCGAAGGTCGGACGGCTGGCCGGGCTGCCGACCGACGGGGCCACGGGCGAGGCGCTGCTGCTGCTGCTGCTGCACTCCATGGGCTGCACTACGTCGGGACGGGTGAGGCGGGGCCGGACGCGCCGCTCCGACCCGACAGTCCCCTCGACCCGAGTAGTAGCGGTCAAATACGGGACAAGGGCGGTCCCGTACGGGACAAACCAATTTAGCCCAATATACGGGATGTCCCGGCTAATTACGGGGCAGTTGGCAACCATAGTCTCGACCTGAAACGTCACCCAGAGATGCTGCCTGTCCCGCTGAGTTACTCCAGCATTCTGTCTACGGTGTAAGCCAGCATCTGCAGTTGCTCCCCACACAACAGGGTCAATCATTGCTCTCCTTGTTCCATCCACAGCTTTTCACTGAGTATGGACGCCTTGCAATGGAAGAAACGTCTCAGAAACCCTTTCAGGTGAGCAACGCTCAGTCTTACACCACAAAGTGAAAGATTGTTCATTCATCGAATCAGACGGTGATGTGCAGGTTACATTTCAAGTTACGTATGCATTTGCTGGTGTGCTATTTTGGCATTTTTATTTTCTTGCGCACTTAACAGCAGGCAGCTGCTGCGCGCTTGTTTTTGTGCCAGTATTGTTGTAGCCACAACTGTGGAACAGTACAGCACAAGGACCGGCCCTTCAGCCCACCGTGTCTGTGCTGAGCATGATGCCCGAGACCTGCATGTTACCCAGACCTCATCATTCCCTGCATATCCATGCGCCTGGCCAACAGACTCTTAAGCGCCACCATCGCATCCGTCCGCCGCCCCTGGCACCCACCACTCTGGCTGGTGAATCGGTGGAATTCTTTGCCACAGAGGGCTGTGGAGGCCACTTCAGCGGGTATATTTAAGGCAGAGGCAGATCGATTGTTGATTAGCACGGGTGTCAGAGGTTAAGGGGGGAAAGGCTGGAGAATGGGGTTAGGAGGGAGAGATAGGTCAGCCGTGATTGAATGGTGGAGTAGACTTGATGGGCTGAATGGCCTAATTCTGCTCCTATCCCTTATGAGCTTCACACCTCTCTGTGTAAAATAAAATGTGCCCCATACGTCGCCATTAAACTTTCCCCCTCTCATCTTAACAGCCCTGTCCCAAGGCACGAGTTCATTCCAAGACCTCTCCTCTCCCGAGTTTAAAAAAAAAATCAAACTCGTGGTAAGCACGGAGAATGAACGTAGCGGGTACGTCGGAGCTCGGGGACGTCTCTTAGCGCTAACGGCAGGTAAACACGGGGAGACTCGCTAATGGCAGGTAATCACGGGGAGACTCGTGAAGATTTTTCAACATGATAAAAAATGTCCACGAGAGCCTCGAGTACCGACGAGCGGCCATTTCCGTAAATCTCCGAGTTCGAATCAGGGCAAACTCGGGAGAGAGAACTCTTGGAATGAACTCGTACCGTGGGACAGGGCTTTTAAGCTCTTCGCTCTGGTATTGGACATTCACGTCCTGGGGCAAAGATTCTGACTGCCGACCCTATCTTTGCCTCTCAGAATTCTATGTACTGCCATCCGGTTTCCCCATCAACCTCTGGTGCTCCAGAGACAACAGTCCAAGTCTGTTCAACCTCTCCCTGTACCAACACCCGCCAATCCAGCCATTATTCTGTAAAAAACAAAATCGCACAAAGCGCTGGAGTAACTCGGCATTAAAGTCCGACCCAAAACCTCACCTATTCTTCTGCTTCTGTCGTGTGTCTTTTAGACCTGCAGCTCCGTTGAGGCGAGCCAGGCCAATGTGTCATCGTCCAGGTCAATCAGACCTCGTTCACCATTCGGTGGCCGGTGTTTGGGGCAACTGGTGACGATGTGCTCCACTGTCTGTGTTGGGTCCCCACACTCGCAGGAGGCGCTGTCCACGAAGCCCCACCTCTTCATCGCTACTCCATAGCGTCCGACGCCTGTCCTCAAGCGGTTGAGGGTTGTCCACTGCTTTCGGGGCAGGTCCTGGCCAGGAACGTCCATGGGGTCATTGATGTAATGGTGTAGCCTAGATGGCTCCATTGACTTCCACTGGTCTCTCGATCTCGTCTTGAACCCAGGCAGCGGCTTGGAAGAGTCAGCATGTGTTGTGCAGAGCAGCTCTTGGGCTTGCCTGGCAAAGGGGCGCCGTGACTTGAGGCGCACTCGTGTGGTGCCTCTGTGATGATCTGATGGAGGAGGTGGGATTCTCTGGTCTGTGCTTTTCGAGAGAGGGTCAGCGTGGCTGCTTCTCGTCTGATGTTGGCTGGGGCGATGCCAGCGAGGGCGGGCAGTTGGTTTACTGGGGTGGCTCGTAGGCATCCGGAGACAGTCCGCAGGGCGCTGTTGAGGGCAGCATCCGGCTTCTTGGCTTGAGGGCTACGGCACCAGACCGGGGCGCAGTACTCCGATCCATGTTCTCCAGAGATGCTGCTTGACCTGCTGAGTTACTCCAGCACTTTGCCTTTATTTTGTGAAAGCAGCATCTGCAGTTAGACATAGAAACATAGAAATTAGGTGCAGGAGTGGGCCATTCAGCCCTTCGAGCCTGCACCGCCATTCAATATGATCATGGCTGATCATCCAACTCAGTATCCCGTACCTGCCTTCTCTCCATACCCTCTCATCCCCTTAGCCACAAGGGCCACATCTAACTCCCTCTTAAATACAGCCAATGAACTGGCCTCCACTACCCTCTGTGGCAGAGAGTTCCAGAGACTCACCATTCTCTGTGTGAAAAAAGTCTTCCTCATCTCGGTCTTAAAGGATTTCCCCCTTATCCTTAAGCTGTGACCCCCTTGTCCTGGACTTCCCCAACATCGGGAACAATCTTCCTGCATCTAGCCTGTCCAACCCCTTAGAATTTGTAAGTTTCTATATGATCCCCTCTCAATCTCCTAAATTCTAGAGAGTATAAACCGAGTCTATCCAGTCTTTCTTCATAAGACAGTCCTGACATCCCAGGAATCAGTCTGGTGAACCTTCTCTGCACTCTCTATGGCAATAATGTCCTTCCTCAGATTTGGAGACCAAAACTGTACCGCAATACGCCAGGTGTGTACCAAGACCCTGTACAACTGCAGTAGAACCTCCCTGCTCCTATACTCAAATCCTTTTGCTATGAAAGCTAACATACCATTTGCTTTCTTCACTGCCTGCTGCACCTGCATGCCTACTTTCAATGACTGGTGTACCATGACACCCAGGTCGCGCTGAATCTCCCCTTTTCCTAATCGGCCACCATTCAGATAATAGTCTGCTTTCCTGTTTTTCCCACCAAAGTGGATAACCTCACATTTATCCACATTATACTGCATCTGCCAAACATTTGCCCACTCACCCAGCCTATCCAAGTCACCTTGCAGTCTCCTAGCATCCTCCTCGTTAGCTAACACTGCCCCCCAGCTTAATGTCATCCGCAAACTTGGAGATATTGCCTTCAATTCCCTCATCCAGATCATTAATATATATTGTAAATAGCTGGGTCCCAGCACTGAGCCCTGCGGTACCCCACTAGTCACTGCCTGCCATTGTGAAAAGGACCCGTTTACTCCTACTCTTTGCTTCCTGTTTGCCAGCCAGTTCTCTATCCACATCAATACTGAACCCCTAATGCCGTATGCTTTAAGTTTGTATACTGATCTCTTATGTGGGACCTTGTCGAAAGCCTTCTGGAAGTCCAGATACACCACATCCACTGGTTCTCCCTTATCCATGCTACGAGTTACATTCTCGAAAAATTCCACAAGATTCGTCAGACATGATTTACCTTTTGTAAATCCTTGCTGACTTTGTCCAATGATTTCACCACTTTCCAAATGTGCTGCTATCCCATCTTTAATAACTGACTCTAGCAGTTTCCCCACTACCAATGTTAGACTAACTGGTCTGTAATTCCCCGTTTTCTCTCTCCCTCCCTTCTTAAAAAGAGGGGTTACGTTTGCTAACCGCCAATCCTCAGGAACTACTCCAGAATCTAAAGAGTTTTGAAAGATTATCACTAATGCATCCACTATTTCCGGAGCTACTTCCTTAAGTGCTCTGGGATGCAGCCTATCTGGCCCTGGGATTTATCGGCCTTTAATCCATTCAATTTACCCAACACACTTCCCGACTAACCTGGATTCACTCAATTCCTCCTTTGACCCCCCCCCCCTGCTATTTCCGGCAGATTATTTATGTCTTCCTTAGTGAAGACGGAACCAAAGTAGTTATTCAATTGGTCCGCCATATCCTTGTTCCCCATGATCAACTCACCTGTTTTCTGACTGCAAAAGGACCTACATTTTTGCAGTCAGTTTTTATGTTTCCCTGCCAGTTTTCTTTCATAATCTATTTTTCCTTTCCTAATTAAGCCCTTTGTCCTCCTCTGCTGTCTGTGAATTTCTCCCAGTCCTCTGGTATGCTGCTTTTTCTGGCTACTTTGTACGCATCATCCTTTGCTTTGATAATATCCCTGATTTCCCTTGTTATCCACGGATGCGCCACCTTCCCCGATTTATTCTTTTGCCAAACTGGGATGAACAATTTTTGTAGTTCATCCATGCAGTCTTTAAATGTCTTCCATTGTATATCCACCGTCAACCCTTTTAGAATTAATTGCCAGTCAATCTTGGCCAATTCACGTCTCATACCCTCAAAGTTACCTTTCTTTAAGTTCAGAACCAGTCCTTGTGCATCATCCTGGTAAACCTCCTCTGCACCCGTTTCAAAGCCTCCACACCATTCCTGTAATGGCGCGACCA
Source organism: Okamejei kenojei (assembly GCA_035221665.1). NCBI lineage: Eukaryota > Metazoa > Chordata > Chondrichthyes > Rajiformes > Rajidae > Okamejei > Okamejei kenojei. The sequence goes on from CM069139.1 coordinate 83,580,970, forward strand.
GAGCTGCAAACAACCCTCCAAATGCAGTCTGAGCCAAGCCCCATGAAGCAATACGTACGTACACACCTGTCACGTGGCCACTGCTGTGTATATTCCCTGGGCAGGCACAGACTCCAACCCTGTTACTTGGGAAGCTGCGTACTCTGCAACCAGTTATTGAGTCACAGAATGATACAGCATGGAAACAGGCCCTTCAACTCAACCTGCCCACACCGGCCAACATGTCCCAGCTACACTAGTCCCACCTGCCCGCATTTGGCCCATATCCCTCCAAACCTGTCGCATCCATGTACCTGTCTAACTGTTTCTTAAACGTTGGGATAGTCCCAGCCTCAACTACCTCCTCTGGCAGCTTGGGTCACAAAAGCTGGAGACACTCCAGCATCTAAGGAGCGAAGGAGGTAGGCGACGCTTGTTCCATACTCAACCTCTCCCTGTAGCTCACACCCTCTAGTCCTGGCAACATCCTCGTTAATCGTCTCCGTACCCTTAAAGTCTGAAGACGGGTCTCGACCCGAAACGTCACTCACTCCTTCTCTCCAGAGATGCTGCCCGTCCCGCTGAGTTACTCCAGCATTTGTGTCTACCTTCTCTGAACCCTTTCCAGCTTGACAACATCTTTCCTGTAACACGAAGCCCAGAACTGAACACGATACTTTAAAAGTGGCCTCACCAACTACAGCATGACCTCCCAACCTCTGTACTCAATACACTGACTGACGAAGGCCAAAGTGCCAAAAGCCTTTTTAACCACGTTATCTACCCATGTTACCGTATAGTAGATGCAGTTACAGTAACTTAATGTAAAACTGGGAAAAAGTGAGTGCAGCCAAAATAAACAGGTATCACTGGTCACCAATTGTAAGATTCCTGTTAAATGGATAGGGTAGATGGGATGGAAAAATAGGGCATAACCTGAAGGTGAAAGGGGCAAGGTTTAATGTGTGGGGCAACTTGTTTTAAACACAGAGGATGGTGGGGGCCTGGAGCGTGCTGCTGGGGGTGGTGGAGGCAGATACAATGGCGGTGTTTAAAACAATAGGTGCAGAAGTAGGCCATTCGGCCCTTCGAGCCAGCACTGCCATTCAATGTGATCATGGCTGATCATCCCCAATCAGTGCCCCGTTCCTGCCTTCTCCCCACATCCCCTGCCTCCGCTCTCTTTAAGAGTTTTATCCAGCTCTCTCTTGAAAGCAGTAGAGTTTGTGCTGTGTCCACAATTGCCTGCACTTTCATGCGGTGTGGGATGGAGCTGCCCCCCCAAACCATGCTGAGATGCATCCCGATAAAATGCTTTGGGGACCCATCAAACTTCCTAAGCCTTCCGCGGAAGTCGAGGGGTTGGTGGGCCTTCATGGCCAAGGCTTCAACGTGGGTGGTCCAGGACTGGTCCTGTGAGCTTGAAGCTCTCACCCATCTCTACTTCAGTGCCGCCATCACAAGCTGGAGTCTGGGCACCACTCTTCCCACCAGCTCAGCCTGAAAACCAACCACTGTTGAATCTTCATTTCTGAGCTCCGAGCCGCCCCCTTGGAGGGATATGGATTATGTGGAGGCAGATAAGAGACGGTGAAGGGTCCTGACCCCGAAACGTCCCCTATTCCTTTTCTCCAGAGATGCTGCCGGACCCGCTGAGTTACTCCAGTCTTATCTTCGGTTTAAACCAGCATCTGCAGTTCCTTCCTACACAGATAAGAGATGGCCTTGGCATTATATTTGGCACGAACATTGTGGGCTGAAGCGTCTGTTCCAGCTCTGTACTGTTGCGTGTTCTATGTACATCAACTACCGGTGTGTTTTAGAATTAAAACTCTTCTCCCCCAATGTGGCTGGTTGACTAAAGATGCTTTTCTCTACTTTCAACCTGCAGTCTCTGATATTTCTCGTCCGTGATTGGAGTTTCCCGTACGAGTTCAACTACGGTCTGGACGGAGGCTTCAAGTTCCTGGAGAAACGTCTGAAGGTTTGTGTGGATCGGTTCCAGTTAATTGTGAATAACTCCACGGCTGCTAACAGTTCTGGGTGCACCAGCTAAAAGTAGATACATACGGGAGAGTGGCTGAAGATGGGTGTCGACCCTGAAACGTCACCTATTCCCTCTCCCCAGAGATGCTGTCTGACCCGCTGAGTTACTCCAGCTTTTTGTGTGACCACCTGCAGATACTGGATACTGGGTGCTGGGGGAACTCATGGAGTCGGGCAGCATCGGCGGAGGCGAATGGACAGATGACATTTCCGGTCCGACAGAGGGAAACATCACCTGTCCATTCCCTCCACGGATGCCGCCTGACCTGTTGAGTTCCTCCGGCACTTTGTGCTTTGCCAAAAGCTAATGACACCCGGTTTGTAGTCATGATGGTGTTAATGACCACAGGTGCAGGTGGTGGCTAATGTTCTGCTGTTATTTGACGAGAACAAGCCAGAGAATGACAGGTAGACAAAGGTGCTGGAGAGACTCAGTGGGTGCGGCAGCATCTATGGAGCGAAGGAAATGGGCAACATTTCGGGCCGAAACCCTTCTTCAAACTGATGTGGGGGGGGGGGGAGAAAGGAAGAAAAGTCAAAAGGCAAAAGAGTTTATTGTCAAGTGTCCCTGACAGGACAATGAAATTCTTTCTTTGCATAGCACAACAGAACATAGTAGGCATTGACTACAATTATTTACATAAATACACACATGAATGAATAAATTGATAAAGTGCAAATAACAGATGGAGGGGTATTAATGTCCAGAGTTTTGTCCGAGCCAGGTTTAATACCTGATGGCTGTGGGGGAAGTAGCTATTCCTGAACCTGGTGTGCAAGTTCTCAGGCTCCTGTACCTTCTACCTACCCGAAGGTAAGCGGGAGATGAGTGTGTGGCCAGGGATGGTGTGGGTTTGATGATGCTGCCAGCCTTTTTGAGGCAGCGGACTGTGGTAGATCCCCCTCGATGAAGGAAGGTCAGAGCCGATGATGGACTGGACAGTGTTTACTACTTTTTGTAGTCTTTTCCTCTCCAGGCACTCAAGTTGCCGATCACCAAGCCACGATGCAACCGATCAGCAAGCTCTCTACTGTAGCACCTGTAGAAGTTAGAGAGAGTCCTCCTTGACAAACCGACTCTCCGTAATCTTCTCAGGAAGTAGAGGCGCTGATGCGCTTTCTTATCATTGCATCAGTGTTTCGGACCAGGAAAGATCTTCACAGATGTGCACGCCCAGGAATTTGAAGCTCTTGACCCTTTCAAGCATCGACCCATTGATATAAACGGGACTGTGAGTCCCCATCCTACTCCTTCCAAAGTCCACAATCAGTTCCTTGGTTTTGCTGGTGTTGAGGGCCAGGTTATTGTGCTGGCACCATATGGACAGTCGCTCGATCTCTCTTCTGTACTCCGACTCATCCCCATCAGTGATACGTCCCACAACAGTGGTGTCGTCAGCAAACTTGATGATGGAGTTCGCACTAAGAAAGGAGAAAGGAGAAAGGAAGAGGAGGAGCCCGAGGGCTGAGGGAGAGCTGAGAAGGGGAGGAGACAGCAAGGGCTACCGGAAATTGGAGAAGTCAATGTTCAGGCCACTGGGGTGCAGACTGCCCAAGCGGATTATGAGGTGCTGCTCCTCCAGTTTCCGGTGGTGCTCACTCTGGCCATGGAGGAGGCCCAGGACAGAAAGGTCGGATTCGGAATGGGAGGGGGAATGACAGCCTGGTGAGCCTGAAGTCAATGGTGGGAGAGTTGTTGGCGGGGATTCTGAGGGACAAGATCTACCGGTCTGAAGATGGGTCTCGACCCAAAATGTTGCCTATTTCCTTCGTTCCATAGATGCTGCCTCACCCGCTGAGTTTCTCCACAACTCTTGTCTACCTGTATTTGCATTGGCATGGACTGATGAGGATCTTTCAGCATTACTTTGCGAACCATTTTAGTTTTAGTTTTGACGAAAATGCTGGAGAAACGCAGCGGGTGAGGCAGCATATATGGAACGAAGGCAACGTTTCGGGCCAAAACCCTTCTCCAGACTGTTTAGTTTAGTGATACAGCACGGAAACAGGCCCTTCGGCCCACCGAGTCCGCAACAACCAGCGATGCCCGCACACTGACACTATTCTGCACCCACTAGGGACAATTTGTACATTGATTCCAAGCCAATTCTCCTACAACCCTTGCGTCTTTGGAGTGTGGGAGGAAAGCCCACACAGGCCACGGGGAGAACAGGCAAACTCCGTTTAGACAGCACCCGTAAGTCAGGATCAAACCTGGGTCTCCGGCGCTGTGAGGCAGCAACTCCACTGCTGTGCGACCAGACATCCGATAAGAGTTTGGAAGCGAGACAAGATGCTGGAGTAACTCAGCGGGACGGGCAGCATCCCTGGAGAGAAGGGAGGGGCCTTCCTCTTGCGTATGGGTGTGCACAGCCTAAAGTAAGACAACTTATTCTGTTTGATCTTCTGTTTGTGCGCGCCAGGTTGATTGCATTCGTCAAAACAGAGCGGACCACGTGAAGGTTGCAATCTTCCACCCCAAGGGATGGGTGAGATTTTGGGTCGAGACCCTTCTTCAGAAGAGACCTTGGATGATAGTGATGTCCCGCTGAGTTGCTCCAGCATTTTGTGATTTTGTTTGGGGCCCACCGGGTCCGCAGTGCCCAGTGATCCCCGCACACTAACACCATCCTACACACGAGGGGTCATTTACATTGATACCAAGCCAATTAACCTACAAACCTGTACATCTCTGGGGTGTGGGAGGAAACTGAAGATCTCGGAGAAAACACACACAGGCCACGGGGAGAACGTACAAACTCCGTATAAACTCCCATAGTCAGGATTGAACCCGGGTCTCTGGCGCTGTAAGGCAGCAACTCTCCCGCTGTGGCATGGTGCCGTTGAAGAGGTCTTGCATGTTCCCGATGTTGGGGGAGTCCAGAACCAGGGGCCACAGTTTAAGAATAAGGAGTAAGCCATTTAGAACGGAGACGAGGAAACACTTTTTCTCAGAGAGTGGGGAGTCTGTGGAATTCTCTGCCTCAGAGGGCAAGTGGAGGGCCAGTTCTCTGGATGCTTTCAAGAGAGAGCTAGATAGGGCTCTTAAAAATAGCGGAGTCAGGGGATATGGGGAGAAGGCAGGAACGGGGTACTGATTGGGGATGATCAGCCATAATCACGTTGAATGGTGGTGCTGGCTGGAAGGGCCGAATGGCCTCCTCCTGCACCTATTGTCTATTGCATGTCATGCTTATGTGAAAGGTAAAGGGCCTGTCCCACTGTACGAGGTAAATCAAGAGTTCTGCTGAGTTTTCCCCCGATTCAAACTCGGAGACTGTCCATAACGGGTCCGTAGGAGTTCGTGGATGTCCCGTAGCGGCTCGCACGAGTAACGGTCGGTACTCGGGAAATCCAGTAAACTCGTGACGTTTTTTCAACACTGTGAAAAATGTCCACGAGTAAAAAAATAATCGTGATGAAAGAAATTGTTACTTTTTAATCGTACGAGCCGCTACGAGACATCCACGAACTCCTACGGACCCGCTACGGACATTCTCCGAGTTCGAATCAGGGGGAAACGCGGGAGAACTTGTGAATTACCTCGTTACAGTGGGACAGGCCCTTTAGATTGCATGGAATCCAAGGGGAGCTAGCCAATTGGATCCAAAACTGGGTTGCAGGAAAGAAGCAAAGGCTAGTTGTGGAAGGATGTTTCTATGATAGAAGGCCTGTGACCAGTGGTTTTGCCATCGAAGTTGGTGATGAGTCCCGGCTGTTTGCTATGTACATTAATGATCTGAATGACATTGTAGTTAACATTATTAGTAAGTTTGCAGATGACACCAAAATGAGTGGTAGAGTAGATAGTGAGGAAGGATATCAACGTTTACAGCAACATCTAGATCACTTGGGAAGGTGGGCAAAGGACTGGTTTAAATCAGACAAGTGTGAGGTGTTGCCCTTTAGTGTGTCGTTCACACCAGGGCACAATGTGCGCAGTAAGTGGTGGAACCCTGGAGAGTGTCATGGAAGAGAGAGAGGTCTAGGAGTAGGGGTGCACATTTCCCTAAATGTGGAGGGTTTGTGGGAGCGGGGGGACGGGGGGACGGGACGACAGAGCAGTTTCAGTTCAGTTTATTGTCACGTGTACTGAGGCACAGTGAAAATGTCTTTGACCTCCAAATGCCCCACTGCTCTGACTGTGCTCCCTGAGTGCTGGACTCTCGGAGTTATCGGGTCACACAGTACAGCCACAGGCCCTTCAGCCCCACTCGTCCATGCTACCTAGATTCCCCATCTACACCAGTCCCACCTGCCTGCGTTTGGCCTCTAAACCTTTTCTGTGTGTTTAGTTTAGTTTAATGTCACATCCATTGAGGTACATTGGAAAGCTTTAGTTGCGTGCTAACCAGTCAGCCGAAAGACAATACACAATTACAGTCGAGCCACCCACACTGTACAGATACATGATAAGGGAATAACGTTTAGTCCAGGGTGAAGCCAGCAAAGTCCGATCAAAGATAGTCCGAGGGTCACTAATGAGGCGGATAGTAGTTCAGGACTGCTCTCCTGAAGAAGGCACTTGGCGGTCTTTCTGGTGGTTTGAGTTAGAATTTAAAACAATGTAGGTGAACATGTGTAGGAAGGAACTGCAGGTGCTGGTTTACATCGAAGATAGACACAAAATGCTGGAGTAACTCAACGGGACAGGCAGCATCTCTGGATAGAGGAATGGGTGTGAAGAAGGGTCTTGACCCGAAACGCCACCCATTCCTTCTCTCCACAGCTGATTTACTCCAGCGTTTTGTGTCTATTCTAGGTGAGCATGCGGGCATGTCACAGTTGCTGAGGAACTGCTGAGCTGAGGACTGTACCGTTTCTGGCACTGGTGAGTGCCAGGGGTGGTGCTAGAGGCAGATGAGGCAGTGGTGTGTGAAGCTTTTAAATGGGCACATGGACACACAGGGGACGGAAGGACATGGAATATGCACCGGCCGAGATTAGTTCAACATGACATCGTGTATAGCACGGACAATGCGGGCCGAAGGGCCTGTAGCTGTGCGGTTCTGTGCTCTCACAATGGTGAACAGTGTCATAATGGTGAACAGTGGAAGAATTGTAGATTCTGAAAGCGTGATTTTTAAAACAATGATTCTCGTAAAGCTGAGGATGTTGGGCCATGGCTGAGAATAGGCGAATGTAGAATGGATCAGTGCAGGAGAGGAACGGATGTTTGGGTGAAGCAGGCGACCTGTGGAAAGGAGTGGTAAACTGGCCTACAGGTGGTCCTGCTGCCTCCCTAGTCTGTTCGTGTGTGCTCCACACACCGATGGCCCTGTCGCTTATCTAGGGTTGCCAACTTTCCCACTCCCAAATAAGGGACAAACGGTCAAAATACGGGACACATTCCCGACGGCAATTCGTTGACCGGCTCGGTCGTGGCTGGGTGGATGATGAGTTGGCCCGGGTGCTGGACTGCACACAAAGCCCAGCCGGCGGGCCAGCTGAGGAGTTTTGGCCCGGGCCGCGCGACATCGCGGGCAAAGTCCGGCGCCCCGTCCAACTCATGAACCGATGATCGGCCGTGAGAAGGAGGGTCGGAAGGTCGGACAGCTGGCCGGGCTGCCGACCGACGGGGCCACGGGCGAGGCGCTGCTGCTGCTGCTGCACTCCATGGGCTGCACTACGTCGGAACGGGTGAGGCGGGGCCGGACGCGGCGCTCCGACCCAACAGTCCCCTCGAGCCGAGTAGTAGCAGTCAAATACGGGACAAGGGCGGTCCCGTATGGGACAAACCAATTTAGCCCAATATACTGGATGTCCCGGCTAATACGGGACAGTTGACAACCCTAGGTTTAATCCACACCCTTGACTAGGCCCGGGCACTGTGTGGACAGTTGATGCTGTCAAGATGCTTTGTGCTACATCTGATTTTCTCCCCCCCCCCCATCCTACCCTTTCCAAATGCCTTCCAGATCTCAGAAAACCAGCATGAAGAGCTACAGAACGTCAGGAAGCACATTTATTCCTGTTTCACAAACATATCGTGCTTCCTGATGCCTCACCCGGGCTTGAAAGTGGCCACTAATCCCAACTTTGACGGACGGCTGAAAGGTAACGTTTCGGCAGCAACTGTAGCAGTGCAGGGGTTTAAAAAATCCTAAAATCGAGTTATTTTTTACAATGCGATTTTACAACATAAACAATTGAAAACATTACCTCACCGCCATAATAAACTAAGAACAATATTCTTCCATAACACTCCCCATCCTTATTAAGGATGCATTCCACCCCTCCGGCGCGAAGCGGTCCCGGAAATCCCCCAGGGTGCCTGTGGACAGCGCTACTCCCTCTCTAAGTATCATCCGAGCGCGATGTAACCCGAACAGGGGCAGGCATCCGCTCGGGTAAAATCCCTCCTCCGCCTGCGCCGAACTCGCGATGGCCCAGCTTGCCAGGCCAGGCACAATGCAGGGGCGTGTTTTCACAGCAACAGCATGGTCGTGTTTTCACCAACAATGCAGACATGTGTTTCAGCAACAGTCAGCACAGTGAAGGGTGTATGGCAACAGTGTGTGATGCAAGGTCGCATGGAAGTGTCGTTGTTTTCAGCAACAGTGTGTTTCAGCAAACAGTGTTTCAGCAAACAGTGCATGGTTCGTTCAGCAACAGTTGATGAGTTTTCAGCGACAGTACAGAGATGTGTTTCATGCATGGTCGTGTTCAGCAGACAACAGTTGCAGGGGTGTGTTTCAGGCAACAGTGCAGGGATGGTCGTGTTCCAACATGCATGGGATGTTTTTCAGCAACAGGTCGTGTTCAGCGGCGGGGATGTGTTTTTCAGCAACAGTGCAGGAATGGTTCAGCAACAATGCAGGATGTGTTTCAGCCAACAGTGCAGTCGTTTAGCAAATGCATGGTCAGTGGTGTTTCCAGCAACATGTGCAGTCGGTGGTGTTTCAACAATGCAACAGGATGCAGGGGTGAGTTTCAGCAACAGTGCAATGGTGTTTCGTGTTTCAGCGATACAGTGTCATGGGTGTTTCAGCAACAGTGCAGGATGTTCAGCAACCTGCAGTGCAGGAAAGTGTTTTCAGCAACAATGCAGGAATGTGTTTCAGTGCATATGTCGTGTTTCAGCAAATTTGCAGGGATGTGTTTTCAGCAACAGTCAGCATGTCGTCGTTAGGCAACAATGCAGGGATGTGTAGCACAGTATGTTTCCAGCACCAGTGCAACAGGGTTATGTTTCAAGGGAGGATTTGGTGTATGTTTCGCAACAGTGCAGGGATGTGTTTCAGCAGCATACAATGCAGGAATTTGTTCAGCAAACAGTGCATAATGGGATTCGTTTCAACAACATGTGCAGGGATGTGTTTTCAGCAACAATGCAGGGATGTGTTTCAGCAACAGTTCAGGGATATGTTTCAGCAACAGTGCAGGGATGTGTTTCAGGAACAGTGCAGGGATGTGTTTCAGCAACAATGCATGGTCGTGTTTCAGCAACAGTGCAGGGATGTGTTTCAGCAACAATGCAGGAATGTGTTTCAGCAACAGTGCATGGTCATGTTTCAGCAACCGTGCAGGGATGTGTTTCAGCAACAGTGCATGGTCGTGTTTCAGCAACAATGGATGTGTTTCAGCAACAATGCAGGGAGTGTTTTCAGACAAGCAAATAGTGCAGGGAAGTGTTTCAGAAACTGTGCTGGGATGTGTTTCAGCACCAATGCCGGGATGTGTTTCAGCAACAGTGCAGGGATGCGTTTAACAACAGTGCAGGCATGTGTTTCAGCAACAGTGCAGGGATGTGTTTCAGCAACAGTGCAGGGATGTGTTTCAGCAACAGTGCAGGGATGTGTTTCAGCAACAATGCAGGGATGTGTTTCAGCAACAGTGCAGGGATGTGTTTCAGCAACAGTGCAGGGATGTGTTTCAGCAACAATGCAGGGATGTGTTTCAGCAACAGTGCAGGGATGTGTTTCAGCAACAGTGCAGGGATGTGTTTCAGCAACAGTGCATGGTCGTGTTTCCAGCAACAGTGCATGGTCGTGTTTCAGCATACAATGCAGTGATGGATGTTTCAGCAACAATGCAGGGATGTGTTTCAGCAATATGCAGGGATGTGTTTCAGCAATATAGTGCAGGGATGTGTTTTCAGAAACTCCTGGGATGTGTTTCAGCACCAATGCCGGGATGTGTTTCAGCAACAGTGCAGGGATGCGTTTAACAACAGTGCAGGCATGTGTTTCAGCAACAGTGCAGGGATGTGGCAACAGTGCATCAGCAACATGCAATGTGTGTTTTCAGCAAACAGTGCAAGCGTTTTCAGCAACAGTGCAGACATTGTTTCCAACAGTGCAGGATGTGTTTTCAGCAACAATGCAGGGATGTGTTTCAGCAACAGTGCATGGTCGTGTTTCAGCAACAGTGCATGGTCGTGTTTCACCAACAGTGCAGACATGTGTTTCAGCAACAGTGAAGGGATGTGTTTCAGCAACAATGCAGGGATGTGTTTCAGCAACAGTGCTGGTGTGTGTTTCAGCAACAGTGCATGGTCATGTTTCAGCAACAGTGCAGGCTTGTGTTTCAGCAACAGTGCAGGGATGTGTTTCAGCAACAGTGCAGGGATGTGTTTCAGCAACAGTGCATGGTCATGTTTCAGCAACAGTGCAGGGATGTGTTTCGGCAACAGTGCATGGTCGTGTTTCATCAACAGTGCAGGTATGTGTTTCAGCAACAAACAATGCAGGGATGTGTTTCAGCAACAATGCAGGGATTTGTTTTCAGCAACAGTTCATTTTTCATCAACATGCAGGTATGTTTGTCAAGCACTAAGTGCCCAGCAACAGTTTCTATTGTTCAGCAGGGCAGAGGATGTGTTTCAGCAATCATGCATGGGTCATCGCAGCAACCGGGATGTGTTTCAGCAACAATGCATGTCATTTTCAGCAGCACAGCGGCAGATGTGTTCAGCAACAATGCCATGTGTTTCAGCAACAGTTTGGTCGTGTTTAAGCAACAGCGCAGTGCATGGTCTGTTTCAGATGTGTTTCAAGCAACAAGCGGGAGGAATGATGTTTTTCAGCAACAATGCATGATGTGTTTTTCAGCAACAGTGCAGGAATGTGTGTGCATGTTGTGTTTCAGAACAGTGTGCAGGGATATGTGTTTTCAGAGCAACAGTGCATGGTCGTTCAGCAACTGGGCAGTGATGTGTTTCATGATGTTTTCAGCCAACAATCGTGTATTTCAGCAACCGTGCAGGGATGTGTTTCAGCAACAGTGCAGGTCATGTTTAAGCAACAGTGCAGGGATGTTATCTGTGCAGGGATTGGAATGCAACCAGTGCAGGCATTTTTCTAGCAACAGTGCAGTGCATTGCGTTCAAGCAACAGTGCGCATGTGTTTCAGCAACAGTGGGTTTCAGCAACCGTGGCAGTGCAGGGATGATGTGTTTCCAAACAGTGCAACAGGTGATACAGTCGTGGTTTCAGCAACAGTGCATGGGATGTGTTTCAGCAACAGTTGCATGGTTGTTTCAGCAACAGTGCAGTGCATGGTTGTGTTTCGCAACAGTGCGTGGTCAGGATGTGTCTTCAAAACTGCAGGCATCCCCTTTTCGCAACAGTGCAGGGCGTTTCATGTGTTTCAGCAACAGTGCAGGGATGTGTTTCGCAACAAGTGCAGGGATGTGTTTTCAAGCAACAGTGCAGGATGTGTTTTTCAGTGCATGATCGTGTTTCAGCAACACTGCAGGGATGTGTTTCAGCAACAGTGCAGGGATGTGTTTTCAGCAACATTGGCAACAGTGCAGGAATGTTTCAGCAACCGTGCAGGAAATGTGTTTCAGCAACAGTGCATGGTCGTGTTTCAGCAACAATGCAGGGATGTGTTTCAGCAACATGCAGGTCATGTGGTTTCAGGCAAACCGTGCATGGTGTGTTTCAGCAACAGGAAACAGTGCATGGATGTGTTTCAGCAGACATGCAGGGATGTGTTTCGAAACAATGCAGGATGTGTTTTCAGCAAATGTGCAGGAATGCATGGTGTGTTTCAGCAACCGTGCAGGGATGTTTTTCAGCAACAGTGCATGGTCGTGTTCAGCAACAGTGCAGGGATATGTTTCAGCAACAGTGCAGGGATGTTTGTTCAGCAATAGTGCAGGTATGTGTTTCAGCAACAGTTCGGAGATATGTTTCAGCATACAGTGCAGGGATGCGTTTCAGGAACAGTGTGTTTTTTTCAGGGATGTGTTTTCAGCAACAATCATGGTCGTGTTTCAGCAACAGTGCAGGGATGTGTTTCAGCACAGTGCAGGGATGTGTTTCAGCAAAGTGCAATGCATCAGGAATGTGTTTCAGCAACAATGCAGTGCCATGGTCGTGTTTCAGCAACCGTGCAGGGATGTGTTACAGCAACATCAGCAACAGTGCATGGTCGTGTTTCAGCAACAATGCAGTGAGCAGTGTTTCAGCAACAATGCAGGGATGAGTGTTTCAGCAAATAGTGCAGGGATCGTGTTTCAGCAACAGTGCAGGGAAGTGTTTCAGAAACTGTGCTGGGATGTGTTTCAGCACCAATGCCGGGATGTGTTTCAGCAACAGTGCAGGGATGCGTTTAACAACAGTGCAGGCATGTGTTTCAGCAACAGTGCAGGGATGTGCTTCAGCAACAGTGCAGGGATGTGTTACAGCAACAATGCATGGATGTGTTTCAGCAACAGTGCAGTGATGTTTTTCAGCAACGTGCATGGTCGTGTTTCAGCAACCGTGCAGACATTGTTTCAGCAAACAGTGCAGGGATGTGTTTCAGCAACACTCACGGATGTGTTTCAGCAACAGTGCATGGTCGTGTTTCAGCAACAGTGCATGGTCGGTGTTTCAGCAACAGTGCAGGATGTGTTTCAAGCACAGTGCAGTGTGTTCAGCAACAGTGCAGTGTGTTACAGTGCTGGTTCAGCAACAGTGCATGGTCATGTTTCAGCAACAGTGCAGGCTAGTGTTACAGCAACAATGCAGGATGTGTTTCAGCAACAGTGCTGGTGGGAGTTTCAGCAACAGGATGGTCAGTTTCGCAGCAGGGATGTGTTTCGGCAACAGTGCATGGTCGTGTTTCATCAGTGCAGGTATTCAGCAACAATGCAGGGATATGCAGGGATTTGTTTCAGCAACAGTGCATGGTCGTGTTTCATCAACAGTGCAGGTATTTGTGTTTCAGCAACAGTGCATGGTCATGTTTCAGCAACAGTGCAGGAATGTGTTTCAGCAACAGTGCATGGTCGTGTTTCAGAACCGTGCAGGGATTGTGTTTCAGCAACAGTGCATGGTCCGGTTTCAGCAAAAGCAGGGATGTGTTTCAGCAACAATGCATGGTCATGTTTCCGCAACAGCGCAGGGATGTGTTTCAGCAACAATGCAGGAATGTGTTTCAGCAACAGTGCATGGTCGTGTGTTTCGGCAACAGTGCATGGTCGTGGTTTCAGCAACTGTGTTTTCAGCAACAATGCAGGGATGTTTCAGCAACAATGCAGGGATGTGTTTCAGCAACAGTGCAGAATGTGTTTCATCAACAGTGCATGGTTGTGTTTCAGCAACCGTGCAGGATTGTTTTCAGCAACAGTGCATGGTCGTGTTCAGCAACAGTGCATTGATTGTTTTCAGCAACAGTGCATGGTCGTGTTTCAGCAACCGTGCCCCCAGGATGTGTTTCAGCAACAGTGCATGGTCATGTTTTCGCAACAGTGCAGGGATGTGTTCAACAACAGTGCAGGATGTGTTTCAGCAACAGTGCAGGCATGCGTTTCAGCAACATGCAGCATGCGTTTTCAGCAACAGTGCAGGCATGTGTTTCAGCAACAGTGGCAGGCATGCGTTTCAGCAACAGTTGGGATGTGTTTCAGCAACCGTGCAGGGATGTGTTTCTGGCAACATGCATGGTCGTGTTTCAGCAACAGTGCAGGTCGTGTTTCAGCAACATGCAGGGATGTGTTTCAGCAACAGTGCAAATGGTCGTGTTTTTCACAGCAACAGTGCAGGGATGTGTTTCAGCAACAGTGCAGGGATGTGTTTCAGCAACAGTGCAGGGATGTGTTTCAGCAACAATGCAGGGATGTGTTTCAGCAACAGTGCAGGGATATGTTTCAGCAACAGTGCAGGGATGTGTTTCAGCAACAGTGCAGGGATGTGTTTCAGCAACAGTGCAGGGATGTGTTTCAGCAACAGTGCATGGTCGTGTTTCAGCAACAATGCAGGGATGTGTTTCAGCAACAGTGCAGGGATGTGTTTCAGGAACAGTGCAGGGATGTGTTTCAGCAACAATGCATGGTCGTGTTTCAGCAACAGTGCAGGGATGTGTTTCAGCAACAATGCAGGGATGTGTTTCAGCAACAGTGCATGGTCGTGTTTCAGCAACAGTGCAGGGATGTGTTTCAGCAACAATGCAGGGATGTGTTTCAGCAACCGTGCATGGTCATGTTTCAGCAACCGTGCAGGGATGTGTTTCAGCAACAGTGCATGGTCGTGTTTCAGCAACAGTGCAGGGATGTGTTTCAGCAACAGTGCAGGGATGTGTTTCAGCAACAGTGCAGGGATGTGTTTCAGCAACAGTGCAGGGATGTGTTTCAGCAACAATGCAGGGATGTTTTTCAGCAACAGTGCAGGGATGTTTTTCAGCAACAGTGCAGGGATGTGTTTCAGCAACAGTGCAGGGATGTGTTTCAGCAACAGTGCATGGTCGTGTTTCAGACACTTGGACTTCACTGACGGTTAAACAATCTGTAAATGTTTTAGTCGACTGGATGACACATTAGTGGAAACGTACTTTGTTGAAGGGGGAAACTATAAACTGAAATGCTGTGTTGTGTGTTGGCAGAGATCGATGAAGAGTTTGTAAAATACCTGAAGGTTCTGGTCTGCTGGCTTCTCAGCCCCGAAAACCTGGAGTTGAAAGAAATTAATGGAAATAACATCACTGGTCGTGGACTTGTGGAATATTTTAAGGTAACGTTCCAAACGATGTCCTGCTTTAAACTGGTAACACCATGAAAATGCTCATAGTTCTCTCAACCTCCCATCAATAATGCTTTATTTTAGTTTGGTTTAGAGATACATCGCCGAAACAGGCCCTTCGGCCCACCGAGTCCGTGCCGAGCAGCGATCCCCGCACATTAACACTACTCCACACGCACTAGGGGCAATTTAGATTTATACCAAGAGTACAGACCCAAGCCAAGTAACCTACAAGCCTGTACGTCTTTGGAGTGGCAAAGAATTCCACAGATTCACCACCCTCTGACTAAAGAAATTCCTCCTCATCTCCTTAAAGGACCATCCTTTAATTCTGATGCTATGACCTCTAGTCCTAGACTCTCCCACTAGTGGAAACATCCTCTCCACATCCACTCTATCCAGGCCTTTCACTATTTGATACATTTCAATGAGGTCCCCCCTCAACCTTCTAAACTCCAGTGAGTGCAGGCCCCGGGCCGACAAACGCTCATCATATGTTAACCCACTCATTCCTGGGATCATTCTTGTAACCCTCCTCTGGACCCTCTCCAGAGCCGGCACATCCTCCCTCAGATATGGGGCCCAGAATTGCTTACAAGACTCCAAATGCGGCCTGACCAGCGCCTCAGCCCTGTTGGAACTCGTGAAAAGCCCTTAACGGATTCTACGGAGAAACTAGTTTGAGGATAGTGAGTGTGTGGATTAGGGGTTTCAGCAATGATTATTAGTTGTTATTTTGGTAATGCTGACCTAAACTGTCCGTGGGATTTAGTGAAAGAGGCTGTGACTGATGCCATTGTGTAGACAATACATTGGGAGGATGCCATTAAATTGGACGGGGTGCTAAACAGATTCACCAGGATGTTAGCTGGGCTCACGGCCTTCACTTACAGGGAGAGGTTGGGGAGGCTGCGACGTTTATATTTGGAGTGTAGGCGGCTGACCTTATTGAGGAGCACAAGATCACACGGGGCATGGATAAAGTCAACACTCACCCGCCTTATCCCAGTGGACAGGCCCTTTGAGATGCGAGGGGAGAGATTTAAGAGGGACCAACTGAAGGCTCAGAGGCCTGTGGGCCACACGTGGACCAGAGAGACCGGCACGGTGGTTGTCTTTTGATATTTGTGTGTTATGCTATCTATTGAGGACAGGCCTGCTGTGCTGCCACGTGTTAAAACGTCATTCAGCAAGTTGGGTCGAAGGCCCAGTGCCATGTGACTCCACTTGTCATTATCCTCGAGTCGTAGAGTGATGCCGTGTGGAAACAGGCCCTTCAGCCCAACTTGCCCAGTCCGGCCAACAAGGTCCCAGCGACACTAGTCCCACCTTGGTCCATATCCCTCCAAACTGTCCTGTCCATGTACCTGTCAAACTGTTTCTTAGGGGACCATGACCAAAGCATCCTCATGGCGCTCCCCTGAAACGACAACGCGGTGCACTGTGTGACACGTCAGGCGACAATTCTGCCAACATGCTGGACGACAACATAGAAACATAGACAATAGGTGCAGGAGGAGGCCATTCGGCCCTGCGAGCCAGCACCGCCATTCATTGTGATCATGGCTGATCGTCCCCTATCAATAACCCGTGCCTGCCTTCTCCCCATATCCCTTGACTCCACTAGCCCCTAGAGCTCTATCTAACTCTCTCTCAAGTCCATCCAGTGATTTGACCTCCACTGCCCTCTGTGGCAGGGAATTCCACAAATTCACAACTCTCTGGGTAAAAACCTTTTTTTCTCACCCCAGTCTTAAATGGCCTCCCCGTTATTCTCAGACTGTGGCCCCTGGTTCTGGACTCGCCCAAAATTGGGAACATTTTTCCTGCATCTAGCTTGTTCAGTCCTTTTATAATTTGATATGTTTCTATAAGATCCCCCCTCATCCTTCTAAACTCCAGTGAATACAAGCTCAGTATTTTCAATCTTTCCTCATATGACAGTCCCGCCATCCCAGGGATCAATCTCGTGAACCCATGCTGCACTGCCTCAATCACAAGGATGTCTTTCCTCAAATTAGGAGACCAAAACTGTACACAATACTCCAGATGTGGTCTCACCAGAGCCCTACACAACTGCAGAAGAACCTCTTTACTCCTGTACTGAAATCCTCTTGTTATGAAGGCCAACATTCCATTAGCTTTCTTCACTGCCTGCTGTACCTGCACGCCAACTTTCAGTGACCGGTGTACAAGGACACCCAGGTCTCGCTGTTTTGCACCTCCCCTTACCTAACCTAACCCCATTGTGATAATAATCTGCCCCCTTGTTTTTGCCGCCAAAGTGGATAACCTCACATTTATCTATATTATACTGCATCTGCCACGCATCAGCCCACTCACTCAACCTGTCCAGGTCCCCCTGCAACCTCCTAACAGTCTCTTCACAGTTCACACTGCCACCCAGCTTTGTGTCATCCGCAAACTTGCCAGTGTTGCTCCTAATTCCCTCTTCCAAATCATGAATATATATGGTAAACAGTTGCGGCCCCAACACTGAGCCCTGCGGCACTCCACTCACCACTGCCTGCCATTCACTCCTACTCTTTGCTTCCGGTCTGCCAACCAATTTTCTATCCATGTCAACACCCTACCCCCAATACCATGTGTTCAAATTTTAGTCACCAGTCTCCCGTGCGGGACCTTATCAAAGGCTTTCTGAAAGTCTAGATACACTACATCCACTGGCACCCCTTCATCCATTTTACTTGTCACATCCTCAAAAAATTCCAGAAGATTAGTCAAGCATGATTTCCCTTTCATAAATCCATGTTGACTTGGACTAATCCTTTTACTGCTATCCAAATGCCCCATTATTACCTCTTTAATAATTGACTCCAGCATCTTTCCACCAATGAAGTCAGGCTAACTGGTCTGTTAATTCCCCGTTTTCTCGCTCTCTCCTTTCTTAAAAAGTGGGATAACATTAGCTATCCTCCAATCCACAGGAACTGATCCTGAATCTATTGAACATTGGAAAATGATCACCAATGCGTCCACTATTTCTAGAGCCACCTCCCTGAGGACCCTGGGATGCAGACCATCAGGCCCAGGGGATTTATCATCCTTCAGTCCCATTAGCCTCCCCAATACTATTTCTCGCCTAATGAAAATTTATTTCAATTCCTCTACCCCCTGAGATCTTCTGTCCTCCATTCATCTGGGAGATTGTTTGTGTCCTCCTTAGTGAAGACAGATCCGAAGTACCTATTCAACTCTTCTGCCATTTCCTTGTTGCCCATAATAATTTCACCCGTGTCTGCCTTCAAGGGACCCACATTTGACTTTGCTACTCTTTTTCCCTTAACATATCTAAAGAAGCTTTTACTGTCCTTCTTTATATTCCTGGCCAGCTTCCCCTCGTACTTCATCTTTTCAGCCCATTTTGCCCGTTTTGTTTCCTTCTGTTGTCCTATGAAAGTTTTCCAATCCTCTGGTTTCCAGCTACTCTTTGCTGTGTTATACATATTTTCTTTTAGTTTTATTCTATCCCTAACTTCTCTTGTCAGCCACGGTTGCCTCCTACTCCCCTTAGAATCTTTCTTCCTTTTTGGAATGAAATTATCCTGCGTCTTCTGGATTATGCCCAGAAATTCCTGCCATTGCTGTTCCACCGTCATTCCTGCTAGGATCCCTTTCCAGTCTACCTTGGCCAGCTCCCCTCTCATGCCTTCATAGTCCCCTTTGTTCAACTGCATCACTGACACTTCTTCGATTTAACGTTCTCCTTCTCAAATTGCAGATTAAAACTAATCATATTATGATCACTACCTCCAAGCGGTTCCTTTACCTCGAGTTCTCTTATCATATCTGGTTCATTGGACAACACTAAATCCAGAATTGCCTTTTGTCTGGTCGGCTCCATTACAAGCTGCTCTAAGAATCCATCTCGGAGGCATTCTACAAACTCTCTTTCTTGGGGTCCTGAACCAACCTGATTTTCCCAGTCTACCTGCATATTGAAATCCCCCATCACCACAGTGGCATTCCCTTTGTTACATGCCAGTTTTAACTCCTGCTGCAAATTACACCCTACATCTGGCTACTATTTGGGGGTCTGTAAATAACACCAATTAGTGTCTTCTTGCCTTTACAATTCCTCAACTCAATCCACAGTGACTCTACCTCGTCAGTCCGTATGTCTTCCCTCGCAAGGGACTGAATTCCATCCCTCACCAGCGGAGCTACCCTCCCTCCTCTGCCCACCTGCCTGTCCTTTCTATAGGATGTATAACCCTGAATATTAAGTTCCCAGGCCCGATCCTCCTGCAGCCACGTCACAGTAATCCCCACAATGTCATATCTACCAACCTCTAACTGAGCCTCAAGCTCATCTACTTCACTTCTTATACTTTGCGCATTCATATACAATACTTTTAATTCCTTATGCATCTCACCTTTCACATCGATCCCTATTACACTTGGCCATACTCTCCTATCCCTTTGTGAGCTTCCTTTCCTGTTAATTAACCATCCCTTTACTCTCTTTTCCTTTCACTCCACCCTCGACTGTCCCATTTGACACCCAACCCCCCCCCCCCCCCCCCCTTATTCAGAAGCCAACAGTGAGCGACATTGTCTGACACATGAGCTAACGAACTGTTTCTTAAACGTTGGGATAGTCCCTGCCTCAACTACCTCCTCTGGCAGCTTGTTCCATACACTCACCACCCTTTGTGTGAAAAGGTTACCCCTCAGGTTCCTGTTAAATCTTTTCCCCTTCACCTTGAACCTATGTCCTCTGGTCCTCGATTCCCCTACTCTGGGCACGAAACTCCCCAATCTATTCAATTCTCCGATCTAACCATATAACCATATAACAATTACAGCACGGAAACAGGCCCTCTCGGCCCTTCCAGTCCGTGCCGACCATTTGTTTTCCCCTAGTCCCATCTACCTGCACTCAGACCATACCCCTCCATTCCCTTCACGTCCATATACCTATCCATTTTACTTTTAAATATTAAAATCGATCCTGCTTCCACCACTTCTGCTGGAAGCTCATTCCACACAGCCACCACCCTCTGAGTAAAGAAGTTCCCCCTCACGTTACCCCTAAACTTCTGTCCCTTAATTCTCATGTCTCATCTATTCCTCTCATGATTTTATACACCTCTATCAGATCAGAGTCATAACATTTAGTGTACTCGTGCTGAACTTGACATGTTGTTTGCTTGTTTACCAGGCCTACATTAAGATCTACCAAGGGGAGGAGCTGCCACATCCCAAGTCAATGTTGCAGGTAGAGTCACTTGTTACTCCACAGTATCCGTGCCTGAGTCAAATAAAGACTCTGTCGTTTTGCATTCCGACGGCCTACAGCTCCCAGAATACATTCAAATGCCTTGTAGCCCTTGAATAAGGAACTCTTCATGGAGCTGAGGTGTGTGTGGCTTAGATGCGAGGTACAACATTCCCACTGGTTGCAAAGGTGCAGGTTCAACCACGGGACCTAGTGCTCCAGGGAGTACCAGAGGGAAGGGCCAGCATTGCGTAGTCGGAGGGGAGGGGCGGAGCGGTCTCTGAGATCAGGTGGCCCAGAGACACAGACTCCACCTCCACCCCCCTCCTCCACCGGTGGCTCAAGGGTCACGGGTGAACAGGGGAAAGTGCTGGATAGAAGTGACCTGCAGCTGGGATTATGTCCTTGACTAGAACGAGGAGAGGTTTGCATTTGACATGTGATTTCAGTGCAGACTGCTGGGCGCCAGAGACCCGGGTTTGATCCTGTCTAGGGGTTTGTACGTTCTCCCTGTAACCTGCGTGGGTTCTCACCGGTGCTCTGGTTTCCTTCCACACTCCAAAGACGTGCAGGTTTGTAGGTTAATTGCCTTCTGTAAATTGTAAAATGTCCCTAGTGTACAGGGTTGCCAACTGCCCCGTATTAGCTGGGACATCCCGTATATTGGGCTGAATTGGTTTGTCCCGTACGGGACCGCCCTTGTCCCGTGGTTGACCGCTGCTACTCGGGTCGAGGGGACTGTCGGGTCGGAGTGCCGCGTCCGGCCCCGCCTCGCCCGTCCCGACGTAGTGCAGCCCATGGAGTGCAGCAGCAGCAGCAGCGCCTCGCCCGTGGTCCTGTCGGTCGGCAGCCCGGCCAGCTGTCCGAACTTCGGACCTTCGCTTACCGCCGACACCACCACCCCTCCTTCTCACGGCCGATCATCGGTTCATGAGTTGGACGGGGTGCTGGATTTTGCGCGCAATGTCGCGCGGCCCGGGACAAAACGCCTCAGCTGGCCCGCCGGCTGGGCTTTGTGTGCAGTCCAGCACCCGGGCCGACTCATCATCCACCCAGCCACGGCCGACAGAGTCGGTCAACAAATTGCCGTCAGGAATTTGTCCCGAATTTTGACCTTTTGTCCCTTATTTGGGAGTGGGAATGTTTGCAACCATAGTAGTGTGTGTAGGGCCTGTTTCCATGTTGTATATCTAAAGTCTAATGTTTGAACAGATTAATAGAATTTGAGATATTTAATGAACTGACGAAAGGAGGCATTTTTCCTGTTGGTTTGGGGAAGGGCTGCAGTGTCCTGTGGTCACTGTGGTGTAGGCCACGCTGTGTATCTCCCAGACTCGGATACCATCAGTGGGCGTGTAGTGTGGCTCACCCACACAGTATCGCAACAAGTGGCTGTTTGATGCTTCATCTTACATTATTCAATGATGAATTCCATTACATTGGCAGCAACTGTAGAAAGCAAATGTGTAGATATCGCAATTATAGTTTAGTGATACAGCGCGGAAACAGGCCCTTCGGCCCGCATAGTCCGCACCAACCCCCGCACGTTAACCCTATCCAACACACACTAGGGACAGTTTTACATTTATAACCAAGCCAAGTAAGCTACAAGCCTGTACGTCTTTGGAGTGTGGGAGGAAACCAAAGTTCTCGGAGAAAACCCACGCAGGCCACGGGGAGAACGTACAGACTCTGCACAGACAGCACCCGCAGTCGGGATCAAACCCCGGGCCTCTGGCGCTGTGAGGCAGCAACTCTACCGCTGCGCTGCCCAGAAGTGAACTGTTCGTCAGACCGACGGGTTAGCGACAGGCACGGCAGCAATGTTGGAGGATCACTTCTAGATTTGACCAACGGTGGTTTTCCCAGCCCTGCTGCTTGGATAACTGTGAGGTTCTGTGCAGCTGATGGTGCATCTGGAGATGAGGGGAGGAGTAACATCCCGTCAGATTACTGCCCGCACTCGCTCTGCCTCTGATCCACGACTAGTCTTCCACTGGGAGTTCAACGACACAAGCAGTCCAGTCTCACAGTGTCCATCACCCTCTCACTCCCCACTAGGTCCTGGTATTGTGATGGGCCGACACAGCAAAGCTGTTGGGTCTCACACCTTTTTTCTTTTTTAAACAAATACTTTATTCCAAAAACAAAATCAACGTACAAAGTAGTACAGCGTTCGAATCAAAAGCTGCCTGTACCGGCAGTTTACAAACAAGACAAAAATTCAAATTAAAACCCCGCCATCCTTGTCTGTAATACAATCGACCTCCCGCGGTGACCAGCGTTGACGGGAGGCCTCCAGAGTCCCCGTGGACACCGCGCGTGTGTGTTCCCTCTCCAGGGACACGCGGGCACGGACATAACCCCGGACAAGGGGCGGGCAGCCGTCTTCAGCGTGACCATCGACCGCCCGCTGCCTGGACCCGCGAATGGCCATCTTGGCCAGGCCCAGGAGCAGACCGACAGGGAGACCCCCTCCCCCCTCCCTCCCCTCCCCCCTCTGTACCGGGTGCCCAAAAATCAGGGGCATTGGGATAAAATGGAGCCAAAACTTGAGCAGCCCCTTCAGATACTCGAACAAATGCTGCAACCTCCGATTCACACCGGGCACGAGAGAGACTCAGACCCAAGTTGAACACGATAATGGTTCCCAGAGATGCTACATGAATGAATGATACTTCATGGTCACCTGTACCTTGGTACAGGGAAGTGTTCTGTGTTGCACGCAGCCTAGGCAGTACACGGGTGACGCCACGGTTGGGCGTCAGCATCGTTATAAGAGTGCCGAACAGTCCTATCCACTGCCCGTTGCTACACGTGGCAGCAGTCCCCATCCACCCCCCCCCCCCCCCCACCTCACGCCGCAGGTCCCGCTTTGTTCTTGGCTGCCCCTCAGGATCAGCATTGAGGACAGTACAGGCTGTTCACGGGGGCTCAGCGGGAGAGTTGCTGCCTTACAGCGAACGCCACGCCGGAGACCCGGGTTCCATCCCGACTACGGGTGCTTATCTGTACGGAGTTTGCACGTTCTCCCCGTGACCTGCGTGGGTTTTCTCCGAGATCTTCGGTTTCCTCCCACACTCCAAACAGGTGCAGGTTTGTAGGTCAATTGGCTTGGTAAATGTTAAAAAAAAAAAAAAATTGTTCCCAGCGTGTGTAGGATGGTGTTAATGTGCGGGGATCGCTGGTCGGCGCGGACCCGGTGGGCCAAAGGGCCTGTGGCCGCACTGTATCTCTAAACTAAACTACAGTAACATCATTGAGGCAGTAAAACAGAAAAGTCCCGATTTCAGTTTGTATTGTACAGCACTGGTTTATTGTAGCTGAGCTTGTTCACAGGGCAACAGTATGTTATCCCAAGGGATTTCAACCAACTTAATTCTTGATTTCATAAGACATGTATTCATCCAGTACACATTGTCAAACCTTTGTTATTTGATCTAACTAGTCTTTCTCTCTTTTCATACTGTTAAGGCCACAGCAGAGGCCAACAACCTAGCAGCGGTGGCAGCAGCTAAGGATCTGTACAGTAGAAAGATGGAGGAGGTGAGGAAGCTATGTTACTCTCATGGGAATGCAATCTAATTGTGTCCTTCAAACGCTGAAGTTGTAATCGGAGTGCAGAGGTTCAGAGAAAGCATCTGAATGCATCTGAAGAAGGGTCTCGACCCGAAATTTTCGTGTTCTTATTCTAGGTCTGCACAAGTACTTGAGAGTCTCCAAGGTACAACAGAAGGCTTTATTACGTTACTCAATGCTGGCAGCAAGACAACTCAAACACGGCTGCACACACAGAATCTGACTGCCCACACACACTGACAGGATAAACTATATACGAGACATCTCTCTTTGTCATGTGCAGCGCCGCCTGCTGTACGGGAGGAGCAACGGGTCCTCCCACCCCGCATAGTCCACCAAACATCACAGAAACGTCACCCCTTCCCTTCTCTCCAGAGATGCCGGCTGTCCAGCTGAGTTACTCCAGCAGTTTGTGTCTGTCTTGAATGCTTCTTCTTTCGTGTGGCGTGCACAGCCTAAAGTTGTAGGACAACTTGTTCCATTTGATCTTCCGTGTGTGCACGTCGAGTTAATTGCATTAGTCGAAACAGGGCGGACCACGTGAAGGTTGCAATCTTCCACCCCTCTTGAATGCTTGTGGATCTAGTTAACTTGATGTACCTGGCTGGTATCCCAAATTCCCATCAAAGCGCGCTGATGTTCAGCTGACGCTTGGATGATCCTGTGGGAATTTCTAGCTGCTTTGCCTCCACTCCTGGTCCGAATCATTAAATTCCATGGATTCAACCCTGAAACCCAGTGGTGAAGCTGTGGAATTCATTGCCACAGTCGGCTCTGGAGGCCAAGTCTTTGGATGCTTTTAAGGTGGAGATTGACGGCTTCCTGATTAGTGCGGGTGTCATGGGGTTGCGGGGAGAAGGCAGAAGGATGGGGTTGGGAGGGAGAGATAGATCAGCCATGATTGAATGGTAGACTTGATGGGCCGAATGGCCTGCCCTCCACTGACCAAATTGTTTCACGAGATGAAAACTAGAATGTCAATGGTTGGAGGGTTCAATGGATGGAGTAACTCAGCAAGTAAGGCAGCATCTCTGGGGAACATGGATAGGTGACGTTTCAGGTCGGTACACATCTTCAGCCAGCAGGAATTCTCCCGATTGAGGGAGTGCAGCATAGGTTCACCAGGTTAATTCCCGGGATGGCGGGACTGTCATATGCTGAGAGAATGGAGCGGCTGGGCTTGTACACTCTGGAATTTAGAAGGATGAGAGGATATCTCATTGAAACATATAAGATTATTAAGGGTTTGGACACACTAGAAGCAGGAAACGTGTTCCCGATGTTGGGGGAGTCCAGAACCAGGGGCCACAGTTTAAGAATAAGGGGTAGGCCATTTAGAACGGAAACGAGGAAACACTTTTTCTCACAGAGAGTTGGGAGTCTGTGGAATTGTCTGCCTCAGAGGGCGGTGGAGGCCGGTTCTCTGGATGCTTTCAAGAGAGAGCTAGATAGAGCTCTTAAAAATAGCTGAGTCAGGGGATATGGGGAGAAGGCAGGAACGGGGTACATACAGTGAATGGCGGTGCTGGTTCGAAGGGCTGAATGGCCTACTCCTGCACCTATTGTCTATTGTCTATTGACATGCTGGGCTTATCTTGAGATGAGCACAGGTGAGGTTGTGGGAATGGGAGAGAGCATTCCTTGTCCACTGCTCCTGTCGTACCCACAGAACGGCCTCCCCTGGCCCACTGTTATCTGGAGGATCTTCCCCTGGGCCTCTGATCTCCGCTTCCCTTGGACAAGGCCATGAAGAGACATCATCAGTCTCCACAGTGCAGCAAGGGTACTCTGCCGCCGCTCACCGGCGCCACCTCTCGCCAACACTCCGCCACTGCAGACCAGCACAGCAGCTGCAGAAATCTGTTACTCAGCCCACCTAGACCAACGCAATCTCCCGGTTGCTCAGCACTTTAACTCCCCCTCCCATTCCCACACTGGCCTTTCTGTCCTGGGCCTACTCCATTGTCAGTGTGAGGCCCAGCGCAGATTGGAGGAACAGCACCTCATATCACTCGGGCAGCTTACACCCCAGCGGTATGAACATTGACTTCTCTAACCAAGCTTTCCCTCCCTCATGCTGCTTCCGACCAGTCTGACTTTCTTCTTAATTACATTTTATCTCTGTTTGCTTTGTTGTCCTTCCCCTAGCTAACAGTGATCTATTCTACATTTTCCTTGTTCCTTCATCTCCTTTGATGTTTTGTTTTCACACCTTTACCCGTCCATATTTCTGTGTCTCCCTCTCCCCTGACTTTCGGTCTGAAGGAGGGTCTCGACCTGAAATGTCACCCATTCCTTCTCTCCAGAGATGCTGACCGTCCCGCTGAGTTACTCCAGCATTTTGTGTCTGTCTTCGGTGTTACGAGCAAGCCAGCAGCTCTAGCCCTTTGTCGCCAGCTAATCCCACGCTATCAATACCAGTGTTCTCCTTCACAGCTGCACAGCTGGTGGAGTCAAGGGATATGGGGAGAAGGCAGGCACGGGTTATTGATTGGGGACGATCAGCCATGATCACAATGAATGGCGGTGCTGGCTCAAAGGGCCGAATAGCCTCCTCCTGCCCCTATTGTCTATGATTCTATGAATCTAATACTCAACCAGATCCTGCT
The DNA here is from genome assembly GCA_035221665.1 of Okamejei kenojei. Taxonomy (NCBI): domain Eukaryota; kingdom Metazoa; phylum Chordata; class Chondrichthyes; order Rajiformes; family Rajidae; genus Okamejei; species Okamejei kenojei. The sequence continues at coordinate 83,607,375 of CM069139.1, forward strand.
ATTCCTCACACCAGGCTGAGTTTCAATTCAACTCGGGGAATGGGGAAAGATTTGATCTGAGATAGACACAAGGAACTGTGCAGATGCTGGAATCCTGAGCAGAACACTGACCTGAAACGCTGTCTGCCCGCTCCCTCCACAGACGCTGTCTGACTCGCTGAGTTCCTCAAACACTTTGAATTTTGCTCACGTTTAATAGGGAGCTGCGGGGTGGATTTTTCACACAGAGGGTGGTGGGTATATGGAGCAGCTTGCCAGAGAAGATAGGTGAGGCAGGGACCATAACTGCATTTGGCCAAGTACACGGATAGGAAAGGTCTAGACCAGGGGTGGGGAACCTGCGGCGTTAAGGCCTCATGCGGCCTTCTAGGCCATTAAGTGCGGCCTTTTGAATGAACCTGAATTTTGTAGAACAACTCCTTTTATTCTTATTAATATGTTTTTGTTCGTCTTTTATTATTTTTATTTTAATCTTAAAATGAACGTATTTAAAATAGGTCCAAAGAGTAAAAGAAGATTCAACAAAATAATCCTATATCTAATTGAAGTTTCATTGGATGTGGCCTTATTAGATCACAGCTAACTTAATGTGGCCTTCCATAGAAACATAGAAACATAGAAAATAGGTGCAGGAGGAGGCCATTCGGCCCTTCGAGCCAGCACCGCCATTCATTGTGATCATGGCTGGTCGTCCCCAATCAATAACCCGTGCCTGCCTTCTCCCCATATCCCTTGACTCCACTAGCCCCTAGAGCTCTATCTAACTCTCTCTTAAATCCATCCAGTGATTTGGCCTCCACTGCCCTCTGTGGCAGGGAATTCCATAAATTCACAACTCTCTGGGTGAAAAAAGTTTTTTCTCACCTCAGTCTTAAATGACCTCCCCTTTATTCTAAGACTGTGGCCCCTGGTTCTGGACTCGCCCAACATTGGGAACATTTTTCCTGCATCTAGCTTGTCCAGTCCTTTTATAATTTTATATGTTTCTATAAGATTCCCCCTCATCCGTCTAAACTCCAGTGAATACAAGCCTAGTCTTTTCAATCTTTCCTCATATGACAGTCCCGCCATCCCAGGGATCAATCTCATGAACCTACGCTGCACTGCCTCAATCACAAGGATGTCCTTCCTCAAATTAGGAGACCAAAACTGTACACAATACTCCAGATGTGGTCTCACCAGAGCCCCTATACAACTGCAGAAGAACCTCTTTACTCCTGTACTGAAATCCTCTTGTTATGAAGGCCAACATTCCATGAGCTTTCTTCACTGCCTGCTGTACCTGCACGCCAACTTTCAGTGACCGGTGTACAAGGACGCCCAGGTCTCGCTGTACCTCCCCCTTACCTAACCTAACCCCATTGAGATAATAATCTGCCCCCTTGTTTTTGCCGCCAAAGTGGATAACCTCACAACATGAAAAGGTTCCTCACCCCTGGTCTAGAGGAATATTTAGAGGGCCAAACGCAGGCAGGTGGGACTAGTGTAGATGGGACATTGTGGTTGCCATCGTGGCCGGTCCTGCAGGGCCTGTTTCCATGTTGTACGACTAAATCTTGCTCTTGCTCCCCGGGTCTCTGCTCCCTCTGCCATTTGATTCTCGTGCCCATCTGTGCTGCAGGTTTGTGGAGGGGACAAGCCGTTCCTGGCCCCCAACGAGCTCCAGAACAAACACTCTGAGCTCCGCGAGGAATCGGTCAAGCAGTTCCGCGGGGTGAAGAAGATGGGCGGAGAGGAGTTCAGTCGCCGCTACCTGCTGCAGCTGGAGGGCGAGATGGACGAGCTGTACGTCAACTACATCAAACACAACGACAGTAAAAACATCTTCCACGCAGCGCGCACCCCGGCCACCCTGTTTGTGGTGATATTTATCATGTACGTGACAGCTGGAGTGACGGGCTTTATCGGTGTGGACATCGTGGCCAGCCTGTGCAACATGATCATGGGCTTGTCCCTGATCACCCTGTGCACGTGGGCTTACATCCGGTACACCGGAGAGTACAGGGAGCTCGGAGCCGTCATTGACCAGGTGGCCGGAGCCTTGTGGGACCAGGTATGTTGCGATGGCCGCACTCTTCTCCCCTCGCCTTCCCTCTCCAACCAATGGTGCGGACTGTAGCACGCACACAGGCCCTTCAGCCCACCGAGTCCACACCGACCCATCTGTGTTACCGCACTTCCACATTCACGCCCTACGCACTGGGACCAATGAAGCTACAAACGCTGGCCTGGACTCGCTTACAAGGATTAGGGCAGTGGTTCTTAACCTTTTTTGGCCTCCGTACGCGAACAAAATATAATACGTGGTACGTACCTTTCCTAAAAATGGGCTCAACAGATGGATATGCTATTTAAGACCCTTTCATGTCCCCTGGTAAAGCCCCAAACGACCCCCCCCGCTCTATGGGGGTCCCAACCCCCAGGTTAAGAACCATTGGATTAGGTGGACCTCAATGAAACTTACCGAATAGTGAAAGGCCTGGATAGAGTGGATGTGGAGAGGATGTTTCCACTAGTGGGAGAGTCTAGGACCAGAGGGCACAGCCTCAGAATTAAAGGGCGTTCCTCTAGAAAGGAGATGAGGAGGAAGATCTTTAGTCAGAGGGTGGTGAATCTGTGGAATTCATGGCCACAGAAGTATGTGGAGGCCACGCCAATGGATATTTTCTTGATTAGTGCAAGTGTTAAAGGTTATGGGGAGAAGGTGGGAGAATGGGGTTAGGAGGGAGAGATAGATCAGCCATGAATGAATGGCGGAGTGGACTTGATGGGCCGAATGGCATAATTCTGCTCCTAGAACGTATGAACTTATAACCCCGCACGTGTTTGGGGTGTGGCAGGAGACCCGTGCGGTCACAGGGAGAACGTGCAAACTCCACGCTGACAGCACCCGAGGTCAGAATCGAACCCGGGTCTCTGTGAACTTGCAAACTTAGGAACACTAGTCCCAGCTCAGCCAGTGCGGTGTCCCACACTCCCACCACCACTGTGACCGTGCGTTTACCACAAGCAATAGGAGATGATGTTCTGGGGCCTCGAGGGTTCTTGCCTGGAACACAAGGTCCTGGAGTAACCCAGCGGGTCAGGCAGCGTCTGTGGAGGTCACAGACAAGCGACATTTCTTCAGTTGCTTGGTTCAGTTTATTGTCACGTGTACCGAGGTGCGGTGAAAAGCGTGCTATTCAGTCAGCGGAAAGACAATACATGATTAGAATTGAGCCATTCACAGTGTAGAGATACTTGTTAAAGGGAATAACGTTTAGTGCAAGGTAAAGCCAGGCAAATCCAATCCAAGATAGTCCGAGGGTCACCAATGAGAGCACTGCTCTCTGGTTGTGGTAGGATGGTTCAGTTGCCCGATAACAGCTGAGACGTGAATCTGGAGGTGGGCGTTTTCACACTTCTATACCTTTCGTCCCATGTCATGTTCCCACCCACACACATCGCCTTCATAGCTGCACGTGTGGTTACTGCAGAAGTACATTTCAATCCATGAATCGATAAACGATGGTGGTAAACGTCAACAAATGTAGTTTTAGATTCCTACCCAAATAAGCAGGTGAATTTTAATATGGAGTCCATCACACCAATGTGTTTAGAAAGGTTTTCCACTAATGGTTCAAGAACAGTCCCTGCTGGGAGATAAACCCAACAAGCAGTTTGTTACTGGGGATGAACATCACATTTCAGACAACACACTTGCTTCAAACTGAATGTTACATAACCCCTCGGTAACTGCAATAGCTACCATGTTTTCTGTTCTTCCTCAAGCTGGTTTTTAAAGTTGTTCTTGGATTAGCTCTGTCTTTACAACATTTTTCTTTCCTTTCCGCTTTTGCATAGGGAAGTACTAATGAGGTAAGATCTTGTGTTCCCACAGGTTGCTATGTACTGTGTGGCTCCATTCTCCCTGCACTGTTACCATTTGTTTTTATCTGGTCATTTTCACACAATGTGCTTTTAGCAGATTTCCGTTAGGACAATAACTTATTATGTAAAACATTGATCAAAACGCGCATTATTGGATGAACTCAGCAGGTCAAGCAGCATCTGTGGAGGGAATGGACAGGTGATGTTTCAGCTCAGGGCTCTTTAGTTTAGAGATACAGCGTGGAAACAGGCCCTTCAGCCCAACGGGTCCGCACTGACCAGCGCTCCCCGCACACTAACACCATCCAACACACACAACACGCACGCACGCGACTCACACACACACTTACAATTTTACCAAGCCAATAAACCTACAAACCTATACGTCTTTGGAGTGTGGGAGGAAACCAAAGATCTCGGAGAAAACCCACGCAGGTCACGAGACAATAGGTGCAGGAGGAGGCCATTCGGCCCTTCGAGCCAGCACCGCCATTCAATGTGATCGTGGCTGATCATCCCCAATCAGTGCCCCGTTCCTGCCTTCTCCCCATATCCCCTGACTCCGCTATCTTTAAGAGCCCTATCTAGCTCTGAGGCAGAGAATTCCACAGACTCACCACTCTCTGTGTGAAAAAGTGTTTCCTGATCTCCGTTCTAAATGGCTAACTCCTTATTCTTAAAACTGAGGGAGTTTAGCCTCTAAAACCCTTAAAATCTTATATGTTTCAATAAGATCCCCTCTCATCCTTCTAAACTGACAAGCTAAAGGAGAACATAGTACAGGCACCCGTAGTCGGGATGGGGCCCGGTCACAGGCAGCCACTCTGCGGCCACCGTCAATTTTTTGTCAAGAATCCCGGATAGACAAAATGCTGGGGTAACTCAGCAGCATCTCTGGAGAGAAGGGATGGTGACGTTTCGGGTCGAGACCCTTCTTCACGAGAGTCGTGTGCAAGGATAAGGTAAACCAAGAGATCAAAGAAAAGGAAAATGTAGATCATTGTTAGCTCGGGAAAGAAGCGAGATTTAATCTCTGACTGTTTACTTGTAGTCAGAGCAGTCAATGTTCACACCGCTGGGGTGTAAGCTGCCCAATGAGGTGCTGTTCCTAAAACCGTCGCCTGTCCACTCCCTCCACACATGCTGCCTGACCCCCTGAGTTCCTCCAGCACTGTGTGTTTTGCTCAAGATTCCAGCACCTGCAGTCAGTTTTGTCTCTAGTGTAAAAGTTAGGTCAGTTTTGAATTTTTAAGCAGCATTGAAATTGACTTCTCGTCTTTTCCTAATTAATTTTGCAAACAATTTGTAAAATATTCACAATGAAAATGTCCTGTGTGTCTTGGGCATGGTTACATTCTGGATTCAGAGTCGTTTGGCAGGGAAACAGGCTCTTCAGCCCAACTCGTTCACCAAGATGCCCCATCTAAGCCTGTCTCATTTGTCCCTTATCCCTCTAAAGCTTTTCTACCAATGTAGCTGTCTGATTGTCTTTTAAATGTTATAATACTTGCCTCAACTACCTCCTTTGGCAGCTCATTCCATACACCCACCACCCTGTGTGAAAAAGTTGCCCTTCTGGTTCCTATTAAATAGAATAAAAGGATGTTCCTTTGGGAAGGAGATGAGGAGGAATTTCTTTAGTCAGAGGGAGGTGATTCATTGTCACAGAAGGCTGTGGAGGCACATCAATGGTGAGATAGATAGATTCTTGATTAGTACGGGTGTCGGGGGTTGTGGGGAGAAGGCAGGAGAATGGGGTTAGGAGGGAGAGATAGATCAGCCATGATTGAATGGCGGAGTAGACTTGATGGGCCGAAAAGCCTAACTCTGCTAACACTTATGAAAAATCCTTCCCCTCTCACCGTAAACCTCTCTAGTTCTTTTGATTCTCCAACTCTGGGGAAAAGACTCTGTGCGTTCACCCTATCTATACCCCTCATGATTTTGTACACCTCTGTAAGATCACCCCTTATCCAAGGAATAAAGTCCAACTTGTCCAACCTCTCCCTATAGCCTCAGGCCCATGAGTCCTGGTAACATCCTTGTAAATTCCTCAATTTTATGTGAAAACAATCACTTGACCAGATAGTTCAGACATTCTATTATTCCCCCTCCTTTCAAAGTTTATCTCGTACTACCAGTCATCGCTTGGGAGTCTTGGAGTAAGTTTGATTCTAAATTAACACTGCATTTCAATAGTAGTAGTTTTAATCACTAAATGAGGGCAATTACATTTAAACCCACCCGATGAAAGAATTGCACAACTAAAGGCAATTAAAAATGTTATTTCAACTTGCGTTCTACGTAGGCACTCAGGTGATGCAGATACCTCTTGAGAAACAGTGATACAGTGTGGAAACAGGCCCTTCAGCCCAACTCGCCCACACTGGCCAACAATGTCCTAGTCCCACTTGCCTGCACTTTTTCCATAACCCTCCAAAACTGTCCTAACTGTGTACCTGTCCAACTGTTTCTTAAACGTTGGGATAGTCCCAACCTCAACTACCTCCTCTGGCAGCTCGTTCCATACGCCCACCACCCACTGTGTGAAAAAGTTACCCCTCGGATTCCTATTAAATCTTTTCCCCTTCACCTTGAACCTATGTCCTCTGGTCCTCGATTTCCCTACTCTGGGCAAAATACTGTTCATCTACCCGATCTATTCCTCTCATGATTTTGTAAAAATCTTTTCCCCATAATGTTGCCTAAAAATGAATTCCAGAATGCTTGTTGTCCTGATCACTGCCTGGTGATTTCATCAACATTGATTTCATCAGTTAAAGGGCCTGTCCCACAGTACGAGTTCATTCAAGAGCTCTCCCGATTTAAAAAAAAAAAATCAAACTCGTGGCAAGCACGTAGCGGGTACATCGGAGCTCGGGATGTCTCCTAGCGGCTCGTAACGCTAACGGCAGGTACTCGGGGAAACTCGGAAACTCGTGAAGATTTTTCAACATGTTGAAAAATGTCCACGAGAGCCCCGAGTACCGACGAGCGGCCATTACCGTAATTCTTCGAGTTCGAATCAGGGGAAACTCGGGAGAACTCTTCAATTAGCTCGTACAGTGGGACAGGCCCTTAAGCCTTTTTCGTGGGTCAGTAAAATACCGCAGATATTGTTTTAAACATTCGTTCCAATTAATTTATTCTTATCTATCTATAAACTGTCATGCCCTTAAAAACAGTGTTTAATTTACAGAAGATCACGTGTCTATCATCCAGTTGGCTGCACCAAACAACTTAGAACATAAGTGGAATGGGTAACAGGAATGGATCTAGCTAAAGCCTTATACTAATTTTTAAAACATTTTTCCAAGTGTTTAATTGTCATATGCATGATCAATGGAACAATACTTACACACTGAAGCTTAACAGCCCCCTAAACTCAATGACAATAGAAAAAGAAACACAAATAAATAGAAAAGAATGTAATACAATAAATTAACGGTTTTCACACTTTACCCTTCCATATCTCTGTGTCTCCCTCTCCCCGACTCTCAGTCTGAAGGGGCTCGACCTGAAACGTCACCCCTTCCTTCTCTCCCGAGATGCTGCCTGTCCCGCTGAGTTACTCCAGCTCTTTACGATACGATAGATCTTTTCCCAGGAGGGAACTTGGTCTGTCAACAGTCATAAAGCACAAGATACATGAAACATCAAATGAAGGTGACGAGTGGACAGGATTGGGGACGTGCAGAGATTCAGGAAGGGAGTCAGTCTCACTCTACCCCACGACAGAAGAGGAGGGGTTGTACAGTTTGATAGCCACAGGGAAGAAGGATCTCCTGTGGCGTTCTGTGCTACATCTTGGTGGAACCAGTCTGTTGCTGAAGGTGCTCCTCAGGTTGACCAGTGTGTCATGGAGGGGGTGAGCTGTATTGTCCAGGATGCTCCGCAGTTTGAGGAGCATCCTCCTCTCCAAGACCACCTCCCATGAATCCAACTCCGCTCCCAGGATGGAGCCAGCCTTCCTGATGAGTTTGATCCGATTGTGTCCGCGGCCTTCGCCCTGTTGCCCCGGCACACGGCAGCGAAGAAGATGGCACTGGCTACCACCGATTGGTAGAGCATCTGCAGCATCTCACTGCAGATGTTGAAGGAGCAGAGCCTTCTCAAAAAGTACAGGTGGCTCTGTCCCTTCTTGTACACGGCCTCAGCGTTCCTTGTCCAGTCCAGTTTACTGTCCAGGCACATGCCCAGGTAACTGTACTCCTTGATACACTGCACATCCACACCATTGATGGAGGCAGGGGACAGGGATGTTCCTCTCCTCCTAAAGTCCATCACTAACTCCTTAGTCTTGTCGATGTTGAGCTGCAGGTGATTTGGCCCACGACACTCAACAAAGTCACTGATTACACCTAAGTATTCAGCTTCCCACCCCTCACTGATGCAGCCCACAATTGCAGAGTCATCTGAAAACTTCTGCAGGTGGCAGGAAAGTCGGCGCCACTGGTCTGTAGTCATTGGAGGAGCTGGGGCTTGTCCTCTGTGGTACATGAACCAGGCGGGATGTCTTCTACATCACAGGAACCCTCTCCAGGCTCAGGTTGAAGAGAAGCCGGAGTACTCCGCACAAGTGGCTGGCCCACACACGCCTTGAGGGCTGACACCAGCGCGACCCGTGGCTCTGCCTGGGCCCACTCTGCTCAGCTCCCTCCTCACCTGCTCAGTCTGAAGAAGGGTCTCGACCCGAAACGTCACCTATTCCTTCACTCCATAGATGCTGCCTCACCCGCTGAGTTACTCCAGCATCTTCGATTGTTCCAGCATCTGCAGTTCTTTCTTACACCGCTCAGCCTTGATGGTCAGGCGTTACAAAGAAAGGGCAGAGGAAGTGGACCGGGGGGATTGAGGGGGAGAGTCTGTTGGGGGGGCAGAGGCCCCATTATCAAATCTATTTAAAAAAAACAAGTTTAGCTCGTGGGCCCAGTCCTGATTGCTTTCCCTCCCCAGGCCACTGGTCATCTTGTACCCGTGGTGCTCCACACACCCCTCATGCTGTTCTGCCGACGTTTCTTGTCATCGGCCTGCCGTTAGCGAATCTTCCCGAATACCTGCCGTTCGCGTTACGAGCCGCTAAGAGACGTCCCCGAGCTCCGACGTACCCGCTACGTTCATCCTCCGTGCTTACCGTGAGTTTGATTTTTTTTAAACTCGGGAGAGCTCTTGGAATGAACTCGTACCGTGGGACAGGGCTATTACTAACTAACCAAAGACAGACACAAACTGCTGGAGTAACTCAGCGGGACCGGCAGCATCTCTGGAGTGAAGGAATGGGTGACGTTTCAGGTCGAGACCCTCCTTCAGACCTGTCTATCTTCGGTATGATACTAGGTAGCCAGACTATGTGCAAATATGCAGCCTGTAGAGTCAAGGAAATATCTACAGGTATGATAGTTTACATTTGTCAGCAGTCTTTGTGTTAAAGTATCATTGAAGTATATTCTATACACCTGCAAATTGATTGCCCTACGCACCACAGTCTCCTAGAAACAACGTGGTTACACAGAAACATAGACAATGGGTGCAGGAGGAGGCCATTTGGCCCTTCGAGCCAGCACCGCCATTCATTGTGATCATGGCTGATCATCCCCAGTCAATAACCCGTGCCTGCCTTCTCCCCATATCCCTTGATTCCACTAGCCCCTAGAGCTCTATCCAACTCTCTCTTAAATCCATCCAGTGACTTGGCCTCCACTGCCCTCTGTGGCAGGGAATTCCACAAATTCACAACTCTCTGGGTGAAAATGTTTTTTCTCACCTCAGTTTTAAATGGCCTCCCCTTTATTCTAAGACTGTGGCCCCTGGTTCTGGACTCGCCCACTATTGGGAACATTTTTCCTGCATCTAGCTTGTCCAGTCCTTTTATAATTTTATATGTTTCTGTACGATCCCCCCTCATCCTTCTAAACCCCAGTGAATACAAGCCTACTCTTTTCAATCTTTTGGTTCAATAGGTTTGACAGCTTATGGTGGGATCAATCCACAGATATCAGTGAATTAAACTGGCCACATGGTACCCAGTCACAGCACAGGATTATTGAATAAACGAGTTTAATAAATAACTAAAAGATAGACACAAAAAGCTGGAGTTTCTCAGTGGGACGGGCAGCATCTCCGAAGGGACAGAATGGGTGACGTTTCGGGTCGAGACCCATCTTCAGACTGAGAGTCAGGGGAGAGGGGAACAATAGACAATAAATGGAGTAGGCCATTCGGCCCTTCGAGCCAGCACCGCCATTCAATGTGATCGTGGCTGATCATCCCCAATCAGTACCCCGTTCCTGCTTTCTCCCCATATCCCCTGACTCCGCTATCTTGAAGAGCCCCATCTAGCTCTCTCTTGAAAGCATCCAGAGAACCTGCCTCCACCGCCCTCTGAGGCAGAGAATTCCACAGACTCGCCACTCTCTGTGAGAAAAAGTGTTTCCTCGTCTCCGTTCTAAATGGCTTACTCCTTATTCTCAAACTGTTGGCCCTGGCTCTGGAACATAGGACAAATACATGAAAGATATGCTGCAGTTCCTTCCTACAGATTCAGTTTTGTAAACAGCGGTTCCCCAAGTCGTGTAGGTTTGACCCATGTGGTGTAATAGTCACAGAGTCATACAGCCCTTCGGTCCAACTCACCCAATCATGCCCCATCTAGGCTTGCCCCCCCTGCCTGTGTTTGTCCCGTACACAAAAATGCTGGAGAATAGTTGCTGCTGCACCCGCTGAGTTTCTCCAGCATTTTTGTCTACCTTCGATTTCACAGCATCTGCAGTTCCTTGTTAAACACATGTGTTTGTCCCGTGTCCTTCTAAACCTTTCCTACCTGTGTACCTGTCCAATTGTCTTTTCAACGTATTCGTACCTGCCTCAACTCCCCTGTCTGGCAGTTTGTTCCATGTGGCCACCACCCTCTGTGGAAAAGGCAGCGCTGCTGTCAAGGTCTCTCTGAGCATAACGAGGGCTATTTTTGTGTTTATGCAGGCACTATTCAGGCTGTACGACGCAGCTACAAGCCACAGGCACATATACCACCACACCTTCCCCGCTGCTCAGCCCGAAAGCAGTGCCGACACCAGGAAGAGAAAATGACTTGCCCCAGATTCCTCAGCGCACAATCACAAAGGAACAAATGGTGTTGCTCTTGTGCATTCACATGCCACTAATCCGAGAAGTGCTACATAAACGGAAAGCCAACTCCAGCTTAAATCTAAATGAAATCGTACTTCAACACTTTGGACACTGTGCAGGCTGTCACTTAGTTACGTTGCAAAGTGTTCTGTGAGGATGTTTGCATGATCGTGTTTAACCGTTGACGAGTCAAATGTTCTTCCATTAAGAATAATCAGTAATTTTTAAAAACATTTCAAAGAACAATCTCCATTTTCAGTCAGCAGGATATTTGTCTTCCCTCGTTCCTTTTCTAAGTCAGCATTGCACATTTATTGAATGTTTGTCCAAACACAACTTAAAACTGCTTGCTTTCCTTACAGTCTCAACAGGGTGTGCAATACAATGTATTAACAAAAATATATATCATTTCTGTTACGGAGACAAACATTTGAACAAATGTATGATGAATTTGTTTCGTTACTTTAGGATAGCTGTGGATGTCACAATATATAAAAAAATGTTAATTGCAAATAAATGTGCTTTAATTTACGGCCTTCATAATGATAAGCTAGTGCTGCTTCTGGAGCAGAGCACAAATACACTATTGTATAAAAATCGCCTAAAGTAGCTGCACCCTGCTGAACAGTTAGAGTCGGAGAGTCACACAGCACAGAAACAGGCCCTTCGGCCCAACTTGTCCATGCTGACCAAGATACCCCACCCTATTTGCCCACATTTGGCCCATATCCCTCCTAGCCTTTCCTCTCCAGTGTGTGTCCAAGTGTCTTATGAATGTTGTTCTAGTCCCTGCCCCAACTACTTCCTCTGGCAGCTCATTCCATGCACCCACCACCCTCTGTGTGAAAAAGTTGCCCCTCAGGTTCCTATTGAATCTTTCCCCTCTCAGCTTGAGGATATGCCCTGTGGTTCTTGATCCCCGTGCCCTGAGAGAAGGACTCTGTGCATATTATGACTTTGACTCTGCAGTGTAGCGACCATAAAGGAAGCCCCGAGCTGACAGAGAGAAAAGTACAAAATCATCGTATCATCTGCAGCCAAAGGAAAACGGTTCGATGTAAATGGATGTAAATTATGTAGTAACACTGTCTGAACTACTTGTTGCTGTTATAACGTTCACACCCAGGGCCATTTTAACAGGCAACCTTAAAGGTTCGGCACAAACACACTATCAAAATTAAAGAACAATCTCCAGGTAAAAAAATCTGTAGCCCTGCGCTGTTTATTTGCTGGTCTGTTCGTTGATACCAAAAATCTTTGTGGAGTTTAACTTATTAGAAAAAAAAATGTTGACTGCTGGAGGAACTCAGCGGGCGGGCCAGGCAGCATCTGTGGAGAGAATGGACAGGTTAGGGTCTCTCAATCTGAAGTGGAGCCCTCGTCTCCATTCCCTCCACAGAGGCTGGCTGACCCGCTGAGTTCCTGCGGCGCTTTGTGTTTTGCTGGAGATTCCAGCATTCGCAGAAATCGCATTCTTAATAAAGTGATTTCTAGCGACAGTTATTGCAGTTAGACCTCACTCAAAATTAGCATCTACACTTACCCATCCGAAGCACAAAGGAGGAGGAAGTATTTTTATCACGCAAACAGCTATTCATCATTGGAAGTTTCTTTCGCATCTGGTTTGTGCAGTGCTTGCTTTATGAGGTGTTAAACTGGGCTAGGCCGCATGTTTGACGGGGGACTAACACGGTCGATGTAACAGTCCAATTGTTCCCTTTGAAACTTTTATATTAAATATGCATAAATTACATGCATAAAAATTGATAAACCAAACTTGAAAAGATGATCAATTCACAGTCCATGTCAGTTGACATACAGGGCTAGTCCCACTTGGCTGGATTTAACCCACATCCCTCTAAACCCTTCCTATTCCGCTCCGACATTACTTGTCCACTTTCTGGGTGATCATCATAGGAGCTACAACCTGCTCAGTGAACTAAAGCCCCTGTCCCACTGCACGAGGTAATTCAAGACATTTCATTGCCGGTACATTGTCACCTCGGTACACGTGACAAACTAAACTGAAACTGAAACTGCCCTGTCGTCCTGTCCCCCCCTCCCCCCCCCCCCCCGCTCCCACAAACCCTCCACTTTTAGGGAAATGTGCACCTGTACTCCTAGACCGCTCTCTCTCCAGGGTTCCACCACTTACTGCGCACATTGTGCCCTGGTGGGAACGACACACTAAAGGGCAACACCTCACACTTGTCTGATTTAAACCAGTCCTTTGCCCACCTTCCCAAGTGATCTAGATGTTGCTGTAAACGTTGATATCCTTCCTCACTATCTACTCTACCACTCACTTTGGTGTCATCTGCAAACTTACTAATAATGTTAACTACAATGTCATTCAGATCATTAATGTACATAGCAAACAGCCGGGACACATCACCAACTTCGATGGCAAACCACTGGTCACAGGCCTTCCATCATAGAAACATCCTTCCACAACTAGCCTTTGCTTCTTTCCTGCAACCCAGTTTTGGATCCAATTGGCTAGCTCCCCTTGGATTCCATGCAATCTAAAGGGCCTGTCCCACTGTACGGGGTAATTCAAGAGTTCTCCCGCGTTTCCCCCTGATTCGAACTCGGAGAATGTCCGTAGCGGGTCCGTAGGAGTTCGTGGATGTCTCGTAGCGGCTCGCACGAGTAAAAAGTAACAATTTCTTTTCATCACGAGTATTTTTTTACTCGTGGACATTTTTCACAGTGTTGAAAAAACGTCACGAGTTTACCGGATTTCCCGAGTACCGACCGTTACTCGTACGAGCCGCTACGGGACATCCACGAACTCCTACGGACCCGTTATGGACAGTGTCCGAGTTTGAATCAGGGGAAACTCGGGAGAACTCTTGAATTACCTCGTACAGTGGGACAGGCCCTTAAGTTGCCACAGGGAGGTGGAGGTAGCTGGCGTTTTATTCAGAATCAGAGTTGGTGCTGAAAATACGTCGTGTTCTGTGTGATTTTCACTGTTTATTGAATGTGAAAACTCATTTTAAGTGTTAAACACTGCCCTAACAATTAAAAATTGATGTTTTGTCCAAGCTTCATAGATTTAAACTATTTGACATTACATATAATACCCGTTTAAAATTATTGTGCTGTTCATTTTATCTCTTATGTTACATTACTTTATGGCCACAGGCCCGACTCTGAATACCACATCAGTTAATTTTAGTCTTTTATACCTACATAAACGGAGGGGCAGCAGTAGTACTGCTGCCTTACAGCGCCTGAGGCCCCGGTTCGATCCTGCCTACGGGCGCTGTCTGTAGGGAGTTTGTACGTTCTCCCCGTGACCGCGTGGGTTTTCTCCGAGATCTCCGGTGTCCTCCCACACCTCAAAGGTTTGTGGGTTAATTGGCTTGGTATCAATGTAAATTGTCGGTAGCGTGTGTAGGGTAGTGTTAACGTGCGGGGATCGCTGGTCAGTACGGGCTCGGTGGGCCGAAGGGCCTGTTTCCACGCTGTATCTCGAAAAAAAATGGATTCAAACTTGGAAGTAATTGTGCCCGATCATTGATAAAATAGATTTGTAACGAAAATGAACGACTTGCATTCTGATGGTGACAACTTTTACACAGCAGAAAGTGACCAAAACCAGACGCGGTGATGGAAGTCGCACCTCGCCCTTCTCCAGTCAGGTGTCAGCCAGGTATCGAGGGCTCCAGAGAAAGCAAATGTGTCCTGAAGCCTCGTAGCTCAGAGACGAGGGCCCAGCGCTGCTCCACTCATGCAGCTTCAAGGATCATCTCGCAGCTACAGTGCCCCACTAGGCTGTTCCGTCAATTTTACACCCCACCAGGCTGTTCCGTAAAATAAACCAGCCCAGGCTTCTGTGCTTGGAGCTATCCAAGTGGCATTTACAATTTGTATCTCTTTATAGCGTGTGATGTCATTCTTTGCACTTTTTAAAATGTCAGTTTAAAATAAAGCTGAAGCGCAGTTAAATATTGTTATATTACAGAATAACAGCAATTTGTTCTTGCCTTATTGTAATTGCTTAAACCCTTTGATAAATAAATAGAGATACAGTGGTCATCATTGCTTCACCAGATGGCTTAAGACAAATATATATTTTCAACATGCAAACTGTTGAATCAATTTTCTCTCAATTTTACATCAATTTTCTAATGTAATCATGGCGGTGGAGTTGCTGCCTCACCGCACCAGAGACCCCGGTTCGATCCCGACTACGGGTGCTGTCTGTACGGAGTTTGTACGTTCTCCCTGTGACCTGCGCGGGTTTTCTCCGAGATCTTCGGTTTCCTCCCACACTCCAACGACGTACAGGTTTGTAGGATAATTGGCTCGATATAAGTGTAAATTGTCCCTAGGGTGGGGTTAGGGTAGGGTAGTGTTAGTGTGCGGGCATCACTGGTCGGTGCAGACTCGATGGGCTGAAGGGCCTGTTTCTGCGTTGAATCTCTAAACTAAACTAAACATGAGGTAGTCATCAGGCGTAGCTACTCCCTGCCTCAACAACATCCTTCCGTCTCTCTGGTAGAAGCAGTTATTGTCGTTTTGTCAGATAAACTGATCATTCATCTCATTTGGTAGACAAAAATGCTGGAGAAACTCAGCAGGTGAGGCAGCATCTGTGGAGCGAAGGAATAGGTGACGTTTCGGGTCGAGACACTTCTTCAGACAATTTCATATCATTTGCAACTCGATGCAGGAAATGAGCAATGGACCAGAATGTTTTAACATTGATAAAATTATGAGGGGCATAAGAGAGGGTAGACAGTCAGACCCTTTTTCCCAGAATGGGGAAAAAAAATAGAAGGTGTTTAAGAAGGAACTGCAAATGCTGGAAAATCAAAGTTAGACAAAAGTGCTGGAGAAACTCAGCGGGTGGGGCAGCATCTATGGAGCGAAGGAAATGGGCAACGTTTCGGGCCGAAGCCCTTCTTACTTCTAGACTGATACTAGAAGGTATTGCTTTAAGGTGAGAGGGTTGAAGGAGATGTGTTAGGCAAGTTTTCTTTCACAGAGGGTGGTTGGGGCCTGGGACACATTGCCAGGGATGGTGGTGGAGGCAGATATGACAGTGGTGTTTAGGAGGCTTTTGGACAGGCACCTGGATATGGAGGGGTATGGATTATCTGCAGGCAGATAAATATCAGTGTTGGCATCGTGTTCGGCACGGACACTCTGGGCCGAAGGGCCTGTTTCTGAGATGCGCACGATTTCCCTTGATTGCACAGCATGCTGTAAACTTGCCAAGAGGTTGCCTGGATCAGGTGAGCAGTTGTGCACAGTGTGACAAGGCCACACACAGGTTGGTGAACACGCTTCCCCCCCCCCCCCCCTCTCATACTGGCTGCCAGCCCCCTCACATGTTGCGTTTGTTTGGAACACACATGGGCCCAACTCCACCAGCACAGCTGAAAAACACCAGGCTCGGGCCAGCCAACCAGTTTGAGATTTGTTCGTAAGCGATAGGGTCAGAATTAGGCCATTTGGCTCTGCCGTTCAATCATGGCTGATCGATCTCCCCCCCCCTTCAACCCCATTCTCATTCTGTCTCCCCCTAACCCCTGACACCCGCACTAATCAAGAATCTGGCAATCTACATCTTAAAAATATCCATTGACTTGGCCTCCACAGCCGTCTGTGGCAAAGACGTCCCACACTTTGACTGAAGAAATTCTTCCTCAACTCTTTTCGAAAGGTATGTTCTTTAATTCTGAGGCTGTGGCCTCTGGTCCTCAACTCTCCCACTAGTGGAAACATCCTCTCCACATCCACTCTATCCAAGCCTTTCACTGTTCGGGAAGTCTCAGTGAGGTCCTCCACCCACACCCTTCGAAGCTTGCTCTGGTGAGTACAGGCCCAGATGCCTTCAAACGCTCATCATATGCTAACCCACTCATTCCTGGGATCATTCTCGTAAATCTCCTCTGGGCCCTCTCCAGGGCCGGCACATCCTTCCTCAGATGCGGGGCCCAAAACTGCTCCTGCTTTGTCCATGTTGCTGACACAAACGAGATGAAATGCCAACAGTTAGTCACAGAGTCGGAAACCGCGAAATGCCAACAGTTAGTCACAGAGTCGGAAACCGGCCCTTGGGCATAACCCGTCCACCGCAACCAAGATGCCCCATCTATACTAGCCCCATTTCCACACATTTGCCCGTAATCCTCTAAACCTTTCCCGTCCATGTATCTGTCCAAATGTAACTTGAACATTAGTAAAGCTAATTGCACCCCACTCAATTCCATACCCCCCTGTCTTCATCTTGCAGCCCAATTATTGTCTATCCTTTTGATCCAAATTAATTGGCTGCTTTTTTCTGCAGGATTTGACGATGATTTGATTGCTTGTTGGAGGGAGCGACCCCTCACCCCCATTTTCTTTAATAGCCTGGTCATAGATGAAGCAACAAATCCCCTGCATCCCACTTCGACAGGGAAAATCTTGGTCTTCCAGCCATTCTGGGAAGCTTCAGTTGCCAGTTCAGAGTACTTGGTCTTTTTCCTCTCGTAAGCTTCTTCAACACCATCCTCCCATGGAACTGTCAATTCCACAACATATGCCAACTTGGCTGTTGTGGACCACAGGACCATAGAAACATAGGAACTAGGTGAAGGAGCAGGCCATTCGGCCCTTCGAGCCTGCACCGCCATTCAATATGATCATGGCTGATCATCCAACTCAGTATCCCGTACCTGCCTTCTCTCCATACCCCCTGATCTAACTCCCTTTTAAATATAGCCAATGAACTGGCCTCAACTACCTGCTGTGGCAGAGAATTCAAGAGACTCACCACTTCCTGTGTGAAAAATGTTTTTTTCATCTCGGTCCTAAAAGACTTCCTCCTTATCCTTAAACTGTGACCCCTCGTTCTGGAGTTCCCCAACATCGGGAACAATCTTCCTGCATCTAGCCTGTCCAACCCCTTCAGAATTTTGTAATTCTCTATAAGATCCCCCCTCAATCTTCTAAATTCTAGCGAGTACAAGCCGAGTCTATCCAGTCTTTCTTCATATGGAAGTCCTGCCATCCCAGGAATCAGTCTGGTGAACCTTCTCTGTACTCCCTCTATGGCAAGAACGTCTTTTCCTCAGATTAGGAGACCAAAACTGTACGCAATACTCCAGGTGTGGCCTCACCAAGACCCTGTACAACTGCAGTAGAACCTCCCTGCTCCTATACTCAAATCATTTTGCTATGAATGCTAACATACCATTCGCTTTCTTCACAGCCTGCTGCACCTGCATGCCTACTTTCAATGACTGGTGTACCATGACACCCAGGTCTCGCTGCATCTCCCCTTTTCCTAATCGGCCACCATTCAGATAATAGTCTACCCTCCTGTTTTGGCCACCAAAGTGGATAACCTCACATTTATCCACATTATACTGCATCTGCCATGCATTTGCCCACTCACCCAGTCTATCCAAGTCACCTTGCAGCCTCCTAGCATCCTCATCCAGACCATGTCTGGCCGGAGTGTGGTAGCCGCAATGATCTTGCCTTCTATGTTAAGAAGGTTTATTTGCCAAAACTGTTCAATGGTAATTTTTTTTTCTTTTGGGATCAGCACTCCCCCCGCTCTTCGCCAGGCTTTGGAGATAACTTGCTTTTCCCACGCAACCCTCATGTTCCACCAAAGGAATTTCAGAATATCCGGGGCATTTTTGTAGACACAATCCGGAACACCATTAGGGCCTGGTACAGAGGCCGTTCTGGCCTTCCTCACTACTCCTTTTACCTCACTCAGCTTGGGAAGGCTGATTTCAAATTGATGTTGTGGGGGTGAGATTGGCGGGACCTCAGCAGGAACAAAACCTGATTCATATTACCAACCAGCCTGTGTGTGAAAAAGTTGCCCCTCAGGTTCCTATTAAGACTTTCCCCACTCACCGTAAACATACAGTGCCCTGAAGAAGGGTCTCGACCCGAAACGTCACCCATCTCCTTCGCTCCTTAGATGCTGCTGCACCCGCTGAGTTTCTCCAGCTTTTTGTGTACCCTCGTGCCCTCCATAATGTTTGGGACAAAGGCCCATCATTTATTTATTTGCCTCTGTACTCCACAATTTGAGATTTGTAATAGAAAAAAATCACATGTGGTTAAAGTGCACATTGTCAGATTTTAATAAAGGCCATTTTAATACATGTTGGTTTCACCATGTAGAAATTACAGCAGTGTTTATACATAGTCCCCCCATTTCAGGGCACCATAATGTTTGGGACACAGCAATGTCATGTAAATGAAAGTAGTCATGTTTAGTATTTTGTTGCATATCCTTTGCATGCAATGACTGCTTGAAGTCTGCGATTCATGGACATCACCAGTTGCTGGGTGTCTTCTCTGGTGATGCTCTGCCAGGCCTGTATTGCAGCCATCTTTAGCTTATGCTTGTTTTGGGGGCTAGTCCCCTTCAGTTTTCTCTTCAGATCAGGTGATTGACTTGGCCACTCAAGAATTGACCATTTTTTAGCTTTGAAAAACTCCTTTGTTGCTTTAGCAGTATGTTTGGGATCATTGTCTTGCTGTAGAATGAACCGCCGGCCAATGAGTTTTGAGGCATTTGTTTGAACTTGAGCAGATAGGATGTGTCTATACACTTCAGAATTCATTATGCTACTACCATCAGCAGTTGCATCATCAATGAAGATAAGTGAGCCAGTACCTTCAGCAGCCATACATGCCCAGGCCATAACACCCCCCCACCATCGTGTTTCACAGATGAGGTGGTATGCTTTGGATCTTGGGCAGTTCCTTCTCTCCTGCATTACTTTTGCTCTTGCCATCACTGATATAAGTTAATCTTTGTCTCATCTGTCCACAAGACCTTTTTCCAGAACTGTGGTTGCTCTTTTAAGTACTTTGTGGCAAACAAAAGTAACCACAGTTCTGGAAAAAACAAGTCTTCTGCGGACAGTGGTCATTGACAAAATCCACACCTGACTCCTGAAGAGTGTTTCTGATCTGTCAGACAGGTGTTTGGGGATTTTTCTTTATTATAGAGAGAATTCTTCTGTCATCAGCTGTGGAGGTCTTCCTTGGCCTGCCATTCCCTTAGCTCACCAGCGCTCTCTTTCTTCTTAATGATGTTCCAAATAACCTTATAACCATAAAATAGTTGATTTGGTAAGCCTATGGTTTGGCTAATGTCTCTGCAGTTTTATTCTTGTTTCTCGGTCTCATAATGGCTTCTTTGACTTTCATTGGCACAACTTTGGTCCTCATGTTGATAAACAGCAATAAAAGTTTCCAAAGGTGATGGAAAGACTGGAGGAAAGGCTAGGTGCTGAGAGCTCTCTTATACCTGCATGAAGGAGGCAATTAAACACACCTGGGCAATTACAAACACATGTGAAGCCATGTGTCCCAAACATTATGGTGCCCTGAAATGGGGGGACTATGTATAAACACTGCTGTAATTTCTACATGGTGAAACCAAAATGTATAAAAATCTGACAATGTGCACTTTAACCACATGTGATTTTTTTTAATTACAAATCTCAAATTGTGGAGTAGAGGCAAATAAATAAATGATGGGTCTTTGTCCAAAACATTATGGAGGGCACTGTATGTCTGTTGCTTCTTGATTCCCCTACCCCGGGTCAAAAACTGTACATTCACCCCATTCCTGTCATTATGTTATTACTAGACTAAGTGGGACCCGTTGGGTCCCTGTCACACGGGAGGCCTGGTCCTCCAACACAACCTTTCCCCAAACACAATATTGCTCCACTCACGCATAGCCCCCAACTGCGCAGGTGCAGCTCATTTCCCCTCATCCCCCAGCACTCCCTCCCCCTCCTCTTCACTGTCCCTCTTCTTTCCCCTCTCCAATCCCTCCCTCACCTCTCCCTCCCTCTCTGTTTCCCCTACCCTCGGTTACTCCCTCACTCCCTTCCTCCATCCATAAAGCAGCATCTGCAGTTCCTTCCTCCACAGGTCATTCATCGTTAGCTGTGGTTTAGGTCCAGTTGACTTGACCTGCCCAGCCGCCTACCTGCCTGCCAGCTTGCAGGGTCACGGGGAGGTGGGATGGTTCATCACACTGGGCACCAAGAGTTTCAATGAGCCGGTGGAGAAGATCTCCTTCGAGAAGGTCGTGAGGGTGAGTTACCGCAACGGCAGCGGCGGAGGAGACGAATCCGGGGGGACGTGTAGACGGGAGCATCATTGCCGCAGAGGGCTGGCGGGGGAAAGGGGTGCGTGAAGAATGAGAGAGAGACGGGACAAGGGCCTCCAGTGAACCCTCCCGCAGCCGCCGCTGGTGGTGGGGGAGACGATAGACAAGTTACTGTGAGGAGGGGAGAGAGGAGTTTGTGAGTGAGGCGGGACAAGCCGCCGCCAGTGGGGCTGGAAGGGGCGTTGACATCCCAGCCGTGGCATTGACTGACAGAAGAAGAGACCAATCTGCGTGGCGCTGACTGAAGGAATCTGCACATGTGCAGTATTTTAAGATTTTTAATGCTCGATAACTTTTACAATAAACCACCGATGGGAACGAAACTTGTTGCACTCGCAGCACAGGAGAACGGTGAGTAATTTGGCAAAATATCGTAGCGCTATCGCATACCGTTCTTGCGCAAAAAGCAAAACCCTGCAAACCGGTGGAGCACAAGATCCGAGTTTTAGTTATATATAGATGGAAGATAGGTACATCTCTGTAAGATCACCCCTCAGTCTCCAACGCTCCAAGGAATAAGACCCTAGCCAGCCCAACCTCTAGCCAGCTCAGGCTCTCGAGTTGGCCAATATCCTAGTAAATCTTCTCAGCACCAAAATAACTTCACAAAGAAGCTAACTTATTCAGCATTTTCAGTTTTGACCCAATTCTGCCTCAGAAAAAGTGGGGTTTTGTTTAGTTTAGAGATTCAGTGGGAAAACAGGCCCTTTGGTCCCTGAGTCGGCACTGACCAGCGATCCCCGCACATCAACACTATCCTACACACATTAGACACAATTTAGATTTGTACCAAGCCAATTAACCTACAGACCCGTACGCCTTTTGAGCGTGGGAGGAAACCGAAGATCTCGGAGAAAACCCACACAGTTCACGGGGAGAAACTTAATTTCGACAGCACCCGTAGTCGGGATCGAACCTACGTCTCTGGTGCTGTAAGGTAGTAGCTCCACCACCGTGCCACTCATTCCTACTCGCCAAACATGCTGCCTGGCCCGCTGAGTTACTCCAGCTTTTTATGTCTGCAAATACTGTCCGATTGTACGCTCTCCCCGTAACCAGTGTGGGTTTTCCCCAAACACTCCAAAGACGCATAGGTGTGTAGGTTAATTGGCTTGGTGTAAGTGTAAATTGCCACTAGTGTGTGTAGAGTAGTTAATGTGCGGGGATCACTGGTCGGTGTGGACTCTGCCTGTTTCCACCCTGTATTTCTAAATTAAACTAAATAAGACTGACCTCCAACCTCATCCACTGTATCCGCTGTTCCAGGTGTCAACTTCTCTACATCGGCGAGACCAAGCGCAGGCTCGGCGATCGTTTCGCTGAACACCTCCACTCAGCCCGTCTTAACCTACCTGATCTCCCGGTGGCTCAGCACTTCAACTCCCCCTCCCATTCCCAATCTGATCTTTCTGTCCTGGGCCACCTCAATTGCCAGAGTGAGGCCCAGCGCAAATTGGAGGAGCAGCACCTCATATTTCGCTTGGGTAGTTTACACCCCAGCGGTATGAACATTGACTTCTCTAACTTCAGATAGCCCCTTGATTTCTCTCCCCATCCCTCCCCTTCCCAGTTCTCCCACTAGTCTCACGGTCTCCGCCTACATTCTATCTCTGTCCCGCCCCCTCCCCTGACATCAGTCTGAAGAAGGGTCTCGACCCGAAACGTCACCCGTTCCTTCTCTCCACAGATGCTGCCTCACCCGCTGAGTTACTCCAGCATTTTGTGTCTATCTTCGATTTATACCAGCATCTGCAGTTCTTTCTTACATAAATAAGACCACTATTGCCTTCATAGCTTTTCAATCGTAAGGCTAATAATGAGAATTGCCTAAAAAAAATGTACTTGCTGGAATAACTGTTTTTGCTACCAAAGTGGATAACCTCACATTTATCCACATTAAACTGCATCTGCCATGCATCTGCCCACTCACCCAACCTGTCCAAGTCACCCTGCATTCTCTAGCATCCTCCTCACAGTTCACACTGCCACCCAGCTTTGTGTCATCTGCAAATTTACTAATGTTACTTTTAATCCCTTCATCTAAATCATTGATGTATATTGTAAATAGCTGCGGTCCCAGCACCGGGCCTTGCGGTACCCCACTAGTCACTGCCTGCCATTCTGAAAGGGACCCGTTAATCCCTACTCTTTGTTTCCTGTCTGCCAACCAATTTTCTATCCATGTCAGTACTCTACCCCCAATACCATGTGCTCTAATTTTGCCCACCAATCTCCTATGTGGGACCTTATCAAATGCTTTCAGAAAGTCCAGGTACACTACATCCACTGGCTCTCCCTTGTCCATTTTCCTATTACATCCTCAAAACATTCCAGAAGATTAGTCAAGCATGATTTCCCCTTCGTAAATCCATGCCGACTCAGTCCGATCCTGTTACGGCTATCCAAATGTGCCGGTATTTCATAGAAACATAGAAATTAGGTGCAGGAGTAGGCCATTCGGCCCTTCGAGCCTGCACCGCCATTCAATATGATCATGGCTGATCATCCAACTCAGTATCCTGTACCTGCCTTCTCTCCATACCCTCTGCTCCCCCTAGCCACAAGGGCCACATCCAACTCCCTCTTAAATATAGCCAACGAACTGGCCTCCACTACCCTCTGTGGCAGAGAGTTCCAGAGACCCACCACTCTCTGTGTGAAAAAAGTCCTTCTCATCTCGGTCCTAAAGGATTTCCCCCTTTATCCTTAAGCTGTGACCCCTTGTCCTGGACCTCCCCAACATCGGGAACAATCTTCCCGCATCTAGCCTGTCCAACCCCTTAAGA
This sequence comes from Okamejei kenojei, assembly GCA_035221665.1. Lineage (NCBI taxonomy): Eukaryota > Metazoa > Chordata > Chondrichthyes > Rajiformes > Rajidae > Okamejei > Okamejei kenojei. Next base: position 83,631,318 of record CM069139.1, read on the forward strand.
ATTTTGTAAGTTTCTATAAGATCCCCTCTCAATCTCCTAAATTCTAGAGAGTATAAACCGAGTCTATCCAGTCTTTCTTCATAAGACAGTCCTGACATCCCAGGAATCAGCTTGGTGAACCTTTTATAATTGACTCCAGCATCTTCTCCACCACCGATGTCAGGCTGGTCTATAATTCCCTGGTTTCTTTCTCCCGCCTTTTATTTTAAAAAGTGGGATTATATTAGCTACCCTCCAATCCACAGGAACTGATCCTGAGTCTATAGAACATTGGAAAATTATCACCAATGCATCCATGATTTCTAGAGCCACTTCCTTAAGTACCCTGGGATGCAGACCATCAGGCCCTGGGGATTTATCTACCTTCAGTCCCAGCAGTCTACCCAACACCATTTCCTGCCTAATGTGGATTTCCTTCAGTTCCTCCGTCACCTCTGACACCTCTGTTGTCGGACGAATCCCAGATGGGGACGAGTCCGAGTATAGAAGTGAGATTGACCGACCGACCAAATGGTGCCAGCACACCAACCTGGCTCTCAACATCAGTAAGACCAAGGAACTGATTGTGGACTTTGGTAGGGGAAGGGTGAGGACCCACAATCCTGTTCACATCAACAGGACGATGGTGGAGAGGGCCAACTCCTGGCCGTGCATATTTCCGAAGATCTTCCCTGGACCCAGCACACTGATGCAATTGTAAAGAGGGCACATCAGCGACTCTACTTCCTGAGATTACGGAGGTTCGGCACGTCGAAGAGGATTCTCCTAAACATCCACAGGTGCACGGTAGAGAGCATTCTGACTGGTTGCATTGTGGCCTGGTTCTGCAACTAGATTGTCCAGGAGCGAACAAGACCACCATCCGCCCACTGCAGTCCGCCCTTTTCACCCTTTTTAATTTTTATTTTTAGTCCTGTTAAAAAACAAATGTTAGTTGGAGGTCTTTTATGTGGTGGGTGGGGGAGGGGAAGTGGGAAACTTTATTCCCTAGTCCCTGCCTGGTCGGAGAGGCGGCTTCCCTCCGAGCTGCTTCTTCGCCCCTTCCTCGCGGCCTACCATCGGACTGGAGCGCCGTTTCCTGTCGGGACTGGCCGGGACTGGAGCTTGCGGGTCTGCGGGGAGGAAGCGGCCGCTCCAGACATTCCTGAGGAGTGTTCACCCGACGCCGGAGTTCCAGCTTCCCGACGAGAGGGCCTGAAAACATCAGGCTGGCTGCGGAGGCCACAAGTAGGCCCCGACCTCGGGTGATCACAGAGGAAGAGGTCTGAAACTTTTTGATGCCTTTCCTCACAATGTTGATTCTGTTGTGGGGGGGACGTTCATCTTGAATTCTATAATGTGTTGTGTCATTTTTCTTATTTTTAATTTTTCTATGGATGTACAGAAACTTTATTATTTCTTTTATGGGAACCACTTTGGTTTCAAAGCTAGTTGATTTAAACGTGCTATATAAATAAAATGTACTTTTATTTACAAAAAGTGGTGACCACTGCCCAGTCCATCACCGGCTCTGACCTCCCCACCATCGAGGGGATCTATCGCAGTCGCTGCCTCAAAAAGGCTGGCAGCATCATCAAGGACCCACACCATCCTGGCCACACACTCATCTCCCCGCTGCCTTCAGGTAGAAGGTACAGGAGCCTGAAGACTGTAACGTCCAGGTTCAGGAATAGCTACTTCCCCACAGCCATCAGGCCATTAAACACAATGAATAAACTATGAGCTCTGAACTGCAAAATACTATTATTTGTTATTTGCACTATATTTGTTATTTATTGAATTTTTTCTTTTTTTCCCAGAAAAATACAATGTTTACATATTCACATATTCTGTTGTACTGCAGCAAGTAAGAATTTCATTGTCCCGTCCGGGACTTCTGACAATAAAACACTCTTGACCCCAGATCCTCTGGCCACTACTATATCAGGAAGATTGTTTGTGTCCTCCTTAGTGAAGACGGATCCAAAGTACCTGTTCAACTCGTCTGCCATTTCCTTGCTCCCCATAATAAATTCGCCCTTTTCAGTCCTCAAGGGTCCAATTTTGGTCTTAACTAATATTTTCCTCTTCACATACCTAAAGAAGCTTTTACTATCCTCCTTTATATTCTTGGCTAGCTTACCTTCATACCCCATCTTTTCTCCCTGTATTGCCTTTTTAGTCATCTTCTGTTGCTCTTTAAACATTACCCAACCCTCTCGCTTCCCGCTCATCTTTGCTACGCTGTACTTCTTCTCTTTTTATACTGTCCCTGACTTCCCTTGTCAGCCACGGTCACCCTTTACTCCCCTTGGAATCTTTCTTCCTCTTTGGAATGAACTGATCCTGCACCTTCTGTATTATTCACAGAAATACCTGCCATTGTTGTTCCACTGTCCTCCCTGCTAGGGTATCTTTCCAGTCAACTTGCCAGTCTCCTCCCTCATAGGCTCCATAGTATGCTTTGTTCAACTCTAAACTAACACCTCCGATCTACCTTTCTCCCTCTCAAATTGTAGATTAAAACTTACCATATTATGGTCACTACCTCCTGATGGCTCCTTTACCTCGAGCTCCCTTATCTAATCCAGTTCATGACACAACACTAAATCCAGAATTGCCTTCTCCCTGGTAGGCTCCAATACAAGCTGCTCTAAGAATCCATCACGGAGGCACTCCACAAACTCCCTTTCTTGGGGTCCAGTACCAACCTGATTTTCCCAGTCTACCTGCATGTTGAAATCTCCCATAACAATCGTAGCATTATCTTTACAAGTTGGCCGCGCCGTTGTGTTTGGCTGCCCGTCATGTCCCACCTGAGCAAAAAACCCTTCCTAGGTAATCTCTACCATTCGTACGGCCTGCAATCAAAGTTGGCGTACGGACGGCAGGATTTACTAAATATACAAGCCTCGGTCGTTGAAGTTTTCACCCGAGGCCCCGGACCGACCCCCAGACGAAGCCCCGCATCGAGCCGAGCCTCCGTCGTTGAGATCTTCATCCGTGGCCCTGGACAAGACCCCGGACTGGGCCTCCGACTGAACCACCGACAGACCCCTGGAAAAGGCTCCACTTACCGATCGCTCCTCGCTCGGCTCCCGATAGAAGTATGGGCTCGGCCCTGTGGCGCCGGGCCAGGAGGCGGAGCAAACGCGCGGGCGCCCTGGTAAGGCTGAACAACCTCGCCCGCGCCCGTTTAACATCTGCTTACCTCACCCAGCGCTGCGAGGATGGACCAGGTCGGCCCTACCGCTCCATCCATCGGCGGTCCCGTGAGTCCAGGTTTGTTTCTCTCCGGTCTATCCTCCCGGTCCCAGGTCTGTCGGCCCGCGGGCTCCCAGCCAGGCCCTGCGTGAAGCGCAGCGGCGTGGTCTCCCCGAACCTCCGCCCGCTGGCATGGGAGCCGCTGCCGGGCCACAACTCACCTGCAGCCCCTGCAAAAGTGGCCCTGATCAATGACTTCTTCACCGCACGTGGATTGGACTTCCTCCTGATCACAGAAACCTGGATTAATCCTGGTGAGCTCGCTCCACTCGTGGAACTCTGCCCTGATACCTGTAACGTTTTCAGCTCGCGGTGGGGGCCTAGCCACTGTGTTTAAGAAGCATTTCAACTGCCGCCTTCTGAACGCTGATCACGGCTCCAGTTTTGAACATCAACTTATCATAGAAACATAGAAACATAGAAATTAGGTGCAGGAGTAGGCCATTCAGCCCTAGTTGGTCTATTCTGTCCGCTCTTAATTGTTCTGGTGTATCGCCCCCCCCCCCCCAAAAACAAATAAGGACTTTATCTCACAATTTGGTGATCTTATCGCTAGCTTGTTGCCCAAATTTGACCAGGTCCTGATTCTTGGTGACTTTAACATTCATGTCTGCTCTCCCATGAAGCCTCTAGTGAGTGAATTGATGAACCTGGTTGAGTCCTTCAATCTGTCTCTACTCACCACTGGACCCTCACACAAGCTTGGCCATACACTAGACCTGGTGCTTTTGTCTGGTCTCCCAACTTGTAACACAGATACTATTGATGCCTGTCTATCTGATCACAGTGCTATTATATTCAATATATCTCTGCCTTTCTCTCCCTCAAAGTCCCATCTCCCTGCTCGCTACTCCCACTACATTAACTCCACGACAGCCAGTAAGTTCTCTGAGGCTCTCACAGCCGCCCCCGACATCTGCACTATTGAGGCGTCTACCCCCCACCTCAGCGCCGACAACCTCCTCTCTCTATTCAACACCACTTGCTCTTCCATCCTGGATTCTGTTGCCCCTCTTAAAATGAAAAAGCCCAAGCCTAAAGGCTGGCCGTGGCTCAATGACACCACCAGAGCCCTAAGAAGAGAGTTCAGAAAATCAGGACGGAAGTACAAATCTGATAAGCTTCAAATTTCCTTCGAACTCCTGAAAAACAACCTTCGCAAATACCAGAGAGCGGTAAAATCCGCAAGAACAAAATACTTTTCCACCCTTATCTCCAAAAACGCTCACAATTCCAAGGTCCTTTTTAGCACCATCACCTCCATCATTTGTCCTGCCCCCAGCACCAGCTTAACCGGGTCCCCGACTACGTGCGAGGCATTTGCTACATTTTTCACCACCAAGGTAAAGAACATACGAACGAATATCTCCCCTCCCACCCGTGACCTGGCTGTCTCATTGGTCTGTTCTTCAAAATTAGATTGTTTCCAAACCCGTTACTCTACCCTCCCTTGTAAAACTGATCACCACCATGAAATCTATGACCTGCCCCCTCGACACTGCCCCCTCTGGCCTCCTAAAGGACGTCATCATAACAGCCGGTCCCAGTATCCTCGCCATCTTCACAGTTCTCTGCCACTGGCACTGTACCTACCTGCTTCAAGCATGCGGTGTGGTCCAGCCACTCCTGAAAAACCTAACCTCGACCACACCTGGCCAAGCAACTACAGACCCATTTCTGAACTGCCTTTCCTCTCAAAAGCCCTTGAAAAGGTAATCTTAAGTCAACTTAAGCCTTACATTCACCAAAATACTATCTTGAAAACTTTCCAATCAGGTTTTCAAGGGAAGGAGGGTCCCACCACAGCACAGAGCCTGCCTTGTTGAAGGTACACAATGACCTACTGCTCACCGTTGACTCCGGCGACTGTGCAATCCTGCTCCTTCTCGACCTCAGCGCAGCATTTGATACTGTCGACCACGCCATCCTAATTGACCGTCTCCGGTACGGGGTTGGTATTGATGGCACTGCCCTGAGCTGGTTCATCTCCTACCTCAAAGGTAGGAGTTTCTCTACTAACATAGGCAACTCTTTCTCCTCCCCAGCTTAGTTTCTGCTGTGGGGTTCCACAAGGTTCCATCCTTGGCCCCATTCTCTTCTCCCTGTACATGCTCCCCTTAGGCCAAGTCATTGAAAGGCACGGCATTTCCTTCCATTGCTACGCAGACGATACACAACTGTATCTCCCCTGAAGCCCAAAAACTGATCAAATCTGCTTAACCTTACCCGCTGCCTCGAGGATATAAAGTGCTGGATGGCCCAGTACCTCCTCCAACTAAACGAGAGTAAGTCTGAGGTCATCCTCCTCGGCCCCTCGGACTCAATCAAAATGATAGCAGGCAGCCTTGGAAGCCTTACCCCACTACTCAAACCTCACGTCAAAAACCTTGGCGTGATATTTGACTCGGCACTGAAGTTTGACAAACAAGTCAATGCCGTGGTAAAAGCTAGCTTCTTCCAGCTTCGGACGATAGCTAAAATAAAACAATTCCTCCAGTTTGATGACCTCGAAAAGATCATTCACACATTTATCTCCTCCCGCCTAGATTACTGCAACTCCCTTTACACTGGCATCAGCCAATCTTCCCTGTCCCGCCTGCAACTGGTCCCAAAACGCCGCAGCGAGACTCCTGACGGGCTCCCCGAAAAAGGGAGCACATCACCCGATCCCGGCCTCTCTCCACTGGTTCCCTGTGCAGTTCCGAATAAATGTCAAGACCCTCCTCTTTGTCTACAAAGCCCTCAATGGGCTTGCCCCCAACCTACATCAAAAGTCTTCTCACCCACCACACCACCTCCAGGTCCCTCAGATCGGATGACTTGGGGTTGCTGAATATCCCGCGGTCTAGGCATAAGCTCAGGGGCGACCGCGCCTTTGCGGTCGCAGCTCCTAGACTGTGGAACAGCATCCCTCTTCCCATCAGAACTGCCCCCTCCATCGACTCCTTTAAGTCTAGTCTAAAAACATATCTGTTCTCCCAAGCCTTTCCTGACGTCCTCTGAGCGAGGGCTATTTGTATATATGTATGTAGCCTGCTTGTGTATACTACTCTTATAACTAATGTAAAGCACTTTGGTCAACGAGAGTTGTTTTTTAAATGTGCTATATCAATAAATGTGACTTGCCTTGACGACAAGCCAATTTTAACTGTTAATTCAACTTGCACCCTATATCCAGACTACTGTTTGGGGTAAAGTCGACTCAATGGGTGGGGTGGGAGATTGCAACCTTCACGTGGTCCGCCCTGTTTCGACTAATGCAATCAACTCGACGTGCACAAACGGAAGATCAAATAGAACGAGTTGTCCAACAACTTTAGGCTGTGCACGCCACACGAAGGAAGAAGACTCAATGGGTCAAATGGCCTAATTCTACTCCTAGAAGCTGTGACTCTGCCTGCCCTGTAGCAACAGACTGCAATCACCAGAGTAGTGCCATCTGCAGCTCAGTAACCCGAGGACCTCATCGTGTCCACAAATTCGGCAGCAGCCAAACTCTACTTGGACCAGCTCGAGAAGCTGGCGGGTCCCCACTCTCGTCTGTGCACCAAGTAACCACGACCACGCTTTCCCCAAACCAAACCAAGTGCTGGAGGAACTCAGCAGCTCCGGCAGCATCTGTGGAGGGAATGGACAGGCGACGTTCCGGGTCGGGATACCTTCTTCAGACCAGATCCCAGATAGTTATACGAATTAATACAGCAACAATAATAGATAGTTCGGTACTTAGATGGAAATTAGGAGCAGTCTTCGCCAAAGAAAACACTGGAACTTGGAATTACAGTAAAACTGCAAGAATAACACAATTTTTAATAAAAAGAATTTACAACTCCATTCGCCACAAAGTATTACAGTAACAGAAATATATATTTTTCCCTTGGTTTTGCATAAGACAATAAGCAAGTCTAATAATCAATAAATGATGGAAATTCTCAATTATGAGGAATGAACCGATGAATAATTGAATCATTTATAAAAGGTTTATTGAAATTTATGCAAGTTTATACATATTATTGCACTAAAATAATTAATAAATAGCAATCTTTATACTGCTGAAATGCTGAACCATATATACAGTATGAAGTTTCAATGTTCTATGAAAAGCCTGGCATCTATGAACATACAGGCTTGCTAATCAGTCTGTAATTGTACAAAACATTACAACTTGTACAAGATGCTTCCGTTCTTGAGTAAAAAGTATCATGAGTCAAATAAGCTTTATCGTTTCCCTGATTTACTTGCTGAAGTAATGCGTGTCTAGTCAGTTAAATAAACCGCCTGCTAAACAAGCCAAAAGAAAGTGTCACATAACACCCAGGCTACAAAGTGTTCTCGCCGGATGCAATATGTGGAGCTAAAGTAAGAAAATGTAAATAAAAACCCATGGGTGCACAGTGTAATGCCAAACCAGTTGTAGCTTTAAAAATGTGGCAATGACCATTAAATTGGCATATAACCATGCCATGATTTCCAATGTTCACCACAAAACCCTTGAGTGTTTGGCTTCATCTGTAAACATGTTCTCATTTGGCGTTATAGTGTTGGATGCCTTAACGTATTTAACCAAACTCTCCACGCTCCACGTTTAAAGCTATGCGGGCGCTCATAGATGCTGGCCGCAGTGTGTACGTGTCTATCACCTGGAGAGAGAAAGTCCAACATATACAGAAAGTAATTCTACACACTTGGTCAAAGGGGCTGAAATGTGGAGGCCGTCATCTGCAAGCAAATGGCATCTTCACTTCAAACACAGCAAGAGTCTGACAAGTAGCAGGAAGGGCAAGTGACAGTCAGACGTTTGGGGGGAAGTTCTTGCTATGATGCTGTGCGTACCACTGCTGCCTCTGCTTACGGTTGTCAAGCTCTGTCAGGAGAGCTTGTCTGTACGCCTCGTAGGACTTGACAATCCTTTCCAGTTCCTTCATGAACAGCAGTTTGAGCAAGCCTTGGTAGGTGTCCAGGTCCGCCAGCTGGAAGAGCTCCCACTTCAGAATGTGATCATATCTGCAGCAGCGGCAGCAAACACCAGTGGAGTTAGAGTTGATAAAATCACACTTCCAAAAGGCATGATTCGCGAGAACATACGTACACGCTCTATATTTAAACACAACTTGTATTTCAGATGCATGAGGTTACTGGGTGGAGTAGAACTGGACAGATAGGAGGAGGATTGAAGAAGGTCTCTGGAGAAAAGAAATAGGCGACGTTTCACGTTGTGACCCTTCTTCAGACTGAGTCGGGGAAAGGGAAACAAGAGATATTGATGGTGATATAGAGACATAGAATATGATAGTCTGATGACTGATTCCTGCGATGGCAGGACTTTCATGTGAAGAAAGACTGGATAGGCTCGGCATGTACTCACTAGAATTTAGAAGATTGAGGGGGGATCTTATTGAAACTTACAAAATTCTTAAGGGGTTGGACAAGATGCAGGAAGATTGTTCTCGATGTTGGGGAAGTCCGGAACAAGGGGTCACAGTTTAAGAATAAGGGGGAAGTCTTGAGAAAAACATTTTTTGTGGTGAATCTGTGGAATTCTCTGCCACAGAAGATAGTTGAGGCCAGTTCATTGGCTATATTTAAGAGGGAGTTAGATGTGGCCCTTGTGGCTAAGGGGATCAGGGGGGTATGGAGAGAAGGCAGGTACGGGATACTGAGTTGGATGATCAGCCATGACCATATTGAATGGCGGTGCAGGCTCGAAGGGCCGAATGGCCTACTCCTGCACCTATTTTCTGTTTCTATGATATAGAGATATATATGAATGAAAGATATGCAAAAAAGTAAGACAATAAGACTCAACAAGACAACTTTGAAGCTAGGACAATGAGACTCAACAATGGCCTGTGTCTTTTATCATCGGTACTTTTTTGCATATCTTTCGTTCATTTGTTATATATCTCTCTCTACATCACTATCAATATCTCTCGTTTCCCTTCCCCCTGACTCAGTGTGAGGAAGGGTCTCAACCTGAAACGTCACCCATTCCTTTTCTCCAGAGGTGCTGCCTGTCCTGCAGAGTTTCTCCAGCTTTTTGTGTCTGTCTTTGTGTGCCCAGCATGTCTGGTACAGTGAACAGGGTGAGTGAGGGTGCATCACATCTCTGGGTGACAGGTAGGCATAACAGATGGAATATAGTGGGCAGATGCGTGGCAGATGCAGTATAATATAGATAAATGTGAGGTTATCCACTTTGACGGCAAAAACAAGGGGGTAGATTATTATCTCAATAGGGTTATGTTAGGTAAGGGGGAGGTACAGCGAGACCTGGGCATCCTTGTACACCGGTCACTGAAAGTTGGCGTGCAGGTACAGCAGGCAGTGAAGAAAGCTAATCGAATGTTGGCCTTCATAACAAGAGGATTTCAGCATAGGAGTAAAGAGGTTCTTCTGCAGTTGTATAGGGCTCTGGTGAGACCACATCTGGAGTATTGTGTACAGTTTTGGTCTCCTAATTTGAGGAAGGACATCCTTGTGATTGAGGCAGTGCAGCGTAGGTTCGCGAGATTGATCCCTGGGATGGCGGGACTGTCATATGAGGAAAGATTGAAAAGACTAGGCTTGTATTCACTGGAGTTTAGAAAGATGAGGGGGGATCTTATAGAAACATATAAAATTATAAAAGGACTGGACAAGCTAGATGCAGGAAAAATGTTCCCAATGTTGGGTGAGTCCAGAACCAGGGGCCACAGTCTTTGAATAAAGGGGAGGTCATTTAAGACTGAGATGAGAACAATTTTTTTCACCCAGAGAGTTGTGAATTTATGGAATTCCCTGCTACAGAGGGCAGTGGAGGCCAAATCACTGGATGGATTTAAGAGTTAGAGCTCTAGGGGCTGGTGGAATCAAGGGACATGGGGAGAAGGCAGGCACGGGTTACTGATAGGGGACGATCAGCCATGATCACAATGAATGGCGGTGCTGGCTCGAAGGGCCGAATGGCCTCCTCCTGCACCTATTGCCTATTGCCTACCAGAACATTGTACATTTGAAACAAGGAGGTGGGGCAGGCTACCCAGACTGGGTAAAACAAATTTCATTCAGGTCACTCACTTTATCAATATCAAAATATTGAACAAGGACTTCTGTGTGAAATTTGTCCATTCTCTCCATTTAATATTCAACTCAACGACAGAGTTTTTCCTCCACCAAAGGAAGTATTTTCAGAAGAATTGGAGCAGGCACGTGCCGTCAGGGTAGGCAAGGACAGGCACTGCCTACCCTGACTAAAATTATGAAATGGCAATTATTAAATATAAATAGTAAAGGCATGGGAGAATTATGCCTATGTAAGAGATGGATCTCCTAGGTAGGCATAATTCTCCGTGCCTTTCGTCCACAGTGCTTGTAACACGCGAAGCTCGGTGCAGCCCACGGGCCGTCAGCGCTGCCTGAGCCGTCAGTTTCAAGGGGAGCTGAAGGCAGCAGAAATTCTGCCTTTGCAGTACTGCGCAGGCGTAGCAGCCTGATGCGCATGCCCAGCGCAAGTTTCTTGGCGGGATTTTTGAATATGGATTGCCATTATTTTAATAGTTTCTCAGGAAACAAAGAGTGAAGAATGGACTTAATGTACCAATAACGTGGTAAGTGTATTTCTTGGTGCTTTATGTTTTTAAATGCTGTATTTCCCGGGGTGGGGGGGAGAGCTCCGTTCACAGTGTTTGGGGAGTCTGGCGTTGTGAAGGAGGGGATTGGGGTCAGTAACCCACTTGCCACACTCCGGTCTGAGTGCAGGTAGATGGGACTAGGTGACAGTAAGTGTTCGGCACGGAGTAAAAGGGCCGAGATGGCCTGTTTCCGTGCTGTAATTGCTAGGGTACACAAAAGGCTGGAGAAACTCAGCGGGTGCAGCAGCATCTAAGGAGCGAAGGAGATAGGCGACGTTTCGGGTCGAGTCCCTTCTTCAGACTGCTATATGGTTTTATTGTGGCCGGGGAGTGAATTAGCTTGGGTGGCTGCCGCAGCGCTCCGGGCACGGACAGCAGAACTGGCCGCCACTTCCGAGGAAGGAAGCAGCTCGGGTGACTGACTTTGAGCGGCCGCCGGGACCCTGCCACTTCAGCCACTTCAGCCCCGTCTGCTAGTCCCCGTCACCTCTGGCTGTGCTCTCCGTCTGAACATCTCTCACCTGCCGCTCGCCGGCCGGCATCCCACAAATCTTTAAATTCCGGCAGCACGCTCACGGGACCAGTTGAGGCTACTCGGCTGTGGGAATGTAAGGATTTGCGGGATGCGGTTGACATGAGTGAAGCCGGCGAGCGACAGGTGAGATGTTCAGATGAAGAGCACTGCCAGAGGTGAGCGGGCCGGCAGAAGGTGCTGAAGCGGCAGCCGGTTCTGTTGTCGGGTCCCGGCGGCCGCTCGCACCCGAGCTGCTTCTATCCTCGGAGGTGGCGGCCAGTTCTTCTGTCCGTGCCCGGAGCGCTGCGGCAGCGGTGAGTGAGTCTGACATGATCTCTGACCCTCCTCCTTTTCAACACTCCTGCCCTCCCCGCATCATTAACCCTTGACACAGACTCTCCACACGCTGTGAAAGGAACTCTCCCTCCAAATGGACCCTTGAATTAGTATTGTCATTCAATAAGATGACAACTGATTCAACGTCCCGGTGTGCTCCCGTTTTTCCCACCATCTCTCCACCTGCCTTCATCCTCCGTCCCCCACCCATTCAGTGATTAGAAAATGAAGGAGATTGAGAAGCCTTGGTAAAGTTGAATTGTTACTTATTTTTTACAAAGAGAACAATCTGCGCATGCGCTGTTTAAGATTTTTTTTTTTTTAAAGCCAGCTGACTGCCTACCCTGAGTAATTACTCACGGCACGTGCCTGAATTGGAGTCATACAACACAAAGCAGGGGACTTGTCCTACCCTGTCCATACTGACGACCAAGAGCCCAGTCACACTCACTCATCCCATTCTCTTCTCCTCATGTTTCCATCAACCTCCCCCAGATTCCCACATTTACCTCCACACTTGCAGTGCTTTAGTGGCTGATCAATCTGCCAGCCAGCTGGATGCAGGCATGTTTTACAAGGTGGTTGCCACTATTCGAGGGACAGGGAGAGGTTGAGCAAGGTAGGACTTGATGCATTGGCGTGCAGGAGGCTGAAGGGTGGTCTTGGACTTGGAAAACTTTATTGTCATTCAGACCCTGCGGTCTGAACGAAAATTCGTTGCCTGCAGTCATACATATAGTAAACCACAACAACACACAATAAGCACATATCCAACATCCACCACAGTGAGTTCACCAGACACCTCCCCACTGTGGTGGAAGGCAAAAATCCCGTCCCTGTCTCTTCCCTTCGTCCTCTTCCTCTGCGCTGAGGCGACCCGGGCCCCCGATGTCGTGACCGCACCGGGCGATGCAAATAAGTCCCGCGGGTGAACCGCGCTCCGCGAGCGGGCCGGTTCAACTCCGCCGCCCGGGGCGGTCGAAGCTGCCGCCCTCCAGTCCAGCGGACGCAGCTGTTGCCGCGGGAGCTCCCGAAAAACAGGTCACCAACCTGTGACCTGTCTTATAAAGGTGTATACAATCAAGAAGGGAATGCACAGAATCTTTTACCCAGAGTCGGGGGAATCAAGAACCAGAGGACAGGTTCAGGATTTAGGAGGGGGAAAGATTTATTAGGAACCCGAGGGCGGACCTTTTCCACACAGAGGGTGGTGGGTGTATGGAACAAGCTGCCAGAGGAGGTACTTGAGGCAGGCATTTAAAAGACATTAGGACGGGTAATTCATAAGTTGCAAAAGTGGAACCAGGCCATTCTGCCCATCAATTCTACTCTGCCATTCAATCATGGCTGATCTATTTCCCCTCTCAACCCCAGTCCCCTGCCTTCTTCCCATATCCCTGACATATCACGGATATTAAATGTTAGTGGGAAATGGGACAAACGCAGGAGAATGGGACTACCTAAGATGGGGCATCTTGGTGGGCATGGACAAGTTGGGCTGAAGGGCCTGTTTCTGCGCTGTGTGACTCTATGACCTACATTCATGGGGAAAACATGCAAACTCCCCACAGAGAGCAGGAGTGATCCTGGGCCACTGGTGCTGAGGGAGCATTGCCGGCTTTCCACTGTGGAGCCGCTCACAATGTTTAAGGTGCGGCCTCACACAAGTACTATAGAGCTAAATGGCAGGGGGGGGGGGGGGGGGGGGGTTGACAAATCGAGAGTATAAAGATGGAGTTAAAGGAAAAGCGAGTACAAGAAAAGTTACAAAAGATTCCCAAAGTAATCGGAAGGAGAGTTCGAGAAGGGATAAGAGAGTAAGGTCATGGCCAAATGTTAGAGGGGAGGTGAATACCGAAATCAAAGTGTTGTATATGAATGCGCAACGTATAAGAAATAAAAGTGGACGAGCTTGAGACTCAGTTAGAAACTGGCAAGTATGGTGTTGTGGGAATTACTGAGACATGGCTGTAAGAGGGCCAGGGCTGGGAACTGAATATTCAAGGGTAAACCTCCTATCGAAAAGACAGACAGGTGGGCAGAGGGGGTGGGGTAACTCTGTTGGTGAGGAATGAAATTCAGTCCCTTGCAAGGGGTGACATTGAAACAGGAGATGTGGAGTCAGTATGGATAGAACTAAGGAATTGTACGGGTAAAAATACCCTAATGGGACTAATCTACACGCCCACAAACGGTAGCCTGGATATAAGGTGCAAGTTGAATCAGGAGTTAAAATTGGCATGTCGTAACGGTAATGCTACGATTGTTATGGGAGATTTCAACATGCAGGTAGACTGGGAAAATCAGGTTGGTACTGGACCCCAAGAAAGGGAGTTTGTGGAGTGCCTCTGTGATGGATTCTTAGAGCAGCTTGTACTGGAGCCTATCAGGGAGAAGGCAATTCTGGATTTAGTGTTGTGTCATGAACTGGATTAGATAAGGGAGCTTGAGGTAAAGGAGCCATTAGGAGGTAGTGACCATAATATGGTAAGTTTTAATCTGCAATTTGAGAGGGAGAAAGGTAGATCGGAGGTGTCAGTTTTAGAGTTGAACAAAGTGGCTCAAGAAATCGTGCACGCATTGGTGATCATTTTCCAATGTTCTATAGATTCAGGATCAGCTCCTGTGGATTAGAGGGAAGCTAATTTTATCCCACTTAACAAAAAAGGCAGGAGAGAGAAAAAATAGGGAATTATTAACCAGTTTGCCTGACATCGGTGGTGGGGAAGATGCTGGAATCAATCATAAAAGATGAAATAGCGGCACATTTGGATAGCAATAACAGGATTGGTCCAAGTCAGCATGGATTTACGAAGGGGAAATCATGCTTGACTAATCTTCTGGAATTATTTTGAGGAAGTAACTAGGAAAATGGACAAGGGAGAGCCAGTGGATGTAGTGTACCTGGACTTTCAGTAAGCATTGATAAGGTCCCACATAGGAGATTAGTGGGCAAAATTAAGGCTTGGTGACTAGTGGGGTATTGCAAGGCTCGGTGCTGCAACCGCAGCTACTTACAATATATATTAATGATTTAGATGAAGGGATTACAAGTAACATTAACAAATTTGCAGATGACACAAAGTGTGAACTGTGAGGAGGATGCTGTGAGAATGCAGGGTGACTTGGACAGGTTGGGTGAGTGGGCAGATGCATGGCAGATGGAGTTTAATGCGGATCAATGTGAGGTTTTCCACTTTGGTAGCATAAACAGGAAGGCAGATTATTATCTAAATGGTGTCAAGTTGGGAAAAGGGGAAGTACAACAGGATCTGGGGGTCCTTGTTCATCAGTCAATGAAATTAAGCATGCAGGTACAGCAGGCAGTGAAGAAAGCGAATGGCATGTTGGCCTTCACAACAAGAGGAGTTGAGCATAGGAGCAAATAAGTCCTTCTGCAGTTATACAGGGCCCTAGTGAGACCACACCTGGAGTCTTGTGTGCAGTTTTGGTCTCCAAATTGGAGGAAAGACATTCTTGCTATTGAAGGAGTGCAGCGTAGGTTCACAAGGTTAATTCCCGGGATGGCGGGACCGTCATATGCTGAGAGAATGGAGCGGCTGGGCTTGTACACTCTGGATTTTAGAAGGATGAGATGGGATCTTATTGAAACATATAAGATTGTTAAGGGTTTGGACACGCTAGAGGCTGGAAACATGTTCCCGATGTTGGGGGAGTCCAGAACCAGGGGCCACAGTTTAAGAATAAGAGGTAAGCCATTTAGAACGGAGACGAGGAAACGCTTTTTCTCACAAATGCTAGCCCATACAGGCCCAGTGCTATCAAACGCTCATTATATGTTAACTCACTCATTCCTGGGCCTGGGATCATTCTTGTAAAACTCCTCTGGACCCTCTCCAGTCGGCACATCCTTCCTCAAATATGGGGCCTAAAATTGCTCACAATATTCCAAAAGCCTCAGCTTTTGTGAGTATTGTGAGCTGTGAGTTGTGAGTCTGTGGAATTCTCTGCCTCAGTGGGCGGTGGAGGTCGGTTCTCTGGATACTTTCAAGAGAGAGCTAGATAGGGCTCTTAAAAATAGTGGAGTCAGGAGATATGGGAAGGCAGGAACGGGGTACTGATTGTGGATGATCATCCATGATCACATTGAATGGCGGTGCTGGCTCGAAGGGCCGAATGGCCTACACCTGCACCTATTGTCTATTGAGGTGTAAAGGGGAGTGGGAGTGCTGGTGCAGGATTTCCAAACAGTTAGATCTTCAAGTCTAATTGGTAGCAAGGAAGACAAATGCAATGCTAGCATTTATTTCAAGAGGGTGAGAATAGGGCTAAAAGCAGGGATGTAAAGCTGAGGCTTGGGAGTATTGTGAGCAATTTTAGGCCCCATATCTGAGGAAGGATGTGCCGGCTCTGGAGAGGGTCCAGAGGAGTTTTACAAGAATGATCCCAGGAATGAGTGGGTTAACATATAATGACCGTTTGATAGCACTGGGCCTGTACTCGGAGTTTAGAAGGATGAGGGGGTAACCTCTGGATGGATTCAACAGTGGCTGAATGGGAGATGTCAGAGAGTAATGGTGGATGGCTGTTTGTCAGGTTGGAAGCCGGTGACCAGTGGGGTGCCTCAGGGATCTGTGTTGGGTCCACTGTTGTTTGTCATGTACATCAATGATCTGGATGATGGGGTGGAAAATTGGATAAGTAAGTATGCAGATGATACTAAGATAGGTGGTGTTGTGGATAATGAAGTAGATTTTCAAAGTCTACAGAGAGATTTGGGCCATTTGGAAAAGTGGGCTGAAAGATGGCAGATGGAGTTTAATGCTGTTAAGTGTGAAGTGCTACATCTTGGCAGGACAAATCAAAATAGGAAGTACATGGTAAATGGTAGGGAATTGAGGAATGCTGTGGAACAGAGGGATCTAGGAATAACTGTGCATAGTTCCCTGAAGGTGGAATCGCATGTAGATAGGGTGGTAAAGAAAGCCTTTGGTGTGCTGGCCTTTATAAATCAGAGCATTAAATATAGGAGTAGGGAAGTAATGTTAAAATTGTACAAGGCATTGGTAAGACCAATTCTGGAGTATGGTGTACAATTTTGGTCGCCTAGAAGGATGTCAACAAAATAGAGAGAGTACAGAGGAGATTTACTAGAATGTTGCCAGGGTTCCAGCAACTATGTTACAGAGAAAGGTTGAACAAGTTAGGTCTTTATTCTTTGGAGCGCAGAAGGTTAAGGGGGGGACTTGATTGAGGTTTTTAAAATGATGAAAGGGATAGACAGAGTTGACGTGGATACGTTTTTCCCATTGAGGGTAGGGAAGATTCAAACAAGAGGGCATGACATGAGAATTAAGGGACAGAGGTTTCGGGGTAACGTGAGGGGGAACTTCTTTACTCAGAGGGTGGTGGCTGTGTGGAATGAGCTTCCAGCAGAAGTGGTGGAGGCAGGATCGATTTTAACATTTAAGACTAAAGTGGATAGGTATATGGACGTGAAGGGAATGGAGGGGTATGGTCTGAGTGCAGGTAGATGGGACTAGGGGAAAACAAATGGTCGGCATGGACTGGAAGGGCCGAGAGGGCCTGTTTCCGTGCTGTAATTGTTATATGGTTATATGGGTAACCTCATTGAAATTTACTGAATATTGAAAGGTCTGGATCAAATGGATGCAATGAGGATGCTTCAAAGGGTCTCGGTGGGTGGGTCTTGGACCAGAGAGCGTCGTCTCAGAATTAAAGAACTTACCTTTAGGATGGAGATGAGGAGGAATTTCTGGTAGTCAGAGGGTGGTGAATCTGTGGAATTCCTCGCCACAGAACGCTGCGGAGGCCAAGTCAGTGGATATTTTTAAGGCGTAGCTGGATTGGGCGGGATTGAATGGGCTTAATGGGCTGAATGGACTAATTCTGCTCCCAGCACCTATGACCCTACCATTCATGTCCAGTGCTGGCAGTGAAAGTTGAAACATTCATCACACCATCTGTTCACCATGATAAATATACATTGGACAGGGCTCTGATTCATGGACGTCATCCAATCTTTTCACATATAAATAAATAAAGCTTCTGCACGGTTAAAACTGACAACGTCCAGAAAGGCCGTTTTTCATGAATACTCACTTGACCGGAGCCCTGGCGTAGACCTTCAGCCAGTCTGGGATTTCCGCCGTGTGGTAGGGGTTGGCGGGCACCAGCTGGTTGCGCTGGGTCTGCCGCGGTTGGTAGGTGACGGGTGGGAGGAGGGCTGGAGGCTGGTCGTACCGGGGGACGCTGCAACAAGAGGATTCAGCACCGTCATTGTGTGGACAGGACAGAGGCTTCGGGTAACATAGAAAATAGGTGCAGGAGGAGGCCATTCGGCCCTTCGAGCCAGCACCGCCATTCATTGTGATCATGGCTGATCGTCCCCTATCAATAACCCGTGCCTGCCTTCTCCCCATATCCCTTGATACCACTAGCCCCTAGAGCTCCATGTAACTCTCTCTTAAATCCATCCAGTGATTTGGCCTCCACTGCCCTCTGTGGCAGGGAATTCCATAAATTCAATTCACAACTCTCTGGGTGAAAACGTTTTTTCCCACCTCAGTCTTAAATGACCTCCCCTTTATTCTAAGACTGTGGCCCCTGGTTCTGGACTCACCTCACATAGGGAACATTTTTCCTGCATCTAGCTTGTCCAGTCCTTTTATAAGTTTCTATAAGACCCCCCTCATCCTTCTAAACTCCAGTGAATACAAGCCTAGTCTTTTCAATCTTTCCTCATCTGACAGACCCGCCATCCCAGAGATCAATCTTGTGAACCTACGCTGCACTGCCTCAATCACAAGGATGTCCTTCCTCAAATTAGGAGATTAGGGTAGAGGGAGAGGTGATGGCCAGCTCCTCGTGGTGCTCACATGCAGTGATCCCTGTTCATCTCTTGCTGTCCGCACCTGGCAGCACCAGAGGATCAAACATCCTTGGCCACAAATATTCCCCCTATCAAAGATGCCTATCGCTCCATCCCTCGCCCTCGCTGCCTGGCTATGCTCCTTCTTCCTATGTGTAGGCAGCGACTGAAGAGCACAGGTCCAGTGGTGAGGACTGCACTGAGCTGGTCAGGGGAGGCAGAGGAACGACTCTGGGATTGTTTGGAGTTAGTAGATAGGGTGATGATGTTCAAAGAGTTTGCAACGGACCTGAACCAATATGCCATGGTTGTTACTGACTTCATAAGGAAATGTGTGGAGGAGTGTGTTCCCACCAAAACCAAACCCAGCACATTGATGCAATCGCAGAGAAAGCCATCAACCCCTCTACTTCCTGAGAAGAATGTGGAGATTCAGTATGTCTCTTCAATACTCTCTTGAACGTCCACGGGTGTACAATAGAGGGCACAGTGACTGGTTGCATCACGGCCTGGCTTGGCAACTCGAATGCCCAGGGGCGAAGAAGACCGCAGAAAGTGGTGAATACTGCCCAGTCCACCTGACCTCCCCACCACTGAAGGCACCTACTAGAGTCGCTGCCTCAAGAGACCCACACCACCCTGGCCATGCTCTCGTTTCACTTCTGTTATCGGGAAGGTGGTACAGGAGCCTAGAAAGTGTAACGTCCAGGTTCAGGGGCAGCTTCTTCCATACAAAATCCTATCCTGCAACCTCCAAATAGGCTCTGAAATCTGTAGACTTGGGGACTTTGTTATATATATTAAAAAGGTTGTTTTTGTAGTTTATTGTGAGTTTTGCAGAGTGCTATGTTTACATATGTGTAGTTCTATTTGGGGACATATGCCAATGAAACACTCTTGACTGTACCTGGGAGCACAGGGATGCCTGTACTGGGCTCGCTTGTTGATATGATCCACATAGTAAACACCAAACTCTGGTGATTCCACGCGCTCCCAGCCAGGCGGCAATCCCTCCCGTTCCAGCGGGTGGCTCCAGTGCGTGGTGTTGGTGTTGTGGTCGATGTAGTATTTCCTGCCACGGATGGTCCAGTCGGCCGACCAGCCCAGTGGGAGCGGCAGCTCGTCCGCAGCGTGGCTCGTCAGGTTCCCCGCCGACGAGGACGCAACTCGCCCAACACCTGAAACGCACACAACATTCACGTCATCGCACTGATGCGGAAATGGATCTTTCCAAAATCAAATCTTCTTGGAGGTTCATCCGGCAGAAAATCCTGCGTTACAACTACAGGTAATGAAATCTGAAGAAGGGTCACCACCCGAAACGCCACCTATTCCATTTCTTCAGAGATGCTGTCTGACCCGCTGTGTTACTCCAGCTTTTTGTGTCTATTTTCGTAATGAAGTCAAACACTCTTTATGTTAAGAGCAACATCCCAGTGAACCTCTTCCACACCCTTTCCAAAGCCTCCTCGTCCTTCCTGCAAGGATCTGAAATCAAATCCAGGCTGCATTTAGTAGACACAACACAAGTGAATCATATCCCTGATCGTCAGTAGATGCTGGCATTATAACACTACTTGGTCTGCTTCAGTGAAGGTTTGCTAGTTTTGATTGATACAGCGTGGAAACAGGCCCTTCGGCCCACCGAGTCCATTCCATCCATCCATCCATCGCCTTTTCACACACGTTCTATGTTACCCCACTTTAACGTTCACTCCCTACACTAGGGGCAATTTACAGAGGCCAGTTAACCTACACGTGAACCCGCACGTCTTTGGGATGTGGGAAGAAACCGGAGCACCCGGAAGGAACCCACGCAATCGCAGGGAGATTGTACAAACTTCACACAGCAGCAGCCGAGGTCGGGACGGAACCCGGGTCTCTGGCGCTGTGAGGCAGTGACTTCACCAACGGTGCCACCTACATTCCCCAAGTGGAACAGAGGGCAAAGCACAAAGTTGGAGGAACTCAGCGGGTCAGGCAACATTGGTGGAGGGAATGGAGAGGTGACATATTGGGTCTGGTGTGGAGGGACGATATTGCCCCGAGGGTGTAGGGAATGCATGTGAAAGCGGGACAACATAGAACTAGTATGAATGAGTGATTGATGGTTGCCTTGGACTTGGGCCGAAGGGCCTGTTTCCATGCTGTATCCGTCACCCAGATCATTTCCAGTGGCTTCCTGCAGTTCCTGGTATTATGTGGACTGAATCAAATCGACAGAAAAATAGGATAACGCTGGGTAAACTGGAGCTTTCCAAAGTGAGGACATGGGTAAATGGATTCTACTTTCTCCACCGTTACTGCAGAGTTTAGCAGAATAAGGGATGGCCTCATTGAAAGGCAAGGCTCAGAGGTTTTCATTAGACAAAAGCTGAACAGGTCAGACAACATTTGTGCCCAAGTGGAATATGAAATTTCCGGTGGTACTATAAATCATCCAGCCCCCGATCGCTCTTGTGGACAGACGATATGCGTTACTGTCAAACTACGGGTCAGTTCAAAATGCAGGTGTTGAAACCAAAGATAGACACAAAGTGCTGGAGTGACTCAGCGGTCAGTGTCTCTCTCTCTCTCTCTCAATCGGGACCCATCTTCAGACTCTGAAAAGGACATCGAAGGGTCTCGACCCGAAATCATGCGACGGGCAGAGGATGTGGCTGAACTGATCCTGTGGGTGGGGAGGAAGGTTTAGAGGAGGGTCCCGTTCGATGTGATTGCTATTGGCCTCGTTAAGATATGGATAGTATCTTCACCAGCACAGTTGGACACACTATACATCAATAACTCTGTTCAAAGAAATAGAAGCTGTACTAGTAGCTGCAACAAGAGCAGTGCTGAACCACTGTCTACCTCACTGGTGTCCCTCCTACCTCCCTTGTTTGGAGATTGGCGTCTTTACCTTGCACAAAACGTTATTCCCTTATCATGTAAATTATATACACTGCACTCGACTGTGTTTTTCACTGATCTGCACGCTCCTTTTCACCTCAAAATTGCACAGTGAACAAGGTCAGATACCAACAGGAAGGGCTTCCACAGCAACATGCACCATTCCTTACAGATGCACCACAGAGATACACACAGCTTGGCCTGGGAAGAGCTCCATCCAAGACCGCGGGATATTGTAGAGGTTAAAGTCTCGGCATCCTACGGAATGGTCACGAGGGGTGTGACAATTACATTTAATTAAGCTTGAGGCTGCAATGCCCAAAAGTTCACAAAATTAAATATATTTTGTATGAAGTAGTGAGAGATACACCATATTATAGGATGGTGCGAGATTATAGACCCTTGGCGCTACCATTACCAATGATCGGTCGTGAACCTACCACATTGATGTGACAACCAAGAAAACACACCAACGCCTCCACTTCCTGAGGAGACTGAGGAAATTCAGCATGCCTCTAGTTACTCATATAAACCTCCACAGATGCACCATAGAAAGCATACTTTAGTTAGTTTAGTTTAGAGAGACAGAACAGAAACAGGCCCTTCGGCCCACTGGGTCCGCTCCGACCAGCGATCCCCACACATTGACACCATCCTACACCCACTAGGGACAATTTTTACATTTACCAAGCCAATTAACCTGCAAACTGTACGTCTTAGGAGTGTGGGAGAAAACCGAAGATCTCGGAGAAAACCCACGCAGGTCACGGGGAGAGCGTACAAAATCCGTACAGACAGGACCCGTAGTCGGGATGGAACCCGGGTCTCCGGCGCTGCATTCGCTGTAAGGCAGCAACTCCACCGCTGCGCCACTTGGCTTGGATACAGGTCTGCCCAAGACTGCAAGAAATTAGAGTTATGGAAGTAACCCAGTCCATCACTCAGTCCCAGACATCCCACCATCTACTCCATCAACACTTCACACTGGCTCAGAAAAACAGCCAACATAATCCAAGACTTGTCCCACCATGGTCATCCTTTCTTCTCCTTGCTCCCGTCCAGCAGAAGCAGGCACGTGCTGTCAGGATAGGCAAGGTAGGCACTGCCTACCCCGGCTACAATTATAAAATGGTAATTATTAAATATCTATATAATTAAAACTCTGATCTTGACCACTTCCTGTTGCACTGCATATTGATTTTAGACAAAACGCTACCACTTACGGCTGTGATTTTTGGCCATCTTACTCAGAGTACCCCTCCGCTGCACAGGACAAGAGGATTTTTCCCATCGATGAAAAATAAAAGACATTAATGTTTAAAAAATGTTGAGATTCTCTCTCCTGTCAATCACGCCATGAAGGCCAAGTCCCTTCCGGAGGGACTATAAAACCCGGAAGTGTGGAGTGCCTCAGTTCTCTGCAAGATGGGGGAGCGAGAGGTCGCGACTCTCAGTCTGAGCGGTGAATAACACTGAACACATGTCTACTAAACTGTGAGTGGTTTTACTGACCTGTGAGGGCCTTTAATGTGGCTTGAAAATGTAAAAGTGTGTTTTGGTTTGAAAATGCAAAAGTGTGTTTTAGTTTGAAAATTCTATAGTTGCATTTGGTTTGGATTGAAAATGCTACAATTGCCTTTGGTTGGGTTTGAAAATGCTACAGTTGCCTTTGGTTGGGTTTGAAAATGCTACAGTTGCCTTTGGTTGCGTTTGAAAATGCTACAGTTACTTTGCCTAATAATTGAAGTTGCCTTGCCTAATTGAAGTTGCCTTGCCTTCTATATAATTAAAAGTCTAATCTTGACCACTTCCTGTTTGCGTTGTATATTGATTTTAGAAAAAAACGCTACCATGTATGGCTGTGATTTTGGGCCATCTTACTCAGTCCCCCTCCGCTCATCATCTCAAGAGAGTTAGACATAATTCTCCATGCCTTTCATCCGCAGTACATGTAACACGCAAAGGTCTGTGCAGCTGACGTGCCGTCAACGCTGCTTCAAGCCGTCAATTTCCAGGGTACGGAAGGCACCTGAAATTCTGCCTTCGCAGTACTGCGTGTGCGCAGCGCAGGTTTCTGGCGGGTTTTTCAAACATGGATTGCCATTCGCCAAGAGTATCTTAAGATTGATCTGATCTGATTGGATGGCATTCAAGCCACGCTTTTCACTGTACCTACACGTGATGATAATAACCCCAAGACAAAGAAGTCTTCATCTGCGTAGAGAATCTATCTGCACTCAGAAAGCTCAGAAGAAGGCTTACCTGCTGGAAATCTCCCTTGCCCCTGTGGTATCCGTGCAAATGGATCAGGTGTGTGGTCGTAGTATCTATAGTCATCGCGGAAACGCTCAGCTAAATGCCGCCGCCTCTGCCCATCTTCGTAATATGGGTCAGGGTAGTAGTAATGAGCCGGCTGGCTGGCGTCGCCGTTTTCAGAGGTGGCTTCAGCTAAGAAAGTCTGTGACGAGACGCCATACTCTCGAGGCACCTCGGATATGTTGCGTGGGACGTAGGACGGTCCCGGAGGTCTGTTACTCTCACGCCGGACGATCTCACGTGCCGGCCTTTGGACGGGACCTCGCAGGAAGCTTTGGTTTCGGGAAACCACGTCAGCTGAGGCATAGGCAGATGTTCCTGACTCAACTAAAACATCAGTCCGCCTTGGAATAGTTGGCCCGTGACGAATAAACGAAGGCATTAGATCTGTAATTACACAGAGCAGCATTACAATTATTATAACTTTAGAAAACAAGAATACTAAAGGTTTTAGATAACAGACAATAGGTGCAGGAGTAGGCCATTTGGCCCTTCAAGCCAGCACCGCCATTCAATGTGATCATGGCTGATCATCCACAATCAGTACCCCGTTCCTGCTGCTATCTTTAAGAGCCCTATCTAGCTCTATCTTGAAAGTATCCTGAGAACCAGCCTCCGCCACCCTTTGAGGCAGAGAATTCCACAGACTCACAACTCTCTGTGAGAAAAAGTGTTTCCTCGTCTCCGTTCTAAATGGCTTACCCCTTATTCTTAAACTGTGGCCCCTGGTTCTGGACTCCCCCAACATCGGGAACATGTCTCCTGCCTCTAGCATGTCCAAACTCTTAATAATCTTATTTCAATAAGATGCCCTCTCATCCTACTAAACGCCAGTGTACATGCCCAGCCCCTCCATTCTCTCAACATAAGACAGTCCCGCCATCCTGGGAATGTTTCGTGCAACATTCAACATGATTCAGCTGTTTACAGCCAGTTCAAAAATGACCTGGGGACAAGTTGAACTTGATCCAGTCAGGGCAAGACTCCAATAATCAGAATGCTGGATAGTTCACTAGTGTCTTGTTTCCATGCTCCCCTTAATGCCACCCGGTTCTATGGCACAGGTTTCCTTTAAACTTCCCATGTTTACTGGAAAATCTTCCCCAAGAGTTCAGGGGAAGTTTGTCAGGGTACTAATAGGAACTATATCTGATGTTGACCAATGGGCCAAGTGAACTATGTTCACTCGATTTCTTCAAAACTAAGTGTCAACATGTTCTACAGAGGTTGGACAAGATAAAGAATAAAAGCCCTGTCCCACGGTACAAGTTAATTCCAAAAGCTCTCCCGAGTTGTCCCCGATTCGAACTCGGAGATTTACGGAAATGGCCACTCGTCGGTACTCGGGGCTCTTGTGGACATTTTTCATCATGTTGAAAATTCTTCACAAGTCTTCCCGAGGTTACCTGCCGTTAGCGAGTCTTCCCGAGTACCTGCCATTAGTGTTACGAGCCGCTAAGAGACGTCCCTGAGCTCCGACGTACCCGCTACGTTCATTCTCCGTCCTTACCACGAGTTTGATCTTTTTTAAACTCGGGAGAGCTCTTGGAATGAACTCGTACCGTGGTACAGGGCTTTTAGATTTTTCAATTTCTCTTCCAGTAACTTAAACAAAATTAAAATCACCCAAATGGCATACATATTTACTTTAAATGGTAATCAGTCCTAACAAGGAATGATTATTCACCATTACACGAACACAATTGCATAAAACATAGAATACAACACAGAAACAGGGCCCTCGGCACACAATGTCGGTGCTGACATGATGCATGTTAAACTAATCTCCTCTACCCCCATGTCATCCACATCCCTCGTTGGCTGCATATCCATGTGCCTACCGAATAGCCTCTTAAATGCCACTATCGTATCTGTCTCCACCACCAATCCTAACATTGGTTTTCAGGCACCCACCGCCCTCTGTGTAAACAACTTTTTCCCGCACATCTCCTTTAAACTGGGTCCCTCTCACCTTAAAGCTATGCCCTCTATTTGACATTTCCACCCTGGATAAAGAGATTCCGACTATGCCTCTCATTATTTTATGTATTTTAGTTTTAGTTTAATTGAGAGATACGATGCAGAAACAGGCCCTTCGGCCTACCGAGTCCAGGCCAACCAGCGATCCCGGTACATTAACACTATCCTACACACACTAGGGACAGTTTTACATTCATAACAAGCCAATTAACCTACAAACTAATTTAGGCTTGTGAGTGTACGATGTGGAATGCAAACTCGGGTGACGATGTAGAATGCAAACTGCATGACGTTTCGAGTCGAGATCCTTCTTCAGACTGAGAGTCGGGGGAGAGGGAAACTAGAGATATGGAAGGGTAAGGTGTGAAAACGACAGATCAAAGCAGACAATGTTCAAGGAAATGTGCAAAGGCTGAGAGGGACGTTGCCATGAGCTGAGCTACAGGGAGAGATTGGGCAGGCCATGACTACATTCTTTGGAATGCAGGAGGCGGAGGGGTGGGTGATCTCATAGAGGTGTATAAAATCATGAGGAGAATAGAGAAGATTGATGCAGAGTCTTTTACCCAGAGTAGGGGGATAGAAAGCAAGAGGACATATGTTTAAGGTGAAAGGAGCAAGATTTAATAGGAACCTAAAAGGTAACCTTTTCACACAGAGGGTGGAGGGTGTATGGAACGAGCTGCCAGAGGAGAGAGAGGAAGAGGCAGGTACTATAACAACATTTAAAAAACATATGGATAGGTGCATGGATAGGAAAGGTTTAGAGGGATATCATCAAAATGCAGGCAAATGGCACTATTAGATGGGGCATCTTGGTAAGCAGGTAGGAATGGTGAGAATGTCAGTAATGATTTTCTTTAGCCACATTTGTTCACCAAACCTATTTAGATTTATGAGTGTAGAATGTGGAATGCAAATTGGGGTGTGGATTTGAAGATCACTACATCCAATCATCTTGATACAACTTATATCAGAAGTAATATGGATCAAGAAAGGCTGGAGATTGTCTTTGGCCTTGGCTCAAACAAGTGGAAAAGCTATTTAACATTATTGATCAAGGAACAATCATCTGTGCGGATTAGGGCAGCACAGTGGCGCAGTGGTGGAGTTGCTGCCTCACAGCGCCAGAAACCCGGGTTCGATCCTGACTACGGGTGCTGTCTGTACAGAGTTTGTACGTTCTCCCTGTAACCTGCGTGGGTTTTTTCCAAGAACTTCGGCATCATCACAGTCCAAAGACGTATAGTTTTGTAGGTTAATCGCTCGGTATATATGTAAACAATTGTCCCTTCTGTAGGATTAAGTGCGGGGATCACTGGTCGGTGTGGATTTGATGGGTCGAACGGGCTGTTTTCCGCGTTGTATCTCTAAAACTAAAATAAAATAAAATAGGGACTCACAAATGCCTTATGTGACTGCAGACACAAAGGAGAGCGGATGCTGGAATTGTGAGCAATGAGGACTGCAGTCTTCCACAGAACATCAAGCTTGCACAAGCTCCATGGGGTGGAGCGAATGCCACCTGAACACAAGTCGTGGTCCGATCAACCATGGCGGGGTCGCCTGGGTGAGGGTGTCTGATGCTGAAAGACCCGAAACACCCAATGACCCCAGATTACATCACTGATGATGTGTTCAGGAGCATCAATAGATGTATTTTTATCAATGCCTTCCTGGCCATTAAAGAGCCTCTGCTCTGCCACGTGGGAGGCAGTGGGGAGGCCGAACAGGAACGGAGGAATGGTATGTTGATCCTTGAAATGTGTAATTTACACAGAATTATGTCAATTGTTTCCGTAAGATTAGCAGCAAACTGTGGAACCAATAATTTAGACAGGTCAAATTCAGTTTCCTTTGGAATCTAATTTGAGACAACAAAACAGTGGGAACTGCTCAAACCTTGTAACCCATTCCTCTTGGACAACTGTGATCTAAAAGCTTCAGCAGACACTAATGAGTAGCACTGTTATAAAGGCACTGACTGTATTTCATTTCAAATTGAAAAGGGACAAAATTGAGTGGCATTGATAATAAACAGGACAGTGACTGCAAACAAACCTCTAATCCAGCATCCTGTAATTTGCCAGTTTCACGTTAAAACATATGTCACTAATCAGTTTGGTTTTAATTTAGAGATACAGCACGGAAACAGGCCCTTTGGCCCACCGAGTCCGTACCAACCTACGATTCCCACACATTAACACTATCCTACACACACACACACACTCGGGACAATTACAATTTTACCAAACCAATTAACCTATAAATTTGTACGTCTTTGGAATGTGGGGGGGAAGCCAAAAATCTCAGAGAGAACCCAAGTAGGTCACAGGGAGAAGGTACAAACACCGTAGATAGACACAAAAAGCTGGAGTAGCTCAGCGGAACAGACAACATCGCTGGAGAGAAGAAATTTGTGACGTTTCGGGTCGAGACCCTTCTTCAGGCAAACTGCATGCAGACATGCTCCCGTGGTCAGGATCAAACCCGGATCTATGGCGATGTAAGGCAGTAAATATACCGTTATGCCACTGTGCCACCCTAGATGACCCTGAACTCATGTCCTGAACTACTATCTACTTCATTGGTGACCCTCGGACAATCTTTGATTGGACTTTACTGGTTTTACCTTGCACTAAACGTTATTCCCTTATTGTGTATCTGTGGACGGCTCGATTGTAATCATGTATTGTCTTTCTGCTGACTGGTTAGCACACAACAAATGCTTTTCACTGGACTGTGACATTAAACTAAACTCAAACATATGGACAACAATAGAGCAAGTACCAACCTTTTCAAACAAAAACAGATAAATGCCACAAGAACTTCCTAAAATAGAGTTACATTCTAAACACAACATTTAAGAGGCACCTAAATTAGAATTTGGAAGCTTGATCAAAAATCGCGAAATTGTAGAAACAGCAAAAAAGGAGCAGGAAGTGACAACGTGGTCCATTCAACATACTCATCAGATCAATATCATCATGGATAATCTAGTTTAGTTGAGACATACCCTGTGGAACCAGGCCCTTTGGCAGCCGGGTCCACACCCCCAACCAACGATCATCTGTTCACACCAGTACTATCACACACACTAGGGGCAATTTAGAGAAGCCATTCAACCTGCAAACTCGCATATCTTTGGATGGTGGGAGGAAACCCGAGCGCCCAGAGTAAACCCACGTGGTCACAGGGAGAGGGTACAAACTCCGTAGGGACAGCACCTGAGGTCAGGATTGACCCTGGGTATTTGGCGCTGTAAGGCAGCAGCTCTACCGCTGCGCCACCCTGCGGCCCAGGGTACACTAATCACCCAGGGCTTGCCCCCTGCTCCTGATTTCACACATACCCCATCATGTCAATTGGCAAGGAGTGCAGGAATCACAAACGCACTCAATAATGGTGCAGTGTAGACACAAAACGCTGGAGAAGCTCACCGGGTGAGGAGGCAGCATCTATGGAGAGAAGGAATTGACGACTTTTCGGGTCGAGACCCTTCTTCAGACTGAAGTGTTTACTTTTACCGGCTCACAAACAGTTGTGACAAAGCACATAACCTTTCTCTAGAAATAGTGCACATTCACTCAGCCTTACTTCTAATAGGAGCAGATTTAGGCCATTCGGCCCATCAAGTCTACTCCACCATTCAATCATGGCTGATCTGGCTTTCCCTCTTAACCCCATCTATCTGCCTTCTCCCCATAACCCCTGACACCTGTACTAATCAAGAATCTATCTCTCTGCCTTAAAAATACCCACTGACTTGGCCTCCACAGTCTTCTGTGGCAATGGATTCCACAGTGCTGACCATATACTCTTCTGTGACTGATTTACACCACTCAGTTGACCAGCCCACAATAAGGAGCACCAAGTGCATCAGCATGCCTTGCTTACAATATAAACTTTACCAATTATTCAAGTAAGATTTGACTAAGTGTAAAATTAAGAATACTGTTTTAGTGCAAGGCCTAGTGAGATGGGCTGACAGAAGTGTCCACAGTGTTATATCGAACAGTACAGCACAGGAACAGGACCTTTGGCCGGGGCAGCTGGAATAATGAAGTGCCTCTGGCTCTGGAATACTGTAGTAAATACAAAAGTTTGTCAAGACAGAGTGCTGGAGGCACTCAGCAGCATCTGTGTTCAGCAAGATGGATTCAACAGTGGCTGAATGGGAGATGTCAGAGAGTCATGGTGGATGGCTGTTTGTCAAGTTGGAAGCCGGTGACCAGTGGGGTGCCTCAGGGATCTGTGTTGGGTCCACTGTTGTTTGTCATGTACATCAATGATCTGGATGATGGGGTGGAAAATTGGATAAGTAAGTATGCAGATGATACTAAGATAGGTGGTGTTGTGGATAATGAAGTAGATTTTCAAAGTCTACAGAGAGATTTGGGCCATTTGGAAAAGTGGGCTGAAAGATGGCAGATGGAGTTTAATGCTGATAAGTGTGAAGTGCTACATCTTGGCAGGACAAATCAAAATAGGATGTGGTAAATGGTCGGGAATTGGGGAATGCTGTGGAACAGAGAGATCTAGGAATAACTGTGCATAGTTCCCTGAAGGTGGAATCGCATGTAGATAGGGTGGGAAAGAAAGCCTTTGGTGTGCTGGCCTTTATAAATCAGAGCATTGAATATAGGAGCAGGGAAGTAATGTTAAAATTGTACAAGGCATTGGTAAGACCAATTCTGGAATATGCTGTACAATTTTGGTCGCCTAATTATAGGAAGGATGTCAACAAAATAGAGAGAGTACAGAGGAGATTTACTAGAATGTTGCCTGGGATCCAGCAACTATGTTACAGAGAAAGGTTGAACAAGTTAGGTCTTTATTCTTTGGAGCGCAGAAGGTTAAGGGGGGACTTGATTGAGGTCTTTAAAAATGATGAAAGGGATAGACAGAGTTGACGTGGATACGTTTTTCCCATTGAGGGTAGGGAAGATTCAAACAAGAGGGCATGACATGAGAATTAAGGGACAGAAGTTTCGGGGTAACGTGAGGGGGAACTTTTTTACTCAGAGGGTGGTGGCTGTGTGGAATGAGCTTCCAGCAGAAGTGGTGGAGGCAGGATCGATTTTAACATTTAAAAATAAAGTGGATAGGTATATGGACGGGAAGGGAATGGAGGGGTATGGTCTGCGTGCTGGTAGATGGGACTAGGGGAAAACAAATGGTCGGCACGGACTGGAAGGGCCGAGAGGGCCTGTTTCCGTGCTGTAATTGTTATATGGTTATATGTGGAAGGAATGGACAGGCGACCTTTCGGGTCGGGACCCTTCGTCAAACCAGCATCTTATGTTGGAGAAGGGTCACAGCCGGAAATGTCACCTGTCCATTCCCCCCACCGACACTGCCTGCCCAGCTGAGTTACTCCAGCACTTTGGGCGTTTTCCTTGATTCCAGCACCTACAGTTTCTTGCGTCCCGAGCTTTACAGCTCCCAGTCCCTGCGTCCACTACTGGATATCAAACTGGACATGAACAGAACTGGCTTCTGCAATTGTGGCAACCTCGAGAAAAGACCAAAGCAGATCATAAACGAGGAACAACTACAAATGCTTCACCACATATCTGGCATAATCATCCTCCCCCCAAATCTGAAGAGCAATTTCCCTCTACTGAAAATAACTTGGCACATTACTGCTGATATCAATAACGATTCAAATGTAACCCTGTTTAGCATACTTTCTGCAAAGCAGATACACAAGAATGTTCTCTCTGAAAAACATCCGGGATTAAGCATGTGCATCACATCTGCTGCCTGACCCAGTCCTGCTCACCCTGCATCAAACAGCATACTGAAGGACGGCGGTCCTCGCTCACTCTGGGGTCAGTCGGCAGTGGGTGCCCCACTTGGGGAACTGCAAACACTCCGGTCCCCTGCTTGCTCTGGTCTTACCCGCCACCCTCTGCAGCATGGCCGAGCCCCCTCTCCCACCCGGCTGACCCCGACCCCACAGATCCTCTCCAAGCCTTGAGCCTCCCCCTATATACCCCTCACCGCCATACCTCCCTCCCCTCCACCCCCACCCACCCCCTGGGCTGGCTTAACACCGCACCCCCCCCTCCCCACTGCCCCAACATCCTGCCTCCCCCCCTTACCCCCTCCCCCCCTTACCCCTCAACCCCCCTCCCATCCTTACCCACCCTTCCCCCTCCTCCCCACCGCCCCAACATCCTGCCTCCCCCCTTACCCCTCAAACTCTCCTCCTTACACCCCCCTATCCACACCCTTCCCCCTCCCCACCGCCCCAACATCCTGCCTCCCCCCCTCACCCCCTCCCCCCTATCCACACCCCTCCTACCCCCCTCACACTCTCCCCCCTCCACCCCCCCACCCTGGGCTGGCTTAACACTGCACCCTCCCCACTGCCCCAACATCCTGCCCCCACCCCACCCCGGGCCGGCACTCACCGCCCAGCAGCGGCGACGTCTCCTTCTTCACGTACCTCCCCTGCACCTCCAGCGGCTTCGACGCCTCCGCTTTGCTCTTCTTCCGCGACAGCATCTCAGCGGCGCCGCATCCCCGCCCCGGGCCCGCTCCCCTCAGCCCCCGCCGCCCGCTCCCGGCTCCCTCAGCCCGGCCCCGGCCTCGGCCCCGCGCCCAGCACCAGGCCCCGCTCGCGCCCGCGCCCCCCGGCCCCGGCCCCGCCGCTCGTGCCCGCACCAGGCCCCGCCCCCGCGCCCAGCACCAGGCCCCGCTCGCGCCCGCGCCCCGGCCCCGGCCCCGCCCCCGCCGCTCCAGCCCGCGCCCCGGCCCCGCCCCCGCCGCTCGTGCTCGTGCCCGCGCTCTGCCGGGAACCGCCACCGCCGCCCGCATGCGCAGTCAGAGCCTGCCTGTCGGGTCCAGCCCCTCCCCCTCCCCCCCCCCCTCTCTCTCCCCCTCCTCCCCCCCTCTCCCCCCTCCCCACCTCTCTCCCCCTCTCTCCCCCCTCCTCCCCCCCTCTCCCCCCCCCTCCCCCTCTCTCCCCCCCTCTCTCCCCCCCTCTCTCCCCCCCCCCCTCCTCCCCCCCTCCTCCTCCCCCCCTCCCCCCCCCTCCCCCCCTCCCCCCCTCTCTCCCCCCCCCTACCCCCCCCCCTCCCCCCCTCCTCCCCCCCTCTCTCCCCTCTCTCCCCCCCTCTCTCCCCCTTCTCTCCTCCCCCCCCCCCTCCCCCCCCCTCCTCCCCCCCTCTCCCCCCCTCTCTCCCCCCTCCTCCCTCCCCCCCTCTCTCCCCCTCTCTCTCCTTCTCCCCCTCTCTCCCTCTCTCCCCCCTCTCTCCCCCTCTCTCCCCCCCCTCTCTTCTCCCCCCCTCTCCCCCCCTCCCCCCCCCCTCCCTCCCCCTCCTCCCCCCCTCCCCTTCCCCCCCCCCCCCCCCATCCCCCTCTCTCCCACTCCTCCCCCTCCTCTCCCCTCCTCCTCTCTCCCTCCTCCCCTCTCCCCCCTCCTCTTCTTCTCCCCCCTCCCACTCCCCCCTCTCTCCCCCTCCCCCTTCTCCCCTCCCCCTTCTCCTCTCTTTCCCTCCCCTTTCTCCTCTCTCTCCCCACTCCCCCTCCCCCTCCCACCCCCTCCCCTCTCTCTCCCCCTCTCCCCTCCCCCCCTCCTCCCTCCCCGCCTCCCCCTTCTCCTCTCTCCCCTCCCTCCTCCCCCTCCCCCTTCCCCCGTCCCTCTCTCTCCCTTTCCCACTCCTCCCCTCTCCTCCCCCCTCTCCTCCCCCTCCCCCTCTCCCCCTCCCCCTCTCCCTCCCCCCCTCCTCCCCCCTCTCTCTCCCTCTCCCCCTCCCCCCCTCCCCCCTCTCTCTCCCCCTCCCCCTCTCTCCCTCTCTCCCCCCTCTCTCCCCCTCCCCCCTCTCTCCCCCCCCCCTCTCTCCCCCTCCCCCCCTCTCTCTCCCCCCCTCCCCCCTCTCTCCTCCCCCTCTCCCCCCTCCTCCCCCTCTCTCTCCCCCTCCCCCCCTCTCTCCCCCCCCCCTCCCCCCCTCCCCCTCCCCCTTCTCCCCCTCTCCCCCGCTCTCCCCCGCCTCCCCCCCTCTCCCACGCGCGTCCACCCCCTCCCACTTCCCTCTCCCTCCCCCCTCTCTCGCCCCCTCTCCCCCCCCCCTCTCCCCCTCCCCCCTCCCCCCCTCTCTCCCCCCTCCTCCCCCCTCTCCCCCTCCCCCCTCTCCCCCCCTCTCTCCCCTCCCCCCCTCTCTCTCCCCGCCCCCCTCCCCCCCCTCCCCCCAATCTCTCCCCCACCGCCCCCTCCCCCCTCCCCCCCTCTCATCCCCCTCCCCCCTCCTCCCCCCTCCTCACCCCACCCCTCCCCCCTCCTTCCCCCGCCCCCCTCTCTCTCCCCCTCCCCCCCCCTCTCTCCCCCGCCCCCCCTCTCTCTCCCCCCCCCTCTCCCCCCTCCCCCGCCCCCTCTCTCCCCCTCCTCCCCCCTCCCCCCCTCCCCCTCCCCCCCCTCCCCCTCCCCCTCCCAAGAAAACCAGAATAAACAGCGGGGAATTTGACAGCGGCCGCATATTAAATAAAGGGGATTTTATTGTTGGGGTAGATAAGATAATGATTTATGTAAAGATTCAACCTTCTTTAACTTCTCGTGTATCTAAAAACGAAACAGGATTTGTATTGGTCGACTAACCACGTGTGAGGATATCAGCGAGTTCGGTATTCCGACTGCACATGACCAGGTCATAGGGCACTTGCTATAAACAGTCTCGCCAACGGTGGTAAATAAAAATGCTGGAGAAACCTCAGCGTCTATGGATCAAAGGAAATAGGTGGTGTTTCAGGTCGAGACCCTTCTTCAGACGCAAAGATGCTGAGCCACCGGGAGATTGGATTGGTTCTACAAACTACAAACCCACTGACTCCCATGGCTATCTGGACCAAAGATCCTACAGCGAGCAAGATAGCCCACTCAACGAAAAATATGTAGTACGGTCATGGGCAGATTCATGAGAAACATAGAAACATAGAAATTAGGTGCAGGAGTAGGCCATTCAGCCCTTCGAGCCTGCACCGCCATTCAATATGATCATGGCTGATCATCCAACTCAGTATCCCGTACCTGCCTCTCTCCATACCCTCTGATCCCCTTAGCCACAAGGGCCACATCCAACTCACTCTTAAATATAGCCAATGAACTGGCCTCAACTACCCTCTGTGGCAGAGAGTTTTCCAGAGACTCACCACTCTCTCTGTGTGAAGAAAGTCTTTCTCATCTCGGTCTTAAAGGATTTCCCCCTTATCCTTAACTGTGACCCCTTGTCCTGGACTTCCCCAACATCGGGAACAATCTTCCTGCATCTAGCCTGTCCAACCCCTTAAGAATTTTGTAAAGTTTCTATAAGATCCCCTCTTAATCTCCTAAATTCCAGAGAGTATAAACCAAGTCTATCCAGTCTTTCTTCATAAGACAGTCCTGACATCCCAGGAATCAGTCTGGTGAACCTTCTCTGCACTCCCTCCTATGGCAATAATGTCCTTCCTCAGATTTGGAGACCAAAACTGCACGCAATACTCCAGGTGTGGTCTCACCAAGACCCTGTACAACTGAAGTAAACCTCCCTGCTCCTGTACTCAAATCCTTTTGCTATGAAAGCTAACATACCATTCGCTTTTTTCACTGCCTGCTGCACCTGCATGCCTACTTTCAATGACTGGTGTACCATGACACCCAGGTCTCGCTGCATCTCCCCTTTTTCCTAATCGGCCACCATTTAAATAATATTCTGCTTTCCTGTTTTTGCCACCAAAGTGGATAACCTCACATTTATCCACATTATAAATACTGCATCTGCCAAACATTTGCCCACTCACCCAGCCTATCCAAGTCACCTTGCAGTCTCCTAGCATCCTCCTCACAGCGAACACTGCCCCCCAGCTTAGTGTCATCCGCAAACTTGGAGATATTGCCTTCAATTCCCTCATCCAGATCATTAATATATATTGTAAATAGCTGGGGTCCCAGCACTGAGCCCTGCGGTACCCCACTAGTTACTGCCTGCCATTGTGAAAAGGACCCGTTTACCTCCTACTCTTTGCTTCCTGTTTGCCAGCCAGTTCTCTATCCACATCAATACTGAACCCCTAATACCGTATGCTTTAAGTTTATAATACTAATCTCTTATGTGGGACCTTGTCGAAAGCCTCTGGAAGTCCAGATATACCACATCCACTGTTCTCCCCTTAATCCACGCTACTAGTTACATCCTCGAAAAATTCCACAAGATTCGTCAGACATGATATTACCTTTTGTAAATCCATGCTGACTTTGTCCAATGATTTCACCACTTTCCAAATGTGCTGCTATCCCATCTTTAATAACTGACTCTAGCAGTTTCCCCACTACCGATGTTAGACTAACTGGTCTGTAATTCCCCGTTTTCTCTCTCCCTCCCTTCTTAAAAAAGAGGGGTTACATTTGCTACCCGCCCAATCCTCAGGAACTACTCCAGAATCTAAAGAGTTTTGAAAGATTATCACTAATGCATCCACTATTTCCTGAGCTACTTCCTTAAGTACTCTGGGATGCAGCCTATCTGGCCCTGGGGATTTATTCGGCCTTTAATCTATTCAATTTACCCAACACCACTTCCCGACTGACCTGGATTTCACTCAATTCCTCCTTTGACCCACAGTCCCCTGCTATTTCAGGCAGATTATTTATGTCTTCCTTAGTGAAGACGGAACCAAAGTAGTTATTCAATTGGTCCGCCATATCCTTGTTCCCCATGATCAACTCACCTGTTTCTGACTGCAAGGGACCTACATTGTTTTAACTAACCTCTTTCTCTTCACATATCTATAAAAACTTTTGCAGTCAGTTTTTTATGTTCCCTGCCAGTTTTCTTTCATAATCTATTTTTCCTTTCCTAATTAAGCCCTTTGTCCTCCTCTGCTGGTCTCTGAATTTCTCCCATCCTCTGGTATGCTGCTTTTTCTGGCTACTTTGTACGCATCATCCTTTGCTTTGATACTATCCCTGATTTCCCTTGTTATCCACGGATGCACTACCTTCCCCGATTTATTCTTTTGCCAAACTGGGAATGAACAATTTTTGTAGTTCATCCATGCAATCTTTAAAATGTCCTTCCATTGTATATCCACCGTCAACCCTTTTAGAATTAATTGCCAGTCAATCTTGGCCAATTCACGTCTCATACCCTCAAAGTTACCTTTCTTTAAGTTCAGAACCATTGTTTCTGAATTAACAATGTCACTCTCCATCCTAATGAAGAACTCAACCATATTATGGTCACTCTTGCCCAAGGGGGCACGTACAACAAGACGGCTAATTACCCCTTCCTCATTACTCAAAACCCATCTAAAATAGCCTGCTCTCTCGTTGGTTCCTCTACATGTTGATTTAGATAACTATCCCGCATACATTCCAAAAAAATCCGCTTCCTCAGCACCCCTGCCAATTTGATTAACCCAATCTATATGTAGATTGAAGTCACCCATTATAACTGTTTTGCCTTTGTCGCACGCATTTCTAATTTCCTGTTTGATACCATCCCCAACTTCTCTGCTACTGTTAGGTGGCCTGTACACAACACCCACCAGCGTTTTCTGCCCCTTAGTGTTTTGTAGCTCTACCCATACCGATTTCCACATCCTCCAAGCTAATGTCCTTCCTTTCCATTGCTTTAATCTCCTCTCTAACCAGCAACGCTACCCCACCTCCTTTTCCTTTCTCTCTATCCCTTCTGAATATTGAATATCCCTGGATGTTCAGCTCCCAGCCTACGTCACCCTGGAGCCATGTCTCCGTGATCCCAACTATATCATAATCATTAATATCTAATCTGCACGTTCAACTCGTCCACCTTATTACGAATACTCCTTGCATTGAGACACAAAGCCTTCAGGCTTGTCTTTACAACGCATTTACCCCTTATACAATTTTGCTGAAAAGTGGCCCTTTTTGATTTTTGCCCTGGTTTTTGTCTGCCTGCCACTTTTATACCTTTCACCTTGCTACCTAATGCTTCTACCCTCATTTTACACCCTCCTGCCTCTCTGCTCTTGTACCCATCCCCTGCCATGGGTACAAGAGCATTCATTCATGGTAATATTCGGCTCCATTTCCGTAACCGGCTTCCGTCTCCGCACAAAAGGTCCCGTAGCGGAGCAAAGATACTAGCGCGGAGACGGAAGCCGGTTACGGAAACATCCTCGTAAAAATAAAAGTTATTTGGTAAAAATCCTCTCTTCATTTTCAGAATTATAATTTAATAACACAAACTGTTCCCCCGCAACGTTGATTACACTGCTAGAGGGATTTACAAAGTTGGGTCGGGTTACTGAAATGGATGAAAAAAAGGCCCACGTTCCGCTCCATTGCCTACTACACGTCAGCCCATTGCATTTGGCCGGAGTAGTCTATCTTGCTCCGCTATAGGATCTTTGATCTGGACTACACTTCTTCCCTCCATGCTTCATAGGAACGTAGGAAATAGGTGCAGGAGGAGGCCATTCGGCCCTTCGAGCCAGCACCGCCATTCATTGTGATCATGGCTGGTCGTCCGCTATCAATAACCCGTGCCTGCCTTCTCCCCATATCCCTTGACTCCACTAGCCCCTAGAGTGCTATCCAACTCTCTCATAAATCCATCCAGTGATTTGGCCTCCACTGCCCTCTGTGACAGGGAATTCCATAAATTCACAACTCTCTGGGTAAAAAAGTTTTTTCTCACCTCAGTCTTAAATGACCTCCCCTTTATTCTAAGACTGTGGCCCCTGGTTCTGGACTCGCCCTACATTGGGAACATTTTTCCTGCATCTAGCTTGCCCAGTCCTATTATAATTTTATATGTTTCTATAAGATTCCCCCTCATCCTTCTAAACCCCAGTGAATACAAGCCTAGTCTTTTCAATCTTTCCTCATTTGACAGTCCCGCCATCGCAGGGATCAATCTCGTGAACCTACGCTGCACTGCCTCAAACACTGTCAGGACTGTCAGGACTCTATTTCTGTCAGGACTCTATTTCCTACACCCAATTCCTCTGTCTGTGCCACATCTGCACCCAGGATGAGGTGTTGCAAATCAGGGCGTCAGAGATGTCCTCATTCTTTAGGGAACAGGGGTTCCCCTCTTTGACTATAGATGAGGCTCTCACCAGAGTCTCCTCTATATCCCGTAGCTCTGCTCTCACTCCCCATCCCCCCACTCGTAACAAGGGCAGAGTCCCCCTAGTCCTCACCTTCCACCCTACCTGCCGTCGCATACAACAGATAATTCTCCGACATTTTCACCACCTCCAATGGGAGCCCACCACTGGCCACATCTTCCCTTCTACTCCCCTTTCGGCATTCCGCAGAGACCGCTCCCTCCGTAACTCCCTGGTCAACTCATACCTTCCCACCCGCACCACCCCCTCCCCGGGTACTTTCCCTTGCAACCGCAGGAAATGCCACACTTGTCGCTTTACCTCCCCCCTCGACTCCATCCAAGGATCCAAGCAGTCTTTCCAGGTGAGGCAACCTGCACCACCTCCAACCTCATCTATTGCATCCGCTGCTCTAGGTGTCCTAAAAAAACATCCCAACCTACATCGGCAACGGTGGAGCTGCATTGTGTGCAGGCTTGCGTTTCGTCCGGGATCGGGAGTTGGCAGTTGTGTCTCGCCACCGAGGCTCTCTGTTGCTGCGGGTGCTGTTGAGTTGCTGTTGGGGCGTTCCCTTCCCCCCCCCCCGGTGTCCCGTCCCTGTCCGGAGGTGCCCGGGGTGTCCCTGGGCTGGCGGGGCAGCCCCGGACTTGCAGCCGCTAGCAGCAACCTCCTCCCTCTCCCATGCCCAGCACCAAGCCCAGAGTCCGGGCCAGCTCCAACTCCAGGTCGGGGCTGAAGGCCGCCCGCAGCGCGGCCCAGTCGAGCGTTGGGCCGGAGGAGGCCGAGCCCAGGCTGGCGTCTGGTGCAGGTGAGGCCGGGGCCCTCGTTCCTCCTCGGGGTTGTTGATGAGGTGGCAGCGGGTGAGGGAGTGCAGCTCGGCCAGGCCGTGGGCGAACTGGCACGTGTCGCCGTAGCGGCCCCTCGGGCAGAGGGTTCCTCTGGAGTTGGAGCGGGGTTGGGCTGGAGTTGGCGCTTCTCCGCGCTGGCTGTGGGCCTGGAAGCCGGTGTCCCGCCGGTCCGGATGTCTCCAGCCGCCCCCCTGGGCGGGGAAGGGACACCCGAGTGTGGGGACGTGGGCGGTCCAGTGGCAGTTCGGCAGTCGAGGACCCGGGTTTGATCCTGGCAGCTGCCGAGAATGTCGCCGCCGGTCCAGTCTCAACCCCCCCCCCCCCCCACCAAGAGTGTCTCCGCCGGTCTAGTCTCCCCCCCCCACCGGTCTCCCACTTGCATCTGTCCTCGATCTGCTCCCTGACAAATACAAACTTGAAAAAAGACAAGAAAATCGGACCCAAACTATACCCACTGTATCTATTTTTATTTATAGCGTTTCGCCTTGCTTTTTTTGGAATACCGAACTCGCTTATTGTGAGTATCGACACGTACACTTCCTGTCCAATCATTTCTGTGAGAGAAACGGTACGAGGCAGAGTTACCAACCTGCCGCTTTTGATACTAATATTCCGTGATATTCATGGCGTTAGCAATAGTTAATTAGACTTTTTTTTCATACTTGATTATTTGGTTCAGTTGGTTACAATTTAGGTGGCTAAAATGCAAAAAAACATATATGCTTTATTTCGGTAAATTCTGTTACTTTTATAAGTGCAGCTTCACAACACTGCTAAGCATTGCGGTCTGCTCTGACTCAGTCACATTAGTAAGGCTACATCTGTGGTCGCCCGTGACACTCTGCAGATTACTCTCTAATACTAAAGTTAATTTTTCTCACTAAATCCCTTCGATGCAAACAATGTTAACTTCCTTCTTTTGTAAACAAGCTGAGGAGTGTAACAAGAATAAAGTGCAACAGATCGAAAATAGTAAAAGTGACAAAAGCTGTGTTTCGCCTGCTTCTAGTTCAAATTTTCCAACCGGGTCCAAATGTAGTTCTGAAAGTAATGATGTTTCGAAGTCAGGCTTGTATCTCTGTTCGGGTGTTTGGACCGAAGAAATGTGGAAGAAAAAGAAACCTTGTTCAATTTTTCGTTCTGTATATTATTTACCTCAGAATGGCAGACCACACTCTGATCAATTTGGCTTACTGGAACTTCAAAACAAAAATGGTATTGACATTGGACTGCATTCCCGCACTAGTGCTACGGAGATCATTAACCACGTAGCCATTAATATGAAAAATAACATTTGCCAGCATATCAAGCGGTTAAATGGCACCATTTCTGTTCGCATTCACAACAAGCCTGAGCATCAAGAGTTTAATTGAAATGTGAAAGTGATCCCCATTTTACGTTTCTAAATCTAATTGAACTGCCTGATCAGAAAGCTGCAACTATTGCTAAGCATCTATTGAACCTGTCCCAGTAGCCATGGGTTTGGCGACTCTTACTGGAAACGGAACCTTGCACATTTGCTGCTGATGAGGCAAGTGCAATGCTTGGTGTCAAATCTGCTGTTGCTACATTTCTCAAGGAACATTACCCCGATGTGATAATGTGGCACTGTCTTAATCACAGATTAAGTAGGTGATTTGGTGAGAAAAGTTTGTGGAATTAATCATTTTCAATCATTTGTGGGCAAATTGTCCAGATTACAGTAGGAGCACCTCTAAATCAAAAGGAACTGTCTGAATGTGTCTCCCAACTAGAACAACAAATTTGCAAATAGGCCGTGTTCTGGGCACCAGGTGGGTAGTTAGCTCGTTTCGAACTGTTTCAGCAGTGTGGCAACATTATGAAGCACTGTGTCTCCATTTTGAAAAAGCAATGAATGATGGAACAAGATCTGGGAGTGACAGAAAAGCCTGTGACGGTCTGTCGACAAGACTCTCTTCAGAACAGTTTTTTATCAGATTTAGCTCTGATGTATGGCATGTTGTCAGAATGCTCACAGAAACTCACCACTACGTTTGTTTATGCAGACAAACTGATCCAACAGAGCATAAGACTGCTGCATGGACTGAAAGAGCGACCTGGTACAAAAACTCTAGAAGCTCAAAAGGCGGTTGAAAAGAGGAAGTTTGGAGAAATTACCTGAACAAGCAACAACAAAATTATCTCCCATTACTTGTCAACAGTTTTTTATTAGTCTTACAAACATTTTGCAGCACGACAACATCCTTGAAAGGTTCTCATTCTTCTGAAGCTCATAGTGTGTATAAATCCCTGCTAAATTAATTGTGTGTCCTTGATAAATGGCGTTGGCCTGCTGAAATACCATCTAATTATGGAGAAGCTGCAACATCATCTCTCCGTAAGAGGTTGAAGCTTTCTTCTTCCTCTGTAATAAATGCCTTCAGAGATTATGTGGAGGATTGTGGACGCCACATCCCCCAAGATATACGCCCATTACTGCGCTGTTCACAAGTTATTCCTATTAGTACTGCTGACTGGGCAGCAGTGAGAGGGGATTCAGTCACATGAACTTGATAGTAACACCAACACGCTCAAGAATCTAATAAATTATCTTCTGTTTGTTAAACGACACGGACCTCCTCTGGTTCCGCACGTCACATCATGGCTGCGGTACCACAGATCAGCAGAAGACGCCAGGACAAGAGTTGCTTCAAACCCACGGACGCATATTACACCTGACCCTTTGTGGAAATGATCGTGAAACTTCTCATTGATGGCATTTGGTAAGTGGGAAATTACTTGTAAGTTGGTAAAATACTTGATTACCGAATTTCTCTTTACTTGCTTGATAATTATATTGCATGATAATTAGT
Source organism: Okamejei kenojei (assembly GCA_035221665.1). Classification (NCBI taxonomy): domain Eukaryota; kingdom Metazoa; phylum Chordata; class Chondrichthyes; order Rajiformes; family Rajidae; genus Okamejei; species Okamejei kenojei. Next base: position 83,673,824 of record CM069139.1, read on the forward strand.
GAGTGCAACCGTGCAATATTTTGTCATATTATTAAATTAAGTATCATATGTTTCATTGTACTAGTTATACACTGGTATGTAGTGATAGGCTATAACCTTTGATATGTGAGTACCTTGTACCACATGACAAGATGCCTTTGATGCAACTGATGATTGACGAGACAAACTCGGACGCATCCTGTATTCCCTGTACCTCTGACCATAATGTCTTTGGAATGTGCTTAGGTGACAAAAGAACAGTATATAATACCATGTAATTCTGTGTTCAGGGAAGTGGAGGGAGGACAGCCAAAGGTCTGTGTTGCTCCCTTGGCTGGGGTTTTCCTTGAAGAAGTTTGGATGAATATCCCACTGTTTTTACTACTACAATAAAGAAACTATTCATTAAAGAGACAATGTTTGGAAGATTTATCTTTGGACGGAATTAAATGTCTCGTGGAGAACTCGAGTGCGTTTTGATCAATCTCCTGAACCCCTGTCTTCAATCATCGTGACTAGAGGAAAGATTCCTTGAAACAATATTAAAAACTGTCACTCCATCTCGAGTAGAAAGTTACCTTACAGCCAGGAGGTAGAATATTAGTCCCATAGGAAAGGGACAGGAGATTGGGCTGAATCTCTGAGCGTTTACTGCCGGAAGAACCGGTTCGGTAGAAGTGGAACTGAAGACTGGTTCCGTAGAAGAGGAACTGATGAAGCTAGATCTCAGCCAGAGATTGGTTTTGAGCCTACCTGCCGATAGGCTAATCGACAAAGCCACGCGACTTATCTGAAGATTGAAAACTTCACTGATCGAAAGCGTGAGTACGAAAAAAATTGTATTATGCTGTAAATTTGAAAGCCGGAACGCTTTAATTAGAACAGCTTCTTAACGTGTGAAAGTTCAAAAAAGTCATATATTTAAAGTAAAATCACAGGCTCTGATAAAGAGTCTAGAGAAGTATTAGAACCAAGTTCTGCTAAGTTTTGGAAGGGAGCCAAGAAGTTAGTAAACTGGAATCCAGGTGCTCATCCTGGATATGTTTTGAATTTGAGATAAGACACATTCTTTCTGAACTGAAGTCACTTCCATACTTTGAAAATAATTGGATGTTTCCTGAAAGTCCAGTTTTCTTTTGGTTTCTTATTGGGTGTTTATGGAACGTGGGCCAGAATGTTTATCAATAATGACAGAAGAGGTCCTATTTGTCCAATTAGCAGACTTGGCAGCCTGCCGAGACCTGTTTAATTCATGGAGCAAGAAGAAGCAGGTGAGCTGGGCAAAGGAGCCGCAGCCAGAGGGAGCCATGGAATCTTCAACAAGTAAGCCAGGTGAAGAAGGGCCGGAACCGAGACAACCTAGACAACGAACAAAGAAGCCCACCGAAAAGGCCCGAGTTGCATTTCTGTCGAAATGCCAGACGGATCAAGGCAAGTTATGGATAGCAGATGATCAAGAAAATTGAAATCCAGAAGAAACTAGTGGAATCAAATGAAAAGGCGAAGAGGTTGGAGAAAAGCAAAGCTCATTGCTGAGTTCACAGCTGCACGAGGAAGAACTCAAAAGCAACACCCAGCGGTTCCAAGGAAGAGTGGAATTTTTTGATGAGTTTGTAGATCATGTGCAGAAGTGGTAACTTGAAACAGAACAACTTGCGCACTCTACAGTTGAAAGTGCGATGCAACAAGGTGCTGAAATGGAAGAGGAGATAACACCACATAACAGGATCTCGAATGTATCTACATGAAGATCGAGACATAAATCAGGTTCTGCAGCCAGCTCAGTGTCAAGGGCCTCTGCTGAAGTCAAAGGTGATTTAGTCATTCTCTCACTACAAGAGGATGCCTTGGAGAAGAAACGTGAGATTGAGCGACAAGAAGAACAGCTGAGAAGACAAAAAGAATAGCTGGAACGTGCCACAAAGTTGGCAGTTGCCAAATCGAAGAAGGAGATAATGGAAAGTCAGGCTCTAAAGCATTGATCGGATGAGCTCTTATTTGAGAAAAAGAACTGCTCAAAGGGAAACAGCAGCTGAATTACATCTATAGCCACCAGAGGAAGAATGGTCTTGCCATTCTAGTCGAGCACTGAGTAAGAGGGTGGCCGATGCCTGTTTGTGATACAATGAGGCCTAGTCAGGGGCAAACAACTAGTCACAGGACTCGTGACAAAACCTACTCAGACCTGCACGCTTTTCAGAGGCCTGTTTATCGTCCGTCTGCGCCAAGCCAAGGATCTCAAGGTGAATTCTATGAATTGGTGAGGAATCAAACTGAAATCAGCAAGCTCAATGCTCAACAAAATCTCTCTTCCACCCTACCACCAATAGAAATTCCCAGATACGATGGTGATCCTTTGCGGTATGAAGCTTTCATAATGGCGTTTCACGAAGGAGTAGAAATGAAAACTACTGATGAAAAAGCGCGCTTACAATTTCTGGTGCATTACCAAGCTGCTTGGAGAAAGTGTCTAAATAGGCCTGGAGGCCAAGGCTATAGAGAGGCAAAAAGGTTGCTTAAAGAACGTTAAGGTAACGAACAGAGGATTGCTAACCCATATATGAAGAAGGCCTATGCTTGGAAAGATATCAAGTCAGAAGATGTGAAGGCATTAACATATAACATATAACAATTACAGCACGGAAACAGGCCCTCTCGGCCCTTCCAGTCTGTGCCGACCATTTGTTTTCCCCTAGTCCCATCTACCTGCACTCAGACCATACCCCTCCATTCCCTTCCCGTCCATATACCTATCCACTTTACTTTTAAATGTTAAAATCGATCCTGCCTCCATCACTTCTGCTGGAAGCTCATTCCACACAGCCACCACCCTCTGAGTAAAGAAGAGTTAAGTGAGTTTGCGCTATTTCTTAGAGGTTGTTGTAGCTCGATGAGAAATCTCGACCACATGGAGGAAATGAATGTTGTTAGTAATACTAGAGCCATCATTCGAAAACTGCCCTATAGGCTTAGTAGATAAGTGGACAGATAGGGCAGGCCGGATAATGGAAATGGAGAATCGAGAAGCCATGTTGCTTGACCTGGTGGCTTTTTTAGAAAGAGGTACGGTTCATGTTAGATCCACACCATGGGAGTATTCAAGATCATAAACCAATTGCAACTGCCAAAGGTTCTACCTTTACTAAAACAAAAGGAAGATCAGGACCTAAGGGAGGAAGTATAATACCGCTATAATACCTGTGGAAATGACAGGAGGAATGAAAGGAGATGTACCTACTATCAAGCAAAAAGGATTTTGTTTGTTATATGATGAGGTTGGTCACACCATAAGGTGGTGTCAAAGATTCAAGAAGGAGGAATATAAAGAAAAGATGGATTTCTTAACAGAGAAGGGAACCTGTTTTGGATGTTTGAAAAAAGGACACATGGTTAAAGACTGTAAGAGTCCTAAAACCTGTGTTAAGTGCAAGCAAGATCTTCCTGAAGCACTTCACACTGAGCAGACGAAGCTGGAGCAAATAGAACAGGAGAAGAAGCCAGCTACTAGTGATGCTGTCACCTCACCGCAGATAACTGCCCATATTGGGGCCGGGATAGAAACCTGTATCTTCTCTATCTTACCAGTACAGGTAAGGAATAGCAAGGGGAATACAGTGTTGCAAACATGTGCATTTTTGGATCATGGAAGTTTGACTACCTTTTGTACAGAAGGCTGGACATTACAAGAGAAGAGATTAAGATTCTATTGCGTACCATGAATGAGGAGAAATCCTGCGATAGTCATCACATTACAAGTATGGAAATTATCTAGCCTGGATGAAGACAATTTTATACCAATATCTGAAGTGTTTACACATGAGACCATGCCTGTTTGTCATCAGAATCTACCCAGACATGAGGACTTGAAACAATGGCCGTACTTGAAGGATGTCAAGATACCCAAAATAAATTCTGGTATCGACCTACTTATCGGAACTAGTGCTTTGAAGGCATTGGAACCGATACAGACTGTGAGGAGCCAAGGGGATGGACCGTTTGCTGTGAAAACCCGACTAGGATGGGTTATCTATGGCTCCTTGAGAAGGAACAACGAAAGCAGGAACTAGATGGACTACCCTGCCGCTGCTGTTAATCAACTATCCACTGGTAAATTAGAAACGTTATTGATCAAGCAATACAATCATGACTTCAATGAAAGAACCAGTAAGGAATCAGAAGAAATGTCCAGGGAAGTTAAAGTTCTTGTATATTATGAACTACTCAGTAAAGACGATAGACGGACACTATTGTCTGGACTTACCTTTCAAATAAGAAGTGTTAGTCTGGCGTATGGCAGAGCAACGCACCCAGAATCTGAAACGCAAGTTTGGCAAGAATACAAAATTTCATGAGGAATATTCGTCTTTCCTAAAGGATATGATTGACAATGATTATGCCGAAATGGTACCAACAGACCAGCTGAATCGAAGTGACGGAGAGCTTTGGTACATTCCACACCATGGGGTGTATCCTTCTAAGAAAGGGACCTTGAGGGTGATCTTTGACTGTGCTGCTGTCTTCAAAGGGACATCACTTAGCTGTCAACTACGGCAAGGTCTAGACATTACAAACTCACATGTTGGAGTTCTTATTAAATTCAGACAAGAACCGATTGCTTTGAGGGCTGATATCAGAGCAATGTTTCATCAAGTCACAGTATCAGAAAAACACATTGACTACTTGCGATTCCTATGGTGGCCTGATGGTGATCTCATTGAATACCGGATGAAGGTACATCTCTATGGAGCAGTGTCTTCACCAAGTTGTGCAAACCTTGTATTAAAGAAGACCGCAGAGGATAATAAAGCTCACTTTCCAGAAGAAGTGATAACCTCTGTGAAGAATAATTTCTAAGTGGATGGTTGCTTAAAATCCATGTCTACGGAGCAGGAAGCAATTCAAATGGTCAAACATCTGACTCCTCTCTGCATGAAGGGAGGATTTACGCTTTCCAAGTGGATCAGCAGCAGTCGTGTTGCATTGGAAACCATTCCACCAGATTATAGAGCCAAAGAGACCAGGCATTTGGATTTGGACAAAGACAATTTGCCAATGGAAAGAGCATTGGGACTGCACTGGTGCATTGAAACAGATGTGTTCAAGTTCAGAATCTCGATTCAAGAGCGACCATGTAGTAGAAGGGGTATCCTATCCGTGATTGGTTCCGTCTACGACCCTTTGGGATGTCTTGCACCATTTACACTGCCAGCCAAGTTGATTTTGCAGGATCTTTGTCAGGAATCACTCGGATGGGATGAGAGTATAACACAAACGTCCTCTCACCGATGGACAGAATGGTTAGCAGATCTCAACAAGGTCTCAGAATTCAAAGTGCATGAAGCCTACGAACTTTGGAAAGATCAGAAGTGCGCAGTTGCATCATTTCTCAGAAGCCAGTGAAAGTGGCTAGGTACTGTTTCCTATCTAAGACTGGAAAATGATAACAAAGAAGGACTTGTTGCATTCATAATGGGAAAGGTCAAAGTGGCACCGTTGAAGCAAATGACAATTCCAAAATGGAACTAACTGCCGCAGTCTTAGCTGTTAAAGTTGACATATTGAAGCAAAATGAATCGCAGCTTCAATTGGAAGAATCTATCTTCTGGACCAATAGTACTACGGTGCTGAAATACTTCAACAATGACATTTGCAGCAAACAGAATCTCTTTTGTATTGGGAGCTACTAATGTTTCACAACGGAAATATGTTAACACAAAGGAAAGTCCTGCGGATGAAGCTTCTAGAGGACTAACAGCATCAAGAGATGGATTTATGGACGGGAATTTCTCTGTAAACCAGACAGAGAATGGACAAAGCTTGAGCTGTGATTTGAAATCTCTGCTAATGATCCGGAAAGTAAGCAAAACATCACAGTGAACATTATTGCTAAAAATCCTATTAATCTCTCAAAGGACTTTCACATATCAACATTATTGTTATGACATATCCATGAGTTGATCGGACATGGGAGGAAGAAGTTTCATGCTGTCAAAACGTTGGACTTTTGTGTTTTGGACTATGTACTGGGTATCATGCCTGATGTTAAGAGTTTGGTGCGCACAGTATGACTTCAGACAAAGAATAATGTTTTAATAAGACTAATAATCAAGTTATGCTCGAAGGTGAAGATGGAAGAATCGCTGAAGAAGTCTGAGTGCTGATATATAATGCGCTATTTTTTGTTTTTTGATAAATATTAAGCTTTTATAGCTCCTTTTTTAATGTCTATTAGTAATTGCCTCGTTATATACTCTGAACAACTAGGGGCCAGTATGTGGTAGCTATTTAGCTGAACTCAGTATGTTATAACAATAACCAGTTACCTTTCAATTTTATCTGCCTGTAATTATGTGGGTAACCTCTGACTGACTGGAGACTGGGTATTCTGGGGAGGTGAATACGTTCATCCTGTGGATTAGGTAGGAAGGAACTGCAGATACCGGTTTACATCAAAGATAGACACAAAAAGCTGGAGTTATGGCCCTGTCCCACGGTACGAGTTCATTCTGGTGCTCGCCCGAGTTTTAAAAAAAAATCAAACTCGTGGTAAGTACGTAGAATGAACGTAGCGGCTACGTCGGAGCTCGGGGACGTCTCTTAGCAGCTCGTATCGCTAACGGCGTGTACTCGGGAAACGTGGTAAGCTCGGGAAGACTCGTGAAGATTTTTCAACATGTTGAAAAATGTCCACGAGAGCCCCGAGTACCTACGAGCGGCCATTACCGTAAATCTCCGAGTTCGAATCGGGGCAAACTCGGGAGAGAGAGCTCTTGGAATGGACTCGTACAGTGGGACAGGGCTTTAACTCAGTGGGACAGGCGGGGAGAAGGAATGGGTGACGTTTCAGGTCGAGACCCTTCTTCAGGCTGGCATCCTTTTAGCAAAGTGGACTGAATATTCAAAGGTGAATTGAACATTCACTGCAAAAGCAGATCCATTCATTGGATTGAAAAATATCTTAAGCAATTTCATTCGAGCTATTAAAATTATGTTAAATTACATGCTGTTATCTTTGTTCTTAAGAGTATGAAAACTCACTGCACTATGTTTTTCCTAGGAGACAGCCTTGCAGCAGGTGGTCGCCTGAATGGTTGTGCTCAATGAGAACGGTTCACATACATCAGCTTCAGTCCCCGCTGGTCTCTTCACTGTCACTGCTGCCAGAAGCTTTACCGTTACATACTGTTCCCCAGTCCATGTGAGAGTCCATGTAAAATGTACTACCCCTCATCTCCCGTCCGCGTTAACCCCCTAAAACATCTTGCCCCCGGGCAAAGGGGATCTTCCCCCAACAATCTGGTGGCAAGGTGGCGCAATGGTGGAGTTGCTGCCTTACAGAGCCAGAGACCCGGGTTCAATCCTGACTACGGCCGCTATCTGTACGGAGCTTCCCCCGCGTGGGTTTTCTCTGGGTGCCCCGGTTTCCTCCCACGCTCCAAAGACGTACAGGTTTGCAGGTTAATTGGCTTGGTATAAATGTAAATTGTCCCCAGTGTGTGTAGGACGGTGTTAATGTGCGGGGACCGCTGGTGGGTGCGGACCCGGTGGGCCGAAGGCTCTGTTTCCGCGCTGTATCTCTAAACTAAACTAAAAACTAATCCCACGGTGAACAATCCCTGCTTTACCACGTGGAGGCTAATGCTGTTCCTGAGAATTGATTATGATTTCTCCAACACCAAACTGAAACTAACTGAAGCATACTTAAGGGCCTGTCCTACCAGCATCCGACTCCATGCGGTGAGCGCGACCAAACCGGCAGCGGGGGCCGCGCGGAGGTGGGGTGAGTGGCGCAACGCGGCGGGAAGTCAGGCGAACTTGGAGCGAAGTCTGAAAGGTAAGTTCGCCAGGACAGAGAGGGACACACAGAGAGGGTCACAGAGCCACACACACAGAGGGTCACGGAGGCACGACGTCGAGGCGGTGTGTAATGCGTCGAGGCGACTGCGAGCCGACAAGCCGTTGCCGCGCGGAATTTTTGAACAGGGTCAGTTTTTTTCGGAGCCCCGCGCGATGTCGGGACGAACTCCGCACAATTCCGCACGGCTCCGGCGATCGAAGTGGGACCCACGTTAGGTCGCGCTCATTGCATGCTGGTGGGACAGGCCCTTAACTCACGTTATCCCTCATTCCCTTTGTAAACAATGGTACAATGTTAGTCTCCAATGCAATGGCACCCGGTGCAGCCGGGGAGAATGACAAAAGTGGCAGGGGGACAACCACACAACGCCCTCTCTGCTTCCTTCACTAATTGTTGTGTGAAGAACCGTGAAATTCATACTGCAGCTTACTGCCTGCCCATTAATGCAAAACCCACATGAATATATAATAATCAATAAATTACTAACAGTAATACAAGGTAAACGTAACCATGCAAAACCATGCAACCAAAGACACAGTTTGCGGAGGATAGTGTTTAAGAAGGAACTGCAGATGCTGGAAAATTGAAGGTAGACAAAAATGCTGGAGAAACTCAGCGGGTGAGGCAGCATCTATGGAGCGAAGTAAAAAGGCAACTTTTCGGGCCGACAGAAAGGTTTCGGCCCAAAACGCCGCCTATTTCCTTCGCTCCATAGATGCTGCTGCACCCGCTGAGTTCTCCAGCACTTTTGTCTAACTTGAATATAGGAGTAGGGAAGTAATGTTAAAATTGTACAAGGCATTGGTAAGACCAATTCTGGAGTATGGTGTACAATTTTGGTCGCCTAGTTATAGGAAGGATGTCAACAAAATAGAGAGAGTACAGAGGAGATTTACTAGAATGTTGCCAGGGTTCCAGCAACTATGTTACAGAGAAAGGTTGAACAAGTTAGGTCTTTATTCTTTGGAGCGCAGAAGGTTAAGGGGGGACTTGATTGAGGTCTTTAAAATGATGAAAGGGATAGACAGAGTTGACGTGGATACGTTTTTCCCATTGAGGGTAGGGAAGATTCAAACAAGAGGGCATGACATGAGAATTAAGGGACAGAGGTTTCGGGGTAACGTCTTTACTCAGAGGGTGGTGGCTGTGTGGAATGAGCTTCCAGCAGAAGTGGTGGAGGCAGGATCGATTTTAACATTTAAGAGTAAAGTGGATAGGTATATGGATGTGAAGGGAATGGAGGGGTATGGTCTGAGTGCAGGTAGATGGGACTAGGGGAAAACAAATGGTCGGCACGGACTGGAAGGGCCGAGAGGGCCTGTTTCCGTGCTGTAATTGTTATATGGTTATATGTTATATGGTTAACTTGCGGAGGATAGTGTTGTAATGTGCTCTAAGCGTCTGATGGTTGCTGGGAAGAAGCCTGTTCTTAAACCTGGAGGTCATGGTCTTCAGGCTCCTGTCCCTTCTCCCCGATGGTATCGGCGAGATGAGAGCATGGCCAGGGTAGTGTGGGTCTCTGGCGATGCTGGCTGCCTTTCTGAGCTCCTGTCGATCCCATCTGTACTGGGGAGGTTAGAAACGATGATAAGCCACGCAGTGTACACCACCCCTCCGTATTTCCCTTTGTTCCTGAGCGTTCAAGTTGCCGAACCATGCCGTGATGCCAGCTTGGCAGTTCATCCACGTCAAACCACTCAACAGTTGGGCGTTTGCTGTGTTGATCATCCGATTTTTCACAGATTTCCATCTGATTTTTCGCAAGATGTCCAGCATCTGCAAAGTTGGTATTCACCCTCATTTTAGGGAGGGCAGCCACTAAATATACCTTAAAAACTTTCCCCCATATCCCTGGAAAGCCTCCACCTCCACATATGTTACCCTTTTGGGGGGTTACACAAAAGGCTGGAGAAACTCAGCGGGTGCAGCAGCATCTAAGGAGCGAAGGAGATAGGCGACGTTTCGGGTCGAGACCCTTCTTCAGACTGGTCAGGGATCAGGGAAACGAGAGATATAGACGGTGATGTGAGAGATAAAGAACAATGAATGAAAGATATGCAAAAAAGTATCGATGATAAAGGGAACAAGCCATTGTAAGCTGTTTGTGGTGTGAAAATGAGAAGCTAGTGCGACTAGGGTGGGGGAGGGAGATAGAGATAGAGGGAATGCCAGGGCCCGAGGGCTGAGGGAGAGGTGGGAGGGGGAGGAGACAGCAGGGGTTAACAGAATTGAGAAAATTCAATGTTCAAGCCCAAAGGATGCAAACTCCCCAAGCGGAATATGAGGTGCTGTTCCTCCAACTTGCGGTGTTGCTCACTCTGGCCGTGGAGGAGGCCCAGGACCGAGAGGTCGGATACGGAATGGGAGGGGGAGTTGAAGTGCTGAGCGACCGGGAGGTCGGGTTGGTTTTTGCGGACCGAGCGGAGGTGTTCGGCGAACACATATGTTACCCTTTTGGTTGCTGATACTTTTTCCTTTTGTCTCATCATGTCCTGTAGACTTTATCATCGACTCCACAGTCAAAAAGGCCCAACAGAGGATGTACTTCCTGCGGCAGCTGAGGAAACACAATCAGCCACAGGCAATGATGGTCCAATTCTACACGGCCATCGTAGAGTCTGTCCTCACCTTCTCCATCATGGCCTGGTTTGGCTCAGCCACCAAGCACGACACCCGGAGGCTGCAGCGAATCGTCCGATCAGCAGAGAAGGTTATTGGCTGCAACCTTCCCTCCATTGATGAACTGTACACTGCGAGGGCCAGGAAGCGAGCGGGCAAGATCATCTCTGACCCCTCTCACCCTGGACACAAACTCTTTGAATCACTTCCCTCTGGAAGGCGACTCCGGACTGTCAAAGCTGCCACAGCCGGACATAAAAACAGTTTTTATCCACGAGTAGTTGCTCTACTCAACAGCCAAAAATCTGTAGCCTCCCTTTGATCTGGTATTTTGTTGGTTCACATGCTTGATCAATGGTGTTTTATCATTAATGTTTTATTATTATTAATGTTTAGTGTTTTCTGAGTCATTCGTAACTGTCATTGTATGTCATGTTGTTACTTGTGGGCGGAGCACCAAGGCAAATTCCTTGTATGTGAATACTTGGCCAATACACTTACTTACTTACTTATCTTACACTAAACGGTATTCCCTTTATCCTGTATCTGGGGGGGAGGGAAGGGGGGGGGAAGAGGAGGGGGGGGGAGAGGAGGGCGGGAGGAGGGGGGGAGAGGAGGGGGGGGAGAGGAGGGCGGGAGGAGGGGGGGGAGAGGAGGGGGGGGAGAGGAGGGAGGGGAACAGGCCCTTCGACCCACTAGGTCCACAGCGATCATTGAGCATCCTAGATCACCGTTATCCTATTCCTGCATCCACTCCCTACACACGAGGGTTTAGCAAGACCTGAATGGATCACTCCATATGCAATTATAATCTATAAATTGTCTCTGCGTTGCTCCAGTCAGTATGAGAGAAACATAGTAAATAGGTGCAGGATGAGGCCATTTGGCCCTTCGAGCCAGCACCGCCATTCATTGTGATCATGGCTGATCGTCCACAATCAGTAACCCGTGCCTGCCTTCTCCCCATATCCCTTGATTCCGCTCGCCCCTAGAGCTCTATCTACCTCTCTTTTCAATTCATCCAGTGAATTGGCCTCTACATTCCATATTGAATTCCACAAATTCACAACTCTCTGGGTGAAAAAGTTTTTTTTTCTCACCTCAGTCTTAAATGGCCTCCCCTTTATTCTTAGACTGTGTGGCCCCTGGTTCTGGACTCGCCCAACAGTGGGAACATTTTTCCTGCATTTTTCCTAGCTTGTCCGATCCTTTTGTAATTTTATACATTTGTATAGGAACGAAGATCGGTTTCTGTACAGGACAATGTTTATTTTGTACAAAATTAAATATTAGATAATATGATACTTTTGCATGTTAATGGGGTATCCAGAAGTTTGAAACACTAACACTGTGACATGTTTCATTGCAGAAGAATCATAAATATAAACACACACTTTCCCCCCCAAACTTCTTTATATTCATCCTTACAAATTTCATAAGTTAAAAATAATGCATACAGTATCTTACAGTTAAATTATCAACCTTAATACTTTGGTTAAAAATAAAAAACTTGTTGTCGATATATACACAATTTGCAATGGTGGAACGCTGCTGGTTCCGTTTGGCTTGTCTCCTCAAATACAGCTTCGGATTGGCTCATCTCCACTCAGTTACAGCATTTAGTCTTTGGCCTGCAGTGTTCGAGGAATCGTTGAGCAGAAATCCCACCGACAGTCAGTGGTTTACACGTGCGCAGGGAGGAACTGCAGTGGCTTGTTGAAACCACAGGCAGAAAATGCTGGAGTAACTCAGCGGGACAGGCAGCAGCTCTGGGGAGAAGGAATGGGTGGCGTTTCGGGTCGAGACCCTTCTTCAGACTGAGTCAGGGGAGAGGGAGACTAGAGATAGGAGAAATGAATGGAAGCTATGCCAAAAGCACTGATAATCAAGTAAATGCGGAGCCCACAATGGTCAACTGTTGGCTGTGGGATAGGTCATACAGACATAGGAACCCAACAGAACACCAGTAAAACTAGTATGAGACTAGGGTGGGGGAGGGACGGAGAGAGAGGGAAAGAAAGGGTTACTTGAAGTTCGAGAAGTCAAGTTCATACCTTCTGAATTTTGTTGTCGGCAGGGCAGGACTCTGCATATCGCCAACTTGGACAATTTAACTTTTATCAAGCCAATCAAACAAGCCAATTAACCTACAAATCTGCACGACTTTGGAGTGTGGGAGGAAACCGAAGATCTCGGAGAAAACCCACGCAGGTCACGGGGAGAGCGTACAAACTCCGTACAGACAGCGCCCGTAGTCGGGATCGAACCCGGGTCTCCGGCGCTGCATTTTGCGGTAAGGCAGCAACTCTACCGCTGGGTTGTAAGCTCCCCAAGTTAAATATGAGGTGCTGTTCCTCCAATTTGCGCTGGGCCTCGCTCTGACAATGGAGGAAGCCCAGGACTGAGGCCTGCCTAGGCCTACGCGATCTCCCGGTCGCCAAACACTTTAACTCCACTTCCCACACCCACCCTGACCTTTCTGTCCTGGGCCTCCTCCAACTCTTGCATCCCATCTCTCCGCCCCACCCTCCCCCCATTCCTCTCTTCCAGAGATGCTATTTGACCCGCTGAGTTACTCCAGCGTTTTGCGGGGCTGAAGGATTCCCGGCCTTTCGGAGCGATGTGTTCGGGACGTATTATCTACAAGTGCCCAGTGCTTTCCGAATTCGGCAAGATGCTGGCGTTGTGGGAAACGCAGGCACACACTGAGCTAAATATTGAATTGATAAAGTGCAGTAGTGTTTCAAGCTTTGTCCTGCTGTGTGCACAGCTTCATTTGGCGGCTGCGTTACGACGAGTAACAGGTGGAAGCTGCAGACAGCGAGGGAGCGCTCAGGTCTTTCAGCAGTTTCTTTAGGCCCGCGATGTTCTCCTCCAGCAGGTAGTTCCTCTTCTCCGTCGCCTTCTGTCTTTGCTCTGACATTTCGAGGGCCTTGAAGAGCTGAGGATTTTCAATGTACAAATCCTTCACCATTTCATCTGTCTTCATGTTCTTCGACAGCTGCGAATCAACAGGTCATAGGTCATAAGTGATAGGAGCAGAATTAGGCCATTCGGCCCATCAAGTCTACTCCGTCATTCAATCATGGCTGATCTATCTCCCCTTCCTAATCCCATTCTCCTGCCTTCTCCCCATAACCCCTGACACCCGTACTGATCAGGAATCTATCTATCTCTGCCTTAAATATATCCACTGACCTGGCCTCCTCAGCATTCTGTGGCAAAGAATTCCACAGATTCACCCCCCTCTGACTAAAGAAATTCAGGGGGACGAGAGATATAGATGGTGATGTGGAGAGATAAAGAACAATGAATGAAAGATGTGTAAAAAATATCTGCTCTTTGATACCGTGGACTCTCAGCTTCCTTAGCAGCCTAACGAGTGGCACCTTATCAAAGGGAATCAACAGGTCATGAGGTCATAAGTGATAGGAGCAGAATTAGGCCATCAAGGCTACTCCGCCATTCAATCGTGGCTGATCTATCTCTCCCTCCTAACCCCATTCTCCTGCCCTCTCCCCATAACCCTTGACACCCGTACTAATCAAGAATCTATCTATCTCTGCCTTTAAAATGTCCATTGACTTGGCCTCCACAGCCTTCTTTGGCAAAGAATTCCACAGATTCACCACCCTTTGACTAAAGAAATTCCTCCTCATCTTCCTAAGGAACATCCTTTAATTCTGAGCCTACGACCTCTAGTTCTAGACTCTCCAACTAGTGGAAATATCCTCTCCACATCCACTCTGTCCAGGCCTTTCGCTATTCGGTACGTTTCAATGTGCCCCCCCCCTCATTCTTCTAAACTCCAACGAGTACAGGCCCAGTGCCGACAAAGGATCATCATAGGTGATCACTCATTCCTGGGATCATTCTTGTAAATCTCCTCTGGACCCTCCCCAGAGCCAGCACATTGTTCCTCAGATATGGGGCCCAAAACTGCTCACAATATTCCAAATGTGGCCTGACCAGCGCCTTATAGAGCCTCAGCATTACAGGAATTACAGTTACACTTGAGACAATCCATTCACTGCCGCTTCGAAACAAGTGTGATCTCACAGACACACACCTCTTCTTTCTGATTCATTACAATCATTATTTGTATAATTTAGATCAATGTCATTGTTCTCCCTCTCTGTATATTTATTTTCAATTAAAAATAAGTCCATTTTTATTTTTTTAAATCTAGTAAAGGAAAAATGTATTTAGTGTTTACAGAACAGGAACCTCGAGGGTAGAGGGCAGAGGCATCTAAAACAACAGGCCCGAGGCTTCTAAAACTAGAGGGCAGAGGCTTTTAAAACAACAGTCCCGAGGCTTCTAAAACTAGAGGGCAGAGGCTTCTAAAACAACAGGCCCGAGGCTTCTAAAACTAGAGGACAGAGGCTTCTAAAACAACAGGCCCGAGGCTTCTAAAACTACAGGCCCGAGGTTTCTAAAACTAGAGGCCCAAGGCTTCTAAAACAACAGGCCCGAGGCTTCTAAAACTAGAGGGTAGAGGCATCTAAAACAACAGGCCCGAGACTTCTAAAAATAGAGGGCAGAGGCTTCTAAAACTAGAGGGCGGAGGATACCAAAATTAAAGGGCTGAGGGTATCAAAACTAGAGGGCAGAGGGTTAAGGTGTTTCCATGCTGGACAGGTCCAAATTGTCTCCTGCTTTCAATGTAACTGGAACAAAGAGCAAACTAACCACGATAAATGACACACAAATTAGTGAGGCGATCCATATTTTGGACAAACATTGGCCCAGGGTCCACGTGAGTGGCAAGGGTGTTTTGTTTAAAAGAAAAGACACAAAGTGCCGGAGTAACTCAGCGGGTCAGGCAGCATCTCTGGAGAACATTAATTGTTGAAGGACAGGAACAAAAACTAGTGAGTATGACACTATTGATACCGAGAATGTACAAAGTGTTTTTTGCCAAGTTTCTGTTTTGTATTTTTGTACTTTTTATTTTGCATAAAGTCTATTTTGAGATAAATTAAAGAAAAATCAATAGACCACACACAGCATACCTGTTCCTCAAGTTGAACAACTTTGTCTTGGAGTAGTAACTTTATATTTCTTAACTTATTTTCAACATCTTGCATTCTTTCCTCCATCTTTTTCAGCAGCTGCTTATACGCCTCCTGGAAGAAAAGGAATTCGTTGTAATTGGGTGTTTAAAAACATTGCATATTCTTTTGTTTTTGACTGAGTTATAGAGCATTGATACAAGTTACAACATTGGTCACGGTGCTTGCTGCCTCAGCCAATGCAGCGCCAGAGACCCGGGTTCGATCCCGGCTGTGGGTCGCTGTCTGTACGGAGTTTGTACGTTCTCCCCGTGACCTGTGTGGGTTTCCCCCGAGATCTTCGGTTTCCTCCCACACAGGTTTGTAGGTGCATTGCCTTGGTAAATGTAAAAATTG
Organism: Okamejei kenojei; assembly: GCA_035221665.1. Classification (NCBI taxonomy): domain Eukaryota; kingdom Metazoa; phylum Chordata; class Chondrichthyes; order Rajiformes; family Rajidae; genus Okamejei; species Okamejei kenojei. The sequence goes on from CM069139.1 coordinate 83,689,691, forward strand.
TCCCTAGTGGGTGTAGGGTGGCGTAAGTGTGCGGGGATGGCTGGTCAGCGCAGACTTGGTGGGTCGAAGGGCCTGTTTCCGCGCTGTATCTCTAAACTAAGCTAAATTTAATCCAGGAACATTTCTTAAATGACAAAATTCTATGTATTAGTTAAGCCATTTTAGTCCACAAATTATTAAGGACATAGGCATTACCTTATTGATGTGTGCAAGATCGTGAGGGGCATGGATAAAGTGATTGCTCACCGACTTTATGCCAGGGTAGAGGACTCCCGATAAACAGAAAACATCTGTGACGCTGGTAGGCTGCAACTCTGCCGCTCACAGTCTTTTTCCCAGAGTTGAGGACTCAAAAACTAGAGGGCAAACACTTAAGAAGAGAGGGGAGAGATTTAAGAGGGACCTCAGGGGCAACTTTTTCACTCAGAGGGTTAGTCCGTATCTGGAATGAGCTGCCAGTGGAAGCTATAGAAGCAAATACAATTACTCTGTTTAAAATACATTTGGACTGATATTGGAACAAGAAAGATTCAGAGGGTTATGGGCCAAATGTAGGTACATGGGACTAGCCCAATAGGTCATCTTGGTTGGCATGGATACGAGAACCAACATCTGATAACGGACATATCACTTAGAAAACGGTAAAATCTTCATTAGAAATCTTTCTTTCATTTAGGGTGGGTGCGCAAAAGATATATAAAAAAATAAAATTATTCCAATAAATATATATTATTTAAATAAGGGCGGCACGGTGGCGCAGGGGTAGGGTTGCTGCCTTACAGCGCCAGAGATCTGGGTTAGAACCTGCCTGCGGGTGCTGTCTGTATAGAGTTGTTACGTTCTCCTCATGACCTGCGTGGGTTTTCTCCGGGTATTTAGTTTAATTGAGAAATACAGCGCGGAAACAGGCCCTTCGGCCCACCGAGTCCGCACCAACCAGTGATCCCCGCACATTAACACGATCCCGCACACACTTGGGACAATTTACCTTTACACCAAGCCAATTATTAACCTACAAACCTGTACATCATTGGAGTGTGGGGGGATACCCAAGATCTCTGAGAAAACCCACGCAGGTCTCGGGGAGAGCGTACAAACTCCATACAGACAAGCACCTTTAATCGGGATGGCGCTGTAAGCTAGCAACTCTACCAGCTGTGCCACCGTGCCACTCTGAAACTGGGAGTACCGGTTTCCTCCCACACTCCAAAGACGTAGGTTAATTCGTTTGGTAAAGGGCCTGTCCCACTGTACGAGGTAATTCAAGAGTTCCCCCGAGTTATCCCCCCGATTCGAACTCGGAGAATGTCCGTAGCGGGTCTGTAGGAGTTCGTGGGTGTCTCATAGCGGCTCGTACGAGTAAAAAGTAAAAATATTTTTCATCACGAGTATTTTTTTTTTTACTCGTGGACATTTTTCACAGTGTTGAAAAAACGTCACGAGTTTACCGGATTTCTCGAGTACCGACCGTTAGCATTACGAGCCGCTACAAGACATCCACGAACTCCTACGGACACTCTCCAAGTTCGAATCAGGGGAAAACTCGGGAGAACTCTCGAGTTACCTCGTACAGTGGGACAGGCCCTTAAAATTGTAAATTGTCCCTAGTCTGTAGGATAGTGTTAGTGCGCGGGGATCACTGGTTGGTGTGGACCCGTTGTTTACGCGATGTATTTCTGAACCAAACTAAAACCAAGAGACTAAGTGTAATTCATGGAAGTGCTCCCTAAACCTGGACATTAGGACCATCTCTCTCTCTCTCTCAGCTAACAATCCAAACACCGGATATTTCTACTGTTCCCATGGCTGGGAGCCAGGAGTGATACTCATACATGTGACAGGGCACAACTAACAACAGGAACAACTTGTTCCCAAAGTACCACAATCTTATTTTGGAACTTCAGCTGCATAATTAACAAGTGTGCTGGATAAAGTGAACACTCAGTCTCTTTTCCCCAGGGTAGAGGATTCTAAGAAAAATTAAATGTTACATAAAATTTTACATAGGTCACACTTAATGTTTTTTCCACGCGCTGATCTGATTTTCTATTTTTACATTAAATAATTCATCACATCATCATTTTTCTGCAGAAAAGGTGAATAGTATGTCAAAGCTGAGAGCATTTTCTCCCGTTTTCACAAGTGCCCATGTTCCTGTAAGTTTAGTTTAGTTTAGTTTAGAGATACAACGCGAAAACAGGCCCTTCGGCCTACCGGGTCCACACCGACCAGCGATCCCCGCACAGTAACACCATCCTACACCCACTAGGAACAATTTTTTTTTACATTTACCTACAAACCTGTACGTCTTTGGAGTGTGGGACTTCACATGGTGTAGGAAGGTACTGCAGATGCTGGTTTACACCGAAGATAGACACAAAATGCTGAGGTAACTCAGCGGGACAGGCAGCATCTCCGGAGAGAAGGAATGGGTGACGTTTTGGGTCGAGACCCTTCTTCAGACTGAGAGTCAGGATAGAGGGAGACACAGAAGTAAGGAAGGGCAAGGTATGAAAACGACAACAAAGGGGATGGGGATCAAGGACAATGAAGAACGGATCATTGTTAGCTAGGGGAAGCTGGCAATGAAGCATACAAAGATAACATTTAATCAGGAAGTCAGTCAGTCTGGTCGGAGAACTGGGAAGGGGGACGGATGGAGAGGGAGGGAAAGCAAGGGTTACTTGGAGTTAGAGAAGTCAATGTTCATACCGCTGGGGTGTAAGCTGCCCAAGTGAAATAGGAGGTGCTGATCCTCCAATTTGCGCTGGGCCTCACTCTGACAATGGAGGAGGCCTAGGACACAAAGGCCAGTGTGGAAATAGAAGGGGGAGTTAAAGTGTCCGGCAACCGGGAGATTAGGTAGGTTCAGGCGGACTGAGCGGAGGCGTTCAGTGGATACAGCTGATAAGGTTGGAGGAGGTGCAAGGCCACTGTTTGCTCTTAGGAATGGACTCAACTTCCCACATCTCACACACCATGCCACACAGGCACTACAAATGCTACTGAAGGCCAGGCAAATTAAAAATACTTTCCTTGAGGCAAAAAAGGGACTAAAGGAACACAATAATTGACAGCCATATTGGTGTACGATGGTGAAAACGTGTTCTTCGCCCACGATATTCACTCCAGGGGCTGGTTTCCCACGGTATGCTGCATGTGTGGGGCCACTTGGATAGTCAGAGAGTCACGCAGCCCGGAAACAGGCCCTTTGGCCCAACCTGCCCACCCAGACCAACATGCTCCATCTACACTAGTCCCACCCGCCTGCACTCGGCCCACATCCCTCTAAACGTGCAGTGTAGGAAGGAACTGCAGATGCTGGAGTAACTCGGCGAGAGAGTTACTCCATCTCTGGAGAGAAGGAAGGGCTGGCGTTTCGGGGTTGAGACCCTTCTTCAGACTGAGAGTCAGGGAAGAGGAAGACACAGAGACAATGGAAGGATAAGGTGTTGAAAAGAGACATCAAAGGTGACGCAGATCAAGGAAAATGTAGAATAGAAAATGCAGAATAAGGCGGCCCGGTGGCAAAGTTGCTGCCTGACAGCGCCGGAGACCTGGGTTTGATCCTGACTGTTTGTGCTGGCTGTACGGAGTTTGCACGTTCTCCCCGCGACCCGCGTGGGTTTTCTCCGAGATCTTCGGTTTCCTCCCACACCCCAAAGGTTTGTAGGTTAATTGGCTTGGTGTAAATGTAAAATTTGTCCCTAGTGTGTGCAGGTAGGGTTAGTGTGTGGGGGCCACTGGGCAGTGCGGACACGGTGGGCCAAAGGGCCTGTTTCCGCGCTGTATCTCTAAACTAAACTAAAGATCATTGTTAGCTAGGGGAAGGTGACAACGAGGCATTGAAAGATAACCCTTGCTGCGTGTTACTCTCAGCCAACAATTCACGGCCTGCATCAACCCAGTCATGCACGTTGTTCCTAGTTATAATGGGTAGTCACATGCAAGTATCAATCAGCCAACATTCGGAGTGCTGCTAGCTCTCGGAAGGAACCAATATCCTCCATGTGATTCTTCCTGGGAGAGAGGTAAACGAGCAGGCTTCCTGGTTGATCCCAACTCTGCTCCTCACTCCCCTGCCCTGGGCTCCTTCCTGCAAGAGGTCACAGACGCAAAGAAGGGCAGCGTTTGACCTTCTCGTCAACAGCGTACACAACCACCGCTTAGAGATGACCATGGTATCTCCTTCCCAGCCAACTGGCTACAGCAACTGAGTCCTTAGGCTGGGACCAGAGCAGAATCTGTACCCCCCGTTGTGGGAATCTACACACAAACCGGCTGGTTAAACCAGAGCTGTAACTAGGGTTTGCCAACTTTCTCGCTCCCAAAAAAGGGACAAAAGGTCAAGATACAGGACAAATTCCCGACGGCACTTCGTTGACCGATTGGGCCGTGGCTGGGTGAATGATGAGTCGGCCCCGGGTGCTGGACAGCACACCAAGCCCAGCCGGCGGGGCCAGCTGAGGAGTTTTGGCCCGGGGGCCGCGCGCAAAGTCCGGCGCCCCGTCCAACTCATGAACCGATGAACGGCCGTGAGAAGGAGGGGCGGTGGTGGTGACGGCGGTAAGCGAGGGTCCGAAGGTCGGACAGCTGGGGCCATGGGCGAGGCGCTGCTGCTGCACTCCATGGGCTGCACTACGTCGGGACGGGTGAGGCGGGGCCGGACGCGGTGCTCCGACCCGACAGTCCCCTCGACCCTAGTAGTAGCGGTCAAATACAGGACAAGGGCGGTCCCGTATGGGACAAACCAATTTAGCCCAATATACTGGATGTCCCGGCTAATACGGGGCAGTTAGCGACCCGAACTGTAACACTATCATTGGGTCATACAGCGTGGAAACAGGCCCTTCGGTCCAACTTGCCCCCGCTGACCAAGATGCTTCATCTACACTAGTCCCACCTGCCTGCGTTTGGCCCATTTCCCGCTAAACCTGTCCTATCCATGTACCCGTCGAAAAAATGTCATTGTAAATTTGCGAGAAGTACATATTCTCTCATTAGGATCTTCTAAACTACCAACCACAAGAATGACACAGAGTAACTCAGCGGGTCAGGCAGCATTCGTGAGGAATATGGGTAAGTGGGTGTTTTTGGTCAGGATCCTTCTTCAGACTTCTGATTTAGTCGCCTATCCATGTCCTCTTGAGATGCTGCCTGAGTTACTCCAACACTGTGTCTCTCTGGATAGAAGGAATGGGTGAGGTTTCGGATCAAGACCCTTCTTCAGTATGAACCCAAAACATCAGCCATTTCTTCTATCCAGAGATGCTGTCTGACCCGCTGAGTTACTCCAGCACTCTATGTTTTATTTCCGATGAGTAGTTTAGAAGATCCTAATGGGAGAATATTATCTTTCTTCCAAATTTACAATGACATTCCAGCACTATATGAGTTTATTTCTGTAAACCAGCAGTTGCAGTTCCTCGTGTCTCCAATGAGAGAGCATTGATTAGCAGATTTGTTTCCACGATGTTGTTGCTAAGAGCCTGGAACAACCTCTCACGACTCTCACGGTCGTGAGAGGTCTCCTGTGGTCGTGAGAGCTCTCCAAAGAGTCGTGGCGTCTTTCTGGTCGCCGCTGAATTTTCAACATGCTGAAAATTTTGCCGACCTATCTCGGGTGCCGGCAGTCGCCTGTAAAGGCCGCGTAAGTGGGGCAGGCCCTTTAGTGTAGGAAGGAACTGCAGGTGCAGAAGATAGACACAAAATCCTGGAGTAACTCAGCGGGATGGGCAGCATCTCATTCCTGGCAGAGTGAGCGGAGGGCTGTTGAGGGGAGTGGGAAAGTTGAGCAGGAGAGGGGGGAGTGGACAAGCTGAAATGGTTGACGTCACGCCGGCAGTTAGAAATAAAAAGGTCTAAAGAGGATAGAAGAACATCCGGGGGGGTCCAAGAGGAGGGGGCTCCGTTGGAGTCGGGGTCATCACTGGGTGGTGAGGATTCCTTCCCGTAGGAAAAGGCCCGGAGGCAGAGGTGACGGAAGAAGAGCTCTACATAGTGGCGGGCCCGGGACACGTTGAGGTGGGGTCGGAGGGGAACAAAGGTGAGGCCTCTGCTGAGGTCAGACCGATCTGTATCAGAAAGGGGGTGGTCAGGGGGGGGGAATGGTGAACACATGACAGATGCTGCCTGACCTGCTGAGTTATTCCAGCTTTTTGTGTCTTGTCTACGCTGTGTTAGCCATTGGTGAGAGTGGACATGCAGCGGTGGATGCAACTCTCTATCGCTCGCTCGCCAACTTCACCTGCTGCGTGCTGCTCTCCGCAGCGCTCGCATGCAGCTGCTCCTGCAGCTGCGCCAGCTGTTCCTTGGGCACCATGGACAACATCTGTTCCCGCATCTGCTGCAGCTCCCCGGCTGCGTGCGTCTGGCTGCACGATAGGCTGGACTTTGATTGCAGCAGCTGCAGAGAGAAATGCAACCAGTCACATGCGGGGAGACTGGGAGATGAGCTGGGGAGGGGGGAGGGGGGTATGTACTGATCAGTTTAGTTCATTGTCACGTGTTCCGAGGTACAGTGAATACCTTTTGTTGCGTGCTAACCAGCCAGTAGAAAGACAATACATGATTACAATCAAGCCATTTATAGTGCAAAGCCAGCAAAGTGCGATCAAGGATAGTCCGAGGGTCACCAAATGAGGTAGATAGTAGATCACGACTGCTCTCTGGTTGCGGTAGGATGATTCAGTTGCCTGATAACAGCTGGGAAGAAACTGTCCCTGAATATGGAGGTGAGCGTATTCACACTTTTTGCCTGATGGGAGAGTGGAGAAGAGGGGACGGCCAGGGTGCATATAATGTGTACACACGGAGAGGAGGGGAGAAGGGGTGTATTGGGGTTTTATTTGAGATTGGGGACTTCAATGTTCCTAGCATTGGGTGATAAGCTACCCGAGCAGAATACAAGGTGCTCTTCCTTCTGTTTGTGTGTGAGGCCTCAATGGAGGAGGCCCAGGATGGAGAGGTCAGTGTGGGAAGGGGACGGGGAGTTACTATAACACGGCTTTTAATCTCACCAGAGCACTTCGCTCCATCTCATCTGCGTATTGTCCAAGCTTCGACCTGTGTTGTCTGCGTGGTGTTTGCACGTTGTCCCCGTGACCACGTGGGTTTCCTCCGGGTGCTCCGGTTTCCCTCCCAGGTCCCAAAGACGTGCGGGGGGTGTAGGTTCGTTGTCCCTGTGTAAATTGTCCCCGAGTGTGCAGGGAGTGAGTGCGAAAGAGGCAGAACATGGAACTAGTGTGAACGGGTGAGCGATGGCCGGCGTGGACGTGGTGGGCTGAAGGGCCTGTTTCCATGCTGTATCTTTCAATCAATCAACTAATTAGTTTAGTTTGGTTTGGAGATTCAGCGCGGAAAGACCCTTTGGCCCACCGAGGCCGTGCCAATCAGCGATCGTCCCGTACACTGGCACTATCCTACACACTAGGGGCAACTTACAATTTAGTTTTTACTGAAGCCAATTAAACCTACAAGTCTGCACGTCTTTGGAGTGTGGGAGGAAACCGGAGCGTTCACACGGTCACAGGGGGAACGTACAAACTCTGTACAGTTGCTGTAAGGCAGCAACTCTACCGCTGCGCCACCATGCCAGGCCACGGGTCGATATAGAATCATAATGATTGTTTATTTCTCTGGTTGTTACTGTGTTTACGGGTCTGTAACGTTTCAGCAAGCAAGGGCTGCATTGTCCACCGAGGTACAGTGAAAAGCTATGGTTGCGTGCTAACCAGTCAGCAGAAAGACAATCGATCCATTTACAGTGAATAGATACATGATAAGGGATCATAGTTGAAGTAAGGGGTGTTGTCGTAGGAGTGGAGATTTAAGAGTGTGGAGCGATTGTAATATGTGATTGTAGATCTGTGGCTAGCAGGCAAAGTGTCTCCGGGATTGGGCACCATCTTGGGAATTGTCGCCTGGGATGGACGCCATCTTGGGAATTGTCGCCTGGGATGGGCGCCATCTTGGGAATCGTCGCCTGGGATGGGCTCCATCTTGGGAATTGGCGCCTGGGATGGGCGCCATCTTGGGAATCGTCGCCTGGGATGGGCGCCATCTTGGGAATTGTCGCATGAGGTGGGCGCCATCTTGGGAATCGTCGCCTGGGTTGGGCGCCATCTTGGGAATTGTCGCCTGGGTAGGGCGCCATCTTGGAATCAGGTGTCGATCTCTCTGGGCCTCACCTGCTCGCTGGTCTCCAGCAGCTGGCTCTCCAACCGGACCACCTTCGCCCGTAGACTCTCCTTCTCCACACTCTCCACTTCCAGCTCATGTTCAAGCGAGGACACCAGGCTCATCTGCGGGGAACACACGTTAGCTCTCTGGGCCACTGGCATCACTCTGCATCAAGCTCAGCACAAAATCATTCCAATCCACCTCTCACCAAGGCACAGAGTGCTGGAGGGACTCAGCCGGCCAGGCTGCATCTGTGGAGGGGATGGACAGACGACGTTTCGGGTCAGGACCCTCCTGGGATCGTGGGGAGAAAGCTGTACCCCCACCCCCCACACTATCAGAAGGGTCCCGATCCGAAACATTCACCTCTCCACGTTCTCCAGAGATGCTGCCTGACTCCAGCACTTTGTGTCTCATCGGAAACCAACATCTGCAGTTTAGTTTAGTTTAGTTTAGAAATACAACGTGAAAACAGGCCCATCAGCCCACCGGGCCCACACCGACCAGCGATCCCCGCACGTTAGCACTCACTAGGGACAATTGTTAACATTTACCAAGACAATTAACCTACAAACCTGTATTTCTTTGGAGTGTGGGAGGAAACCGAAGATCTCGGAGGAAACCCACGCGGGGCAAGGGGAGAACGTACACAACTTGTACAGACAGCGCCCGTAGACGGGATGGAGCCCGGGTCCCCGACGCTGGATTCGCTGTAAGGCAACAACTCTACCGCTGGGCCACCGGGAACGGCCAATTCCTTGTGTCTCCTCTGACAAGTGACAGGTGGATACAGGAGACGGGGAGATGGGTGGAGTAAGTGACGAAGGCTAGAGATGAAAAGGTGAGCAAAGGAGAGAAGAGGAGGAGATAGCGAGGTGGGGGGGGGGGAATAAAAGGGAGGTTTGGAATTTGGGGATGGGAGCTGAGGGTACAGAGGAGGGGGGGACAGGCAGCAAGGTGAGAGGGGTGGTGTGGAAATGTGTGCACACGGGGGGGGGGGGCGGGAAGAGGGGGTATATTGGGGTTTTATTTGAAACGGAGGGCGTTAATGTTCATATCATTGGCTAGTAAGTTTCTGAAGGTGGACAAAAGTGCTGGAGAAACTCAGCGGGTGCAGCAGCATCTGTGGAGCAAAGGAAATAGGCAATGTTTCGGGCCGAAACCCTTCTTCAGACCCAGTAAGTTTGTAAGTTTGCATTGGGTTGTAAGTTTCTCCTGTCTGCGTGCAGCCTCGCTCCAGCAATGGAGGCGGCCCAGGACAGAGAGGTCAGTGTGGGAATTGGGAGGGGAGTTAAAGTGGCCTTTTATTGTTCGCTGTGTCAGGATCTTATCCAGAATGTTTGGAGTTCAGATCCAGAAGTATTTTCTTTATTGGAATAAGGAATTATCAAAAATGTATTTAGTCAGGGGGTGATGAATCTGTGGAAGTCATTGCCACAGAAGGCTGTGGAGGCCAAGTCAGTGGATATTTTAAGGCAGAGATTTGACAGAATCTTGATTAGAACGGGTGATACAAGATACGAGAGACATTTATTTGTCACATGTACCAATTGGTACAGTGAAATGTGTGGTCGTCACACAGCCGTACAAATAAATAATAAAGAGCACAGGACACGATAGTTTTTTTTTAAACACAGACATCCCCACACAGCGGGATCAAATTCCCACTGTGTGGGGAGGCTCCATTCAGGGTGTCAGGGGTTATGGGGAGAAGGCAGGAGAATGGGGTTAGGAGGGAGAAACTGATCAGCCTTGATTGAATGGCGGAATAGCCTCGATGGGCCGAATGACCTAATTCTGCTCTTAGAACGCATGAACATAAACCCGCACGTCGCTGGGATGTGGGAGGAAACCCGCGCGGTCACGGGGAGAACGTGCAAACCCCACGCCGACAGCACCCGAGGTCAGGATCGAACCCGGGCCTCGGTGAACTTGCAAACTTAGGGACACCAGCCCCAGCTCATCTCTGGTAATGTTCTGCAGGAGTGCATTTGCTCGTTTCACTGCCAGCACACCAACCTTCGTGGCGAGATCCTGCTGGATCTGAGCGTACCCTCTCTTCATGCAGAGTCTCTCCTGCTCAGCTGCTTTAAGCACCGTGGACCTGGAGTAGTGTTTCTGGTGTTTGAGGGTTAACATTGCAGATTCCACTTGTTTCACCTGTGAGAGGAGAACAAATGCACTCAGCTTTGGTGACATTTTTTGTAAATTTATCATATTCAGATTTCATGTAAAATCCAGTTTACTCTGAAACTAACTGATTCTTACTTTCTTTGTGTGTGTAGGAAGGAACTGCAGATGCTGGTTTCAACCGAAGATAGACACAAAATGTTGGAGTAACTCAGCAGGACGGACAGCTTCTCTGGAGAGAAGGAATGGATGGAGTTTCGGGTCGAAACCCAGGTTATCCACTGTGGTGGCAAGAACAGGAAGGTAGATGATTATCTGAATGGTGTCAGATTAGGAAAAGAGGAGGTGCAACGAGACCTGGGTGTGCTTGTACACTGAAAATAAGCATGCAGGTACAGCAGGCAGTGAAGAAAACTAATGGCATGTTGGCCTTCATTGCGAGAGGGTTTGAGTATAGGAGCAAGGAGGTCCTACTGCAGTTGTACAGGGTGAGACCACATCTGGAGTAATGTGTGCAGTATTGGTCTCCTAATTTGAGGAAGGACATTATTGCTATTGAGGGAGTGCAGCGTGGGTTCAACATGGCGGGGCTGACATACGATGAAAGAATGGGTCGACTGAGCTTATATTCACTGGAATTTAGAAGGATGGGAGGGGGTCTTATAGAAACACGTAAAATTCTTAAAGAATTGGACAGGCTAGATGCAGAAAAAATATTCCCAATGTTGGGGGAGTCCAGAACCAGGGCTCACAGTTTAAGAATAAGGGGTAGGCCATTTAGGACTGAGATGAGGCAAAACCTTTTCAGTTGTGAATCTGTGGAATTCTCTGCCACTGAAGGCAGTGGAGTCCAATTCACTGGATGTATTCAAGAGTTAATTTAGCTCTGAGGGCTAAAGGAAGGGATATGGGGAGAAGGCAGGAGCGGGGTACTGATTGTGGATGATCAGCCGTGATCATATTGAATGGCGGTGCTGGCAGAATGACCTACTCCAGGCCTATTTTTCTATGTTTCTATGTTTCAGACTTAAACCTGAAACGACACCCATTCCTTCTCTCCAGAGATGCTGCCTGTCTCGCTGTTACTCCAGCATGTTGTGTCGCTCTCTCTTCTTGTGCTCAATTATATTCAGCAACTGGGTGACGTGACCTTGATCAGGAACTTATCAGAGTGTCTGGAAAATAAATCAGTGGTGTGGAGTCTGCCCACAGCAGCAAACTGCACTGCTCCCGCTCCCTACTATCGAGGCGATCTACAGAGGGTGGTGTACACTGCCCGCTCCAACACGGGTGATGGCCTCCCACCATCTGAAAGGCAGCCGGCATCATCAGAGACCCACACCACCCGGGCCACGCTCTCATCTCACTGCTGCCATCCCGAAGATGGTACAAGAACCTAAACTGTGACCTCCAAGTTCAGGAACAGCTTCTTACCCGCAACCCAAGAAATAGATCGGGACTTTTGCACAGACTGCTGCTCAGAGCTAGGAAATGAAAAAGCAGAGGTCATAGGTTTAATCTGAGTGGGGGAAAGGTCAATAGGAATCTGAGGGATAAATGTTTTTACACAAAGGGCGGTAGAGGCAATGGCAGGGGCGGAAATCGCTATCAAAACATCGGGGGGACACACACACACACAATTTCTTGGTGGCTGCGCATGCACGCACTCACACATGCGCACTCACGCGCGAGGCTTCAGCCGTGGTGGGGCCCTGTGGACGGTAACATCGGGAGCTGACCCGGTTGGTGACCGACTCCGAACTCCAGCAACAGCAGCTTCATCCGCCCCGAATCGCGGGGCGTGAATCGGCCCGTTTGCAGGGCCTTTCATCGCCCGGCGCGGCTTAAAATCGACCGGCGGGGGCTTCAACATCGGGAGCCTCGATCGCCTTGACGTGGCAGTTTGGTCTTAAGCTGCGCCGGCCGATTCAGCCCTTAGACACGTCTGATAACCGATTGAATCTTTCAAAAGCTACAATGTGATAAATAACACTTAAACAAATAAAACTGAAGCAAATAAAGGCAAACAGAAGAACCAACCTTGGAGGGGGGAATGAGAGAGAGAGAGAGAGTGAGATGGGAAAAAATACTAAATAACGTGAGTGATCTGAATGAGGGACTTACCTGCAAGCCAGCCCGGAAACACGTACGACCGGAGCCCTTAGTGACCTGACCCGTTTAAATCCGATACCCGTTTAAATCTTTCCCATCCACCAATACATCCAATTAGTTCAAATGGTAATTGTACCCACATCAGACAGCTTTAAGATATTCCCCGTGAATACCTTCAGTAATACTTGAAGGTCAAAACACAATTGGTGACACATCATGTTAATACGTTAATAGAGACATTTAACAAGCGCTTAACAGTGACACCCCCACTGTCTCGCGGAAAACGGAGATTTTAATAGATTTTTTTTCACCGAATTTCAAAATCCGGATTACGAAACATGGGGGGGATTATCCCCCACCTCTCAAAACATGGGAGGGACTTGCCCCCCATCCCCCCCCCAAAATTTCCGCCCATGGACAACGGACAATAGACAATTGCAGTAGGCCATTCGGCCCGTGGTAGGTGTATGGAATGAGCTGCCTGAGGAGATAGTTGAGGCAGGCACTATCATAATGTTTAAGTAACATTTGGACAGGGAGAAGGACAGGATGGGTATAGAGGGATACGGGCCAAGCATTTGGAGACACAAAGATATGGAAGGAGAAGGTGTAAAAACGAGAGAACAAAGGGGATGCAAATCAAGGAAAATGTAGAATAGATAATTTAACCTGTGGAGGTGACAACGAGGCCTACAGAGATACAAGTTAATCAGGAGGACCGTCTGACTGATTGGAGAACTAGGATGAGGAGGGATAGAGAGAGAGGGAAAGCAAGGGATACTTGAAGTTAGAGAAGTCAATGTTCATACCACTGGGGTGTAAGCTGCCCAAGTGAAATAGGAGGTGCTGCTCCTTCAAAGCCGACTCCCTGAGCTCCTGCGTGCACGTGGCAACAGGGAATAATACTTTAAGTGTGGGTCTGTATACAAGGGGCATTGACAGCATCGGGAGCAGGCTTCTTCTCTCAGTTACCTTCTCCCTGGCAAGGTTCAGCTCCCCTCTCGTGTGCCTCCCCTCTTGGCGCAGCCTCGCATTTTCCTCCCGCAGTAATCTCTGCTCCTGCTCCGCCAGCTGAGCCAGGTCGTGGCTGTGTGACAGCTTCTGCCGCTGCCGGAGATCGGCGCTGTGTAGGCTGTCCTCCAGCGTCTGGGTCTGCAAATCCCCGAGCGGAGAGAGCGGCCGTCAGTGAGCGCGGCCACGGGGAATACCAACGCCAACGTGAACACCAACGTCAACACCAAACGAAGAGAGTGGCCGTCAGTGTGTGTGGACACAGTGATGAAAGGTGTACAGGATCCCGACACGCTGAACACTCACTGCCGTTTACCCAGGCTCGGTGTTGAATAACCAGGTTCATGAATAGCTACTTCCCCACAGCCATCAGGCTATTAAACCTGGCTCGGACAAAATTATGATCATTTATAACCCATTATCTGTTATCTGTTATTTGCACTTCATCAGTGTATTTATTCATGTGTGTATATATTTATATTATGGTATATGGACACACTGATCTGTTTTGTAGTTAATGCCTACTATGTTCTGTGTGCTGAAACAAAGCAAGAATGTCATTGTCCTATCAGGGACACGCGACAATAAACTCACTTGAACTTGAACTTGTTTGGGCCGCAACTATATATTAATGATTTGGAAGAGGGAATTAGGAGCAACACTAGCAAGTTTGTGGATGACACAAAGCTGGGTGGCAGTGTGAACTGTGAAGAGGACGTTAGGAGGTTGCAGGGGGACCTGGACAGGTTGAGTGAGTGGGCAGATGCGTGGCAGATGCAGTGTAATATAAATAAATGTGAGGTTATCCACTTTGGCGGCAAAAACAAGGGGGCAGATTATTATCTCAATGGGGTCAGGTTAGGTAAGGGGGAGGTACAGCGAGACCTGGGTGTCCTTGTACACCGGTCACTGAAAGTTGGCGTGCAGGTACAGCAGGCAGTGAAGAAAGCTAATGGAATGTTGGCCTTCATAACAAGAGGATTTCAGTACAGGAGTAAAGAGGTTCTTCTGCAGTTGTATAGGGCTCTGGTGAGACCACAACTGGAGTATTGTGTTCAGTTTTGGTCCCCTAATTTGAGGAAGGACATCCTTGTGTTTGAGGCAGTGCAGCGTAGGTTCACGAGATTGATCCCTGGGATGGCGGGACTGTCATATGAGGAAAGATTGAAAAGACTAGGCTTGTATTCACTGGAGTTTAGAAGGATGCGGGGGGATCTTACATAAACATATAAAATTATAAATGAACTGGACAAGCTAGATGCAGGAAAAATGTTCCCAATGTTGGGTGAGTCCAGAACCAGGGGCCACAGAGTCTTAGAATAAAGGGGAGGCCATTTAAGACTGAGGTGAGAAAAAACGTTTTCACACAGAGGGTTGTGAATTTGTGGAATTGCCTGCCACAGAGGGCAGTGGAGGCCAAATCACTGGATGGATTTAAGAGAGAGTTACATAGAGCTCTCGGGGCTGGTGGAGTCAAGGGATATGGGGAGAAGGCAGGCATGGGTTATTGATAGCGGATGATCAGCCATGATCACAATGAATGGCGGTGCTGGCTCGAAGGGCCGAATGGCCTCCTCCTGCACCTATTTTCTATGTTTCTATGTTAGAGAGTTCCAAAACTAGAGGGCACGGCTTTAAGGTGTGAGGGGAGAGATTTAAGAGGAACAACTCGGGCAAGGTTTTCGCTGCGTGCCACCCAGTCACATCAGGGCAAAGGGTGAGATATAGAGTGTAGACTGTAGTTCCCAGTGTTGTGGTGCAGGGCAATGCAGGGAATGCAGGGACATGGGTCACAGGCGGACAGAGAGGGTGTGTTTGGCCGGGGCATTGTGGGCCGCAGGGCCTGTCCCTGTGCTGTACGGTTCCGTGCTGTGGGTGGAGTCGCACCTTGTCCTTGCTGGACTGGAGCTGTTTGTGCAACAGTATCACCTCCTTTCTCAGCGCCTCCTTCTCCTGCTCAACGACACGCAGGTCCGACCTCAATTTTGCCGTCTGTAGGTTGAAACTTTGGCAACTTTCCTCCAGTCCCTGCACCTGCACAGATAAAACAGCCGCTGCAAATTGGAGGAACAGCACCTCGTACTTCACGTGGGCAGCTCACACCCCGTGGCGGATTGGATATTGATCGTGAACTACACACACGAAGGCCGCGGACGGCAACAGGATCAACAAGCTCATCAGGAAGGCTGGCTTTCCTCTAATAGGTCGAATAAACGCCATAAAAATGATTTTTCTACCACAAATTCTATACTTGTTCCAATCAATCTCTCTATATCTACCCAAAAAGTTAAAAAAAAAATTGGAACCAGATATTACAAATTTTATTTGGGATTATAAGACCCATAGAATACAAAGACCACACCTGAATAAACCCAAAGTAGTAATGGGATTAGCACTCCTTAATTTTATGTATTATTATTGGTCGGTAAATATTAGAAATATGATTCAATTGTTGGATAATGCTCTTCATCAACCGGAATGGATCATTATGGAGAAAGAGGACTGCTCCCCTTTTAATATTGGTGCGATCCTTTCACCAATGACGGTGAATAATACAAACTACAACACAAACCCAATTATACATAGTACAGTCAAAATTTGGAAACAAATAAAATACAATTTAAAATTAAGAAACTTATCTCTCCTATCTCCTATTGCTAAAAACCCTCTGTTTAAACCCTCAATTATAGACAAAGCGTTCATACAATGGGAAAGAGCAGGAATTAAAACTTTGGGAGATTTGTATGATACGGGAAAACTATTATCATTTAACCAATTACAACTAAAATACAATCTGGGTAAAATCAGTATTTTAAATATTTCCAAATATGTGATTATTTGAAAAAACATGCACATGAATTTCACACAATGCCATTAGACTTACTAGATGAAGTAATGAATACAAAAGCGGAATCACCAAATTTAATTTCACATATATATAACATTATACTAAATGCAGTAATACCAACAACGGAAGGTATTAGAGGTGAGTGGGAAAACGAACTAAGCATAAAAATTTCCAATGAAAGGTGGAAAGAATACTTATTAAATGGGCACAAATGCTCAATTAACGCAAGACACACTTAAATACAATTTAAAATTATACATAGATTATACTACTCAAAAACTAAATTAAATAAATTCTTCCCTAACGTTTCACCAATTTGTGATAAATGCCACTGTCAAGAAGCTACAATAGCGCACTCATTCATCTTCTGTACAAAAATTCAAAGGTTTTGGATTGAAATCTTCGAAATTTTCACAAAAGTGTTTAAAATAAAAATGACACCAAAGCCAGAATGGATTATTTCCGGAATGACAGAAGGTCGTCCGGAATTAAATGCGTATCAAAAGAATTTATTTGATTACGGCTTAATAATAGGAAAAAAACTAATCTTAAAATTCTGGAAAAATGCACCTATACCAACGTTAAATATGTGGATTTCAACTATGTTTGAAACACTACACCTGGAAGATATGAGACTCCGCCTGGAAGGAAAATCAGAACGCTTCTATCAGACGTGGTCTGCATTTATAGAATTACTACAAAGATAGGGTGCGGGAGTACCTCGGGCCTTGGTAGGGGGGGATGAAAAACTATCGAGTTGGTGGATTCCTTTTGCGTGATGTATATAACAGAGTAACTGGCTTTTTTAAAAATTCCTTTTCCTTTTTTTTAGGGTCTATCTCTTAACCCCCTTTCTCTAATTCTTTGACCAAGGGTTTCTTCTCCCCTTTGGCACGCTCTTTCACTATCACAACTCTTTTCACCTATTTCGCTCTTTTCCTTTCTATTCTTTTTCTTTAAAAGCCATAAAATTATGGGGTACAATGATTGTAACAAGATATATGTGAAGTACATTGATGTATTTACCTCTAATAAATAAAATATTAAAAAAAATTTTTTTTTAAAAAGGAAGGCTGTCTCCTTCCTGGTGGCGGAGTTGGAGTTGGGTTCATGGGAGGTTGGTCCTGGAGGGGAGGATGCTCCTCACACTGCGGAGCATCCTGGACAACGCAGCTCACCCCCTCCATGACACACTGGTCAACCTGAGGAGCACCTTCAGCAACAGACTGGTCCCACCAAGATGCAGGACAGAACGCCACAGGAGATCCTTCTTCCCTGTGGCTATCAAACTGTACAACTCCTCCCCCTTTCTGTCGTGGGGTAGACTGAGACTGACCCCCCCCCCCCCCCCCCCCCCCCCCCCCCCCACCACCCCAATCTTTGCACATCCCCAATCCTTTCCACTCGTCACTTTAATTTCATGTTTCATGTATCTTGTGTTTTAATGACTGTTGGCAGATCAATTTCCCTCCTGGGATAAATAAAGTTCTATCGTATTGTACCGTTTCTATATAATGTGTGTGTGTGTGTGTGAGAGAGTGTCTCCCTCTCTCCAGACTCTCAGTCTGAAGAAGGGTCTCATCCCGAGACGTCACCCATTCCTTCTCACCAGAGATACTGCCTGTCCCGCTGCGTTACTCCAGCATTTTGTGACTGCCTTCGGTGTTACAACATTTATTCTGTCAGATTTATCGATGGAAATGATCTGGTGTGAAAATTGGTGATAGCTGGCAGTGGTCATGGCATATGCCTCATTTACTCCTGTTCTTAGGTTTTCAACTTGCACGCGAGGAGTTTATTCCTTGGAGCACAGGAGGCTGAGGGGTGATCTTGTCGAGGTGTATAAGATCACCAGGGGAATAGATAGGGTGAATGCACAGTCTTTTACCTCCAAGGGGAATCCAGAGGGCATAGGTTTAATGAGAGGGGAAAGATTTAATAGGGACCTGAGGTGCAACATTTTCACACAGAGGGTGGTGGGCGTATGGAATGACCTGCTGGAGGTAGGTACATGGATAGGAACGGTTTAAAGGGATATGGGGCAATTGTGGGCAAATGGGACGAGTGTGGATGGGGCACCTTGGTTGGGCGAAGGGCGTGATTTTGTGCTGAGTGACTCTGTCACAGCTCACTGCGCTGTACGGTTTCGAGTGGATGATGCTGTAGCAACTAAAGTTGCACAAAACTGCCCGACAAGCTGGAATCTACTGAGTGTAGTGCCGGAGGAACTCAGCGGGTCAGGCAGCATCTGTGGAGGGGAGGCACAACCAGCGTTTGGGGTCGGGGGCCTTCGTCAGACGATGTGTGATGGGCAGCAAGCAGGGAGTTCCCACTGACGGGTCCCCGGTTTCTCCAAAAGCAACCTCAAGTCCGAGTCCTGCTCTAACTGCAGACACCGAGCGGCCTTATACATTTGAATCGTTTCGTTGAACATCTCCGCTCAGTCTGCCTAGGCTTGCATCATCCCCCGGTTGCAGGACACTTCAACTCCCCCTCCCACCCCCACACTGACCTTTCTGTCCTGGGCCTCCTCCACTGCCAGAGTGAGGCCCAGCGCAAATTGGAGGAACGGCACCTCGTATTTCGCTTGGGCAGCTTACACCCCAGCGGTGTGAACATTGACCTCTAACTTCACTAACTGATTCGCTAACCCTTGCTTTCCCTCTCTCTCTCCATCCCTCCCCTATTCTAGCTCTCCGACAATTTTCACTGTCCTCCTGATTATTTTTACTGTTTGTGTGCCTCATTGTCACCTTCCCCTCAGCCAACAATGAACCATTCTATATTTCCTCGTCTGCTTTGATTTGTCATTTTCACACCTTACCCTTCCATGCCTCTAGTCTCCCTCTCCCTTGATTCTCAGTCTGAAGAAGGGTCTCGACCCAAAACTGTCATATGAGGAAAGATTGAAAGGACTAGGCTTGTATTCACTGGAGTTTAGAAGGATGAGGGGGGGGATCTTATAGAAACATATAAAATTATAAAAGGACTGGACAAACTAGATGCAGGAAAAATGTTCCCAATGTTGGGCGAGTCCAGAACCAGGGGCCACAGTCTTAGAATAAAAGGGAGGCCATTTAAGACTGAGGTGAGAAAAAGCTTATTCACCCAGCGAGTTGTGAATTTATGGAATTCCCTGCCACAGAGGGCAGTGGAGGCCAAATCACTGGATGGATTTAAGAGAGAGTTAGATAGAGCTCTAGGGGCTAGTGGAGTCAAGGGATATGGGGAGAAGGCAGGCACGGGTTATTGATTGGGGACGATCAGCCATGATCACAATGAATGGCGGTGTTGGCTCGGAGGGCCTCCTCCTGCACTTATTTTCTATGTTTTTAAGTTTCTATGTCACCCCTTCCTTCTCTCCAGAGATGCTGCCAGGCCCGTTGAGTTACTCGTTTAAGAAGGAACTGCAGATGCTGGAAAATCGAAGGAAGACAAAAATGCTGGAGAAACTCAGCGGGTGCAGCAGCTTCTATGGAGCGAAGGAAATAGGCAACGTTTCGGGCCGAAACGTTGCCTATTTCCTTCGCTCCATAGATGCTGCCGCACCCGCTGAGTTTCTCCAGTACTTATGTCTACCGTTGACTTGCTCCATCAGTTTGTGCCTATGTTCGGGGTAAACCAGCATCTGCAGTTCCTTCTTACATGTATAAATGACAGTATCAGCCCCCCCACCCCTCCCCGTCCAACTGCTATACCTGTTCTTGCCATGTGTTCTGCTGGGCAGTCAGCCTGTGAACTTCTTGTAGCGAAGCCTGCAACTCCTCTCTCAGATGTTCCGTCTGCATCTCCACCATGTTCATTTTTGCAATCTGCGTGCAAGAGATAACAGAGGCACCGTTACCGACGCACTTCCAACTAGTCAGGTCAATAAAGTACACTTAAATGTTTTACCCAGGGTAGCGGACTCGAGAACCAGGGGTCGTCGGTTCAAGGTGAGAGTTTAAAGTTAGTTTAGTTTAGAGATACAGCGCGGCAACAGGCCCTTCGGCCCATTGAGTCCGCACTGAACCGCGATCCCCGACACTACCCTACACACAGTAGAGACAATTTTGCATGTATACCAAGTCAATTAACCTACAAACCCGCACGTCTTTGGAGTGTGGGAGGAAACAGGAGATCTTGGAGAAAACCCACACAGGCCACGGGGAGAACGTGCAAACTCCGTACGGGCAGTCAGGAATGAACCCGGGTCCTTGACGCTGTAAGGCATCGTGCCTCCCTAATTTACCACACAAAGGGTGGTGGGTGTATGGAACGAGCCGCTGGAGGAGGTAGTTGAGGCAGGAACTATCCTAACCTTTCAGAGACATTTGGATCAGGAACACGGGCAGGATAGGTTTAGAGGGATGTGGGCCAAATCATATGCAGGCAGGTGGGGCAATGTGTAGATGGGGCACGTTGGTCGGTGTGGGCAAGTTGGGTCGATGAGCCTGTTTCCAGGCTGTAGGCCTATAAATGGCTACTCAGTGGCAGTGTTGTACCATGACAGTGACTGGCACCTCTGAAACATTAACAAATAGATTTTCACATTTTATAAGAATTTTAAATATTACAAAACATTGCTTAAGGTTAAACAATAAAATGTATTACTCAGGTGGCACAGTGGTGCGAAGCTGCTGCCTCACAGCTGCAGAGACCGGGCTTGATCCGAACCTCGGGCGCTGTCCGTGCGGAGTTTGCACGTTCTCCCTGTGATCACGTGGGTTTCCTCCGAGTGCTCCGGTTTCCTCCCGCATCCCAAAGACGCGTAGACTAATTGGCCCTCTGCAAATTGCCCCCTAGAGTGTCGGGAGTGGATGAGAAAGCGGGATGACGTAGAACTAGTGTGATCGGCGTGGAGTCGGTTGACTGAACGGGCCTGTTTGCATCCTGTGCCTCTCAGCAATCGGCCGGACCAATAAGGCGGTCAGGCCCTTAAGCAGCTGATGGGACGATGATGAGCGAGGTATGATCAGTGGCCCTGCACCTCACTGTCCACAACGACAACACTACCAGAGGCACCCGACTCTAAACATATCCCACCGTGTTTACGCATCGGTTCACCTCATCAGTCAGCGACTCTCTCTCTCTCACCAACTCCTCATTGGCGTACCTTCTTCCCCCAGCTCGCTACGCCTGGACAACTGGAAGGGATCAGTTTCAGTTCAGTTTATTGTCACGTGTACAGCGAAGCGCTTTTGTTGCGTGCTAACCAGCCAGCAGAAAGACTATGCATTTTGTTTAAAAAGGGTTCAAAGAATAAACCTAGCAATTATAGACCTGTTAGTTTGACGTCAGTGGTGGGCAAATTAATGGAAAGGATACTTAGAGATAATATATATAAGCATCTGGATAAACAGGGTCTGATCAGGAACAGTCAACATGGATTTGTGCCTGGAAGGTCATGTTTGACAAACCTTCTTGAATTTTTTGAAGCGGTAACTAGGGAAATTGATGAGGGTAAAGCAGTGGATGTTGTCTATATGGATTTCAGTAAGGCCTTTGACAAGGTTCCCCATGGAAGGTTGGTTAAGAAGGTTCAATCTTTGGGTGTTAATGGCGGAGTAGCAAGATGGATTCAACAGTGGCTGAATGGGAGATGTCAGAGAGTAATGGTGGATGGCTGTTTGTCAGGTTGGAAGCCGGTGACCAGTGGGGTGCCTCAGGGATCTGTGTTTGGGTCCACTTTGGAAAAGATGGGCAGATGAAAGATGGCAATGGAGTTGAAAGATAATGCTGATAAGTGTGAAGTGCTACATCTTGGCAGGACAAATCAAAATAGGAAGTACATGGTAAATGGTAGGGAATTGAGGAATGCTGTGGAACAGAGGGATCTAGGAATAACTGTGCATAGTTCCCTGAAGGTGGAATCGCATGTAGATAGGGTGTAAAGAAAGCCTTTGGTGTGCTGGCCTTTATAAATCAGAGCATTGAATATAGGAGCAGGGAAGTAATGTTAAAATTGTACAAGGCAATGGTAAGACCAATTCTGGAGTATGATGTACAATTTTGGTCGCCTAATTATAGGAAGGATGTCAACAAAATAGAGAGAGTACAGAGGAGATTTACTAGAATGTTGCCTGGGTTCCAGCAACTATGTTACAGAGAAAGGTTGAACAAGTTAGGTCTTTATTCTTTGGAGCGCAGAAGGTTAAGGGGGGACTTGATTGAGGTCTTTAAAATGATGAAAGGGATAGACAGAGTTGACGTGGATAAGCTTTTCCCATTGAGGGTAGGGAAGATTCAAACAAGAGGGCATGACATGAGAATTAAGGGATGGAAGTTTAGGGAT
This sequence comes from Okamejei kenojei, assembly GCA_035221665.1. Lineage (NCBI taxonomy): Eukaryota > Metazoa > Chordata > Chondrichthyes > Rajiformes > Rajidae > Okamejei > Okamejei kenojei. The sequence continues at coordinate 83,712,247 of CM069139.1, forward strand.
AACGTGAGGGGGAACATCTTTGCTCAGACGGTGGTGGCTGTGTGGAATGAGCTTCCAGCAGAAGTGGTGGAGGCAGGATCGATTTTAACATTTAAAAGTAAAGTGGATAGGTATATAGACGGGAAGGGAATGGAGGGGTATGGTCATTGTGCAGGTAGATGGGACTAGGGGAAAACAAATGGTCGGCACGGACTGGAAGGGCCGAGAGGGCCTGTTTCCGTGCTGTAATTGTTATATGGTTATATGGTTATACATGATTACAATCGAGCCATTTACAGAGTACAGAGACATGATAAGGGAATAAATGTCGCTGCTGTAGTACAGATTTAAGGGTGTGGAGCGATTGTAATGTGTGATTGTAGATCTGTTTCTGTGGCTCGCATGCAAATAGTCGTCTGGGTTCAAGTTCAAGTTACTACTTTCGTGTTCGTCTTCTAGGTCTTCAAGTACTGCACAAGTACTTGAGAGTCTCCAAGGTACAACAGAAGCCTTTATTACATTACTCAATGCTGGCAGCAAGACAACTCAAAGACGGCTGCACGCACAGAATCTGACTGCCCACACTCACCGACAGGATAAACTATATACAAAACAACTCCCTTTGTCCTGTGCAGCGCCACCTGCTGCACGGGAGGAGCAATGGGTCCTCCCACCAAACATCACATTTATTGTCACGTGCACCAACTGGTACAGGGAGATTTGAGTTATCATACAGCCATACAAATAAAAAGAGCACAATACTCGATAGAGTTTAACATGAACATCCCCACACAGCAGAATCAACGTTTTCCACTGTGAGGGAAGGCAGCAAAGTTCAGTCATCTTCCTCTTTGTTCATCCGTGGTCGGGGCCTTTGAGCCCCCCACAGTCGCCGGGACGGACGTCCCGATGTTCAGGCCCTCTCGCCGGGATGATTGGAACTCTCACGTGGGAATGGATTGGAACACACGCGCAGCTTGGGAGATTCCGAATCGGCCGCTTCCTACCGGAGACCACGGATTCTGGAGTCCACAGGCCGAGCTGGAAGGAGATCCAACACTGGCGACCCCCAGCAAGGGGTCCCAGACCTCCGCGATGTTAAAGTCAGCGCCGCACGCGGCTACAAGCTCCGCAGACCACAGCTCCACAGTGTTAATCAGCAGGCCCAGCACTCCGGAGTTCCGACACGGGTGATCCCAGGCAAGGTATCGTCCCGCTCCGCTATGGTAATTCAGTGCTGCGCTGCTGATGAAGCTCTGGCCAGTCTCTGGTAGGAAAGGCCACGCCAATCCAGTTGGTAGGCCGCGAGGGGGGGGGGGGGGGGGGGGGGGGGGGGGGGGGGGGATGAAGATGCGGCTCGGAGAAAAGATGCATCTCCGTCCCCCTATTCCCCCCCCACCCCCCCACATTAAAAAAGACTACTAAACAATTACAACATAATTTTAGACACACTAAAAATAACAAAAAGGGAGAAAGGAAGGACAGCTGCTGGCGAGGCTGCCACTTGATGGCGCCACCCAATGGGCGCCATCTTGGATTTTTGTGATGTTGATGGTGACCTTGTCGAAAGCACAAAAACTTTCTGTCTACGGTCCCAGCGGCTCTCCGCACACTCTTTATGCCAGTAAAAGACATACGTCAACATTGAAAACAAATGGCAAGTAATGCAGAAAAAATGTGCTCTCTTGCCTCTGAGTTGGCCCCACACCACATCACCGTCTATATCTCTTGCTTTTCTTTCCCCCGACTCTAGTCTGAAGAGGAGTCTCCATCCAAAACGTCACCCATTCCTTCTCTCCAGAGATGCTGCCTGCCCCGCTGAGTTACTCCAGCATTTTGTGTCTCTCTTGGTTTTATGATTACGTAAGTACCACATCTAATGGTCATTCACATCGAATCAGTCTGTTTTCAGGTGCAAACTAGAGTCAATACCAAGATTACGAGGAACACAGAACTGCTGGGTAATAAAACAGACACAGAGTGCTGGGGTAACTCAGTGGGTCAGGCAGCATCTATGGAGAACCTGGGCAGGTGACCATGTTTCGGAATGGGACAATTCTCCAGGTTTAAAGATGATGCTTTCCCTCAACTGTATCCACCCATCACATGCCAGGCCTTGTCCTACCCCCTCCTCTCTTCCAGCTTCACCCCAATACAATACACAATACAATTGCATTCACTGCCAGAGGTTTGGTCGGCCCTTACTTGGCTGCCTTCAATTCCGTGCACGAAATGGTTCTTCTCTTCCTCCCACCTCTGCCACCGCCCCCCTGCCGTTCTCTCCTTCAGCCGGGTGAGTTGGGCCAGGCCTTGCTGGAGCCGCAGCACCTCGACCTGGTGCTTGGAGTTCATGAAGCACAGGTTCTCGTTTTCAGCGTCCAGCTGCTCGCTCCGCAAAGCCAGCCCCGACACCTGATGAGGGGCAAGAACAGAGGCACCAAATTATGGAGTAACTCAGCGGGACAGGCAGCATCTCTGGAGAGAAGGAATGGGTGACGTTTCGGGTCGAGACCCTTCTTCAGACTCAGGGGCAATCCTGGTTCTTAAGGGGTTGGACAGGCTAGATGCAGGAAGATTGTTCCCGATGTTGGGGAAGTCCAGAACAAGGGGTCAACAGTTTAAGGATAAGGGGGAAGTCTTTTAGGACCGAGATGGGAATTTCTTTTTCACACAGAGAGTAGTGAATCTGTGGAATTCTCTGCCACAGAAGGTAGTTGAGGCCAGTTAATTGGCCATATTTAAGAGGGAGTTAGATGTGGCCCTTGTGGGATCAGGGGGTATGGAGAGAAGGCAGGTACAGGATACTGAGTTGGATGATCAGCCATGATCATATTGAATGGCGGTGCAGGCTCGAAGGCTGAATGGCCTACTCCTGCACCTATTTTCTATGTTTCGATGTTTCTATGGTTACACATTACTCCCCGACAGGCAGGGATGCATCACGGCTTGGTTTGGGAACAGCTCCATCCAAGACCATGAGAAATTGCAGCGAATTGTGGACGCAGCCCAGACCATCACACAAACCAACCTCCCTTCCATTGACTCCATCTGCACCTCACGCTGCCTCGGCAAGGCCAGCAGCATCATCAAGCTCGAGTCGCACCCTGGCCACTCCCTCGTCTCCCCTCTCCCGTCAGGTAAAGGTATAGAAGTGTGAAAACTCACACCTCCAGATTCAGGGACAGTTTCTTCCCAGCTGTTATCAGGCAACTGAACCATCCAACCACAACCAGAGAGCAGCGCTGAACTACTATCTACCTCTTTGATGTTCCTCGGACTATCCTTGACCAGACTTTACTGGCTTTGCTTCACACTTATGGCCCTGTCCCACGGTACGCGTTCATTCCAAGAGTTCTCTCTCCCGAGTTTGCCCTGATTCCAGCTCGGAGATTTACGGTAATGGCCGCTCGTCGGTACTCGGGGCTCTCGTGGACATTTTTCTACATGTTGACAAATCTTTTACGACACTGTCAGCACCAGAATGAATAAGAGCAGCAGCGAGTTAATGAGAAACTAGGAAGTATCCTAGTAGAGATATCTTATCCTGTGGGTCCTAAGTAGGGTCAACTTTCTCACTGCCAAATAAGGGACAAAAGGTCAAAATACGAGACAAATTCTGACGGCAATTGGTTGGCCAACTCTGTCTGCCGTGGCTGGGTGAATGATGAGTTGGCCCGGGTGCTGGACTGCACACAAAGCCCAGCCGGCGGGCCAGCTGAGGGGTTTTGGCCCAGGGGCCGCGCGCAAAGTCCAGCGCCCCGTCCAACTCATGAGCCGATGGTCGGCCGTGAGAAGGAGGGGTGGTGGTGGAGTGGGCGGTAAGCGTAGGTCCGAATGTCGGACAGCTGGCCGGGCTGCTGCTGCACTCCATGGGCTGCACTACGTCGGGACGGGTGAGGCGGGGCCGGACACGGCGCTCCGACCCGACAGTCCCCTCGACCCGAGTAGCAGCGGTCAAATACGGGGCAAGGGCGGTCCCGTACTGGACAAACCAATTTAGCCCAATATACGGGATGTCCCGCCTAATATGGGGCAGTTGGTCCTAAAGCCCAAAAGAGAAGAATGTTGGGGGGGGGTGGGGGGGGGAAGTAATAATAAACTTATTTTCATTGTGGTCCATGGGGGCACTGTCTGTACCGTGACACTTCAAACATTAACCAGGGACACCGTCCGAATGTTTACACTAGCGACGTAAGCCAGACCGCCCCCTTTACTGTGAGTCACTCTTTCAGGATCCAGTCAGCACCAAGGCCCGTCTATTAAATGACTACGTCACAGTGAAGCCACAGCAGCAGCCAAGGTGCTGCTGAGAGAAGTACCGAGATTTGGCATTGCAGAGGTTATATCACGTGACAATGGAGCCCACTTTACCAGTAAAGGAACTAATGAAGGGACGTCAGTGCAAACAACATTCCTCCTGCCCATATCACCCACAATCACCAGGGACAGTTGAAAGACACAACGGGATATTCAAGACTAAGTTGGGCTAAATGATATCATGAGACAAGTTTAAAGTGGCCTAATTTTAAACTTAGGCCAGCTTCTTCAAGAGTGGAGCAAGCCGGACACCAGACTGATTCCTGGGACGGCACGACTTCCATATGAAGAAAGACTGGATAGACTCGGCTTGTATTCGCTGGAATTTAGAGGATTGAGGGGTGATCTCATAGAGACTTACAAAATTCTTAAGCGGTTGGACAGGCTAGATGCAGGAAGATTGTTCCCGATGTTGGGGAAGTCCAGGACTAGGGGTCACAGTTTAAGGATAAGGGGGAAGTCTTTTAGGACCGAGATGAGAAAATCGTTTTTCACACAGAGAGTGGTGAATCTGTGGAATTCTCTGCCACAGAAGGTAGTTTAGGCCAGTTTGTTGGCCATATTTAAGAGGGGGTTGGATGTGGCCCTTGTGGCTAAAGGGATCAGGGGGTACGGAGAGAAGGCAGGTACAGGATACCAAGTTGGATGATCAGCCATGATCATATTGAATGGCGGTGCAGGCTCGAAGGGCCGAATGGCCTGCTCCTGCACCTAATTTCTATGTTTCTATGACACACAGGCTTGGCCCTAATGATAATGCGATCTAGCCCTTATCAGTGTACAGGGTTAACTCCGTGAGATAGCAATGGGCAGGCCAATGAAATGACCTGTAAGTGCTCCACAGTAAACAAAGGCAAGGACGCCCCACACCGCTGCGCCACAGACCCACGCCTCCCATTGCAAGCGGGCACCAGACTAACCACCGGACTCTCTCTAACGTAGGTAACCATTGTGGTCAGAAGCACAACATCTTCAGACAACCACACAGCTATTCAGCGGATACAGGCACCAACCCACACAGGTTCCTCTGCAGTTGTACAGGGCTCTGGTGAGACCACATCTGGGGTATCGTGTCCAGTTTTGGTCTCCTAATTTGAGGAAGGACATCCTTGTGATTGAGGCAGTGCAGCGTAGGTTCACGAGATTGATCCCTGGGATGGCGGGACTGTCATATGAGGATAGATTGAAAAGGCTAGGCTTGTATTCACTGGGGTTTAGAAGGATGAGGGGGAATCTTATAGAAACATATACAATTATAAAAGGACTGGACGAGCTAGATGCAGGAAAAATGTTCCCAATGTGGGGCGAGTCCAGAACCAGGGGCCACAGTCTTAGAATAAATGGAAAGCCATTTAAGACTGAGGTGAGAAAAAACGTTTTCACCCAGAGAGTTGTGAATTTGTGGAATTCCCTGCCACAGAGGGCAGTGGAGGCCAAATCACTGGATGGATTTAAGAGAGAGTTAGATAGAGCTCTAGGGGCTAGTGGAGTCAATTGATATGGGGAGAAGGCAGGCACGGGTTATTGATTGGGGACGATCAGCCATGATCACAATGAATGGTGGTGCTGGCTCGAAGGGCCGAATGGCCTCCTCCTGCACCTGTTGTCTATGTTTCTATGTATCTAGATTCTCATGAGAGGGAGAGCAGGCGTGTGTGTCCCCGAAAGAACTATACACAAAGGTGGGTGTTTGGAACGAAGCTGCCAGAGGAGGTAGTTGAGCCAGGTAATATAACCACATTGAAAGACACTTGGACAGGTCCATGGATGGGAAATGTTTCCAGAGATAAGGGCCAAACACAGGCAGGTGGGACCAGCATAGATGGGGCAGCTTGGTTGGCATGGATACGTTGAGCTGAAGGGCCTGTTTCCGTTCTGCATCCACAAGCAACCCAGTAACCAGATATATAAAACAATTGAATGAGAACAATTGAACTTTGGGAAGGAACAAGAAGCTACCTGTTTGTTGAGAGCTTCTATCATTATCTGAGCACTCATTTTGTCTCCCTTCAAGATCTCCACTTGTTTCCTGTTAAAGAAAAAACACATTAGCCACACGTTCCATCTTAAATCAGAAAATGTGCCTGCATTTCATCACCAATATCTCCGAAGCATCTACAGTATGACCAGTCTGGTTTTGCCCAGACTGAAGAAGGGTCTCGACCCGAAACGTCACCCATTCCTTCTTTCCAGAGATGCTGCCGGTCCCGCCGTGTTATACAGTGTGGAAATGGGCCCTTCAGCCCAACTTGCCCACACCGGCCGTCATGTCCCAACTAGTCCCACCTGCCTGCGTTTGGTCCATATCCCTCCAAACCTGTCCTATCCATGTGCCTGTCAAACTGTTTCTTAAATGTTGGGATAGTCCCAGCTTCAACTACCCCCTGTGGCAGCTTGTTCCATACACCCACCACCCTTTGTGTGAAAAGGTTACCCCTCAGATACCCCCCTTAAATCTTTTCCCTTTCACCTTAAACCTATGTCCTCTGTTCCTCGATTCACCTACTCTGGGCAAGAGACTCTGTATCTACCCGATCTATTCCTCTCATGATTTTATACACCTCTATAAGATCGCCCCTCATCCTCCTGCGCTCCATGGAATAGAGACCCAGCCTACTCAACCTCTCCCTATAGCTCACACCCTCTAGTCCTGGCAAAATCCTTGTAATCGTGGAGTTACTCCAGCATTTAGTGTATGATCAGAAGCCAGAATGTATGTTGTCAACGTCTCCCCAATGAACAGCCAGCAGGAGGAGCACTATCAGGCCAAGAGCTAGCGTAGCCTCAAACACACAGAAGAAACTGCAGAAAAAGCCACAAAGTGCTGGAGTAACTCAGTAGCATCTCTGGAGAACTTGGATAGGCGACGTTTTGGGCAGGGACCTTTCTTGAGTCTAAAGAAGGGTCCCGAGCAGAAACACGAACGATCTATGTTCTCCAGAGATGCTGCCTGACCTGCTGAGTTACTCCAGCACTCTGCATCTACCTTCGATTTAAAGCAGCATCTTCAAGAGTGGAGCAGGCCGGACACACAGGCTTTTACATGGGACAATGCTTCGAGTTCAGCGGAAAGTTAAACTAATCACCAGCTAGGGATGGCTTTGTAATGTTAATGGGGGACCTCTCACCCCACGGTGGGAATGCCCACCACTAGAGGGCGTAACTGTAGCGTGAGAGGGCTAAGGTACACATGAGATGTGTTGGCCAAGACCGAGGGTGCTGGAGGAAGCAGATACAATACTAAGCGGCTTTTGGAGAGGCAAATAGATGTGTAGGGAATGGAGGGAGGCGGATCATCTACACTGACATAAGAGATGGTCTTGGCATCATGTTCCGCAGACATTGTGGGCCGAAGTGCCTTTTCCTGTGCTGTACTGTTCTATGTTTCGTTTAGACATACAGGCCCTTCGGCCCACAGAGTCTGCACCAGCCTGCGATCCCCGCACATTAACGCTACCCTACACACACTAGGGAACATTTACACTTGTACCAAGCTACTTAACCTACAAACCCGTACGTCTTTGGAACGTAGGAGGAAACCGAAGATCTTGGGGAGAGGAGAACTCACGCAGGTCCCGGGGGGAACGTACAAACTCCGTACTGACAGCACCCGTAGTCGGGATCGAACCCGGGTCTCTGGCGCTGTGAGGCAGCAGCTCTACCGCTGCGCCACCGTGCCAGTCTAATGTTCTAATGTGTTTGTTGAGATAGTGTAACACTGTAGTTTGATTTGCCCCGAGACATGCTAGCATATTGGTGGGGAATTGGTCACAGTCAACCTGATTGTTCTGACCGCAAGCTAGAGATGTCCCACGTCAGACCACCAACACAGCCTGCTCCTATCATAGTTAAATAAAATTCCTAAAATATTTGACATTATTATTCACCGTAGGTTAAAATAGAAATACAGTGGCTTGCAAAAGTATTCATACCCCTTGAACTTTTCCACATTTTGTCACGTTACAACCACAAACGTAAATGTATTTTATTGGGATTTTATGTGATAGACCAACACAAAGTGGTGCATAATTGTGAAGTGGAAGGAAAATGATACATGGTTTCCAAATTTTATTACAAATAAAAAACTGAAAAGTGTGGCGTGCAAAAGTATTCTGCCCCCCTGAGTCAATACTTTGTAGAACCACCTTTCGCTGCAATTACAGCTGCAAGTCTTTTGGGGTATGTCTCTACCAGCTTTGCACATCTAGAGGCTGAAATTTTTGCCCATTCTTCTTTGCAAAATAGCTCAAGCTCAGTCAGATTGGATGGAGAGCGTCTGTGAACAGCAATTTTCCAAGTCTTGCCAGAGATTCTCAATTGGATTTAGGTCCGGACTTTGACTGGGCCATTCTAACACATGAAAATGCTTTGATCTAAACCTTTCCATTGTAACTCTGGCTGTATGTTTAGGGTCGTTGTCCTGCTGGAAGGTGAACCAGTCTCAAGTCTTTTGCAGACTCTAACAGGTTTTCTTCCAAGATTGCCCTGTATTTGGCTCCATCCATCTTCCCATCAACTCTGACCAACTTCCCTGTCCCTGCTGAAGAAAAGCATCCCCACAGCATGATGCTGCCACCACCATGTTTCACAGTGGGGATTAGTTTTCCACACACATAGTGTTTTGCATTTAGGACAAAAACTTCAATTTTGGTCACATCAGACCAGAGCACCTTCCTCCACATGTTTGCTGTGTCCCCCACATGGCTTGTGGCAAACTGCAAACGGGACTTCTTATGGCTTTGTTTCAACAATGGCTTTCTTCTTGCCACTCTTCCATAAAGGCCCGATTTGTGGAGTGCACGACTAATAGTTGTCCTGTGGACAGATTCTCCCACCTGAGCTGTTGATCTCTGCAGCTCCTCCAGTTACCATGGGCCTCTTGGCTGCTTCTCTGATCAATGCTCTCCTTGCCCGGCCTGTCAGCTTAGGTGGACGGCCATGTCTTGGTAGGTTTGCAGTTGTGCCATACTCTTTCCATTTTCGGATGATGGATAGAACAGTGCTCCGTGAGATGTTTAAAGCTTGGGATATTTTTTTATAACCTAACCCTGCTTTAAACTTCTCCACAACTTTATCCCTGACCTGTTCCTTGGGCTTCATGATGCTGTTTGTTCACTAATGTTCTCTAACAAACCTCTGAGGCCTTCACAGAACAGCTGTATTGAGATTAGATTACGCACAAGTGGATTCTATTTACTAATTAGGTGACTTCTGAAGGCAATTGGTTGCACTGGATTTTATTTAGGGGTATCAGAGTAAAGGGGGCTGAATACTTTCGCACGCCACACTTTTCAGTTTTTTATTTGTAAAAATATTTGAAAACCATGTATTATTTTCCTTCCACTTCACAATTATACGCCACTTTGTGTTGGTCTATCACATAAAATCCCAATAAAATACATTTACGTTTGTGGTTGTAACGTGACAAAATGTGGAAAAGTTCAAGGAGTATGAATACTTTTGCAAGCCACTGTATATGTTGTAATAATGTAAATAAACCTGAGTAAACACAGTCCACGAATGTCCATGGACCATGTTACAGGAACGAAAACCATGTTATGGGAAAGATGTTGTCAAGCTGGAAAGGGTACAGAGCAGATTTACGAGGATGTTGCCAGGACTAAGGGGGCTGAGCTGTAGGGAGAGGTTGAGTAGGCTGGGACTCTATTCCTTGGAGCGCAGGAGGATGAGGGGTGATCTTATAGAGGTGTATAAAATCATGAGAGGAATAGATCGGGTAGATGCACAGAGTCTCTTGCCCAGAGTGGGGGGATCAAGGACCAGAGGTCATAGGTTTCAGGTGAAGGGGAAAAGATTTAATAGGACTCTGAGGGGTCACTTTTTCTCACAAAGGATGTATAGAACAAGCTGCCAGAATATATAGTTGAGGCTGGGACTATCCCAACGTTTAAGAAACATTTGGACAGGTACATGGAGAGGACAGATTTTCTAGGGATATGGGCCAAATGCGGGCAGGTGGGACTAGGGTAGATGGGACGTGCTGGGCAAGTTGGGCTGAAGGGCCTGTTTCCATGCTGTATCACTCACTCTATGAGACAAAAACATCATCCAAGATTGGGCAGTGAGATCCTGAGGTACATGGTCACATGTGTCTGGTTTGGCTCAGCCACCGAGCACGACACCCGGAGGCTGCGGCGAATCATCCGATCAGCAGAGAAGGTTGTTGGCTGCAGCCTTCCCTCCATTGATGAACTGTACACTGCAAGGGCCAGGAAGCGAGCGGGCAAGATCATCTCTGACCCCTCTCACCCTGGCCACAAACTCTTTGAATCACTTCCCTCTGGAAGGCGACTCCGGACTGTCAAAGCTGCCACAGCCAGACATAAAAACAGCTTTTATCCACGAGCAGTTGCTCTACTCAACAGCCAAAAAATCTGTAGCCTCCCTTTGATCTGGTATTTTGTTGGTTCACATGCTTGATCAATGGTGTTTTATCATTAATGTTTTATTATTATTAATGTTTAGTGTTTTCTGAGTCATTCGTAACTGTCACTGTATGTCATGTTGTTACTTGTGGGCGGAGCACCAAGGCAAATTCCTTGTATGTGAATACTTGGCCAATAAACTTACTTACTTACTTACTTACTATGTACAGATGCTGACACATAATGAACACAACTGAAGCCTCTGCTGCAGCTTACATTAACTCCCGCTGTGCTTGATTCATTGCTAGGATCTGTGAACGATATGCTCCTTCCTCCTCCCGCGTTTGTGTGGTCCTTTGGGTTTCCGGCGTGTCACTTGCATCGGTGAGTGCTTCAGATGGACTGCGAGGGGTCAAACAGGAGAGGTTGCAGTTACTCGGGCAGTGCGGTTGTGTGGAGGGGCAGGCGGGCAAAAAGAAGTGAGGAAGTAAAATCTCTAGAAGTAAACTTCTGTAACTCGCCGGTTTAAATTAAATTAAATTAAAATGATCCAATTTTAATTATATATTTTCAGAAGGCTGCCACTTTCCTGGGAAATGGCACACAGTTCAAATTTAGTTGAAGAAAACCTAGAACTAGGTTTCTTACGGGAGGTTAGTCTGAGCATTGAACTTGGGAGGTATTGAGTCTAGAAGTTGGGAGGTGACGTTGCAGTTGTATAAGATGTTGGTGCGTTACTCAAACTAAAGCAAATTCAGACTTGGTTTGTTTTCACTGGGAGACTGAAGATTGTGGGGAGAGCTGATACAAAAAGATAAAATTACGAGAGGCGTAGATACGATAGACAGTCAGAACCTTTTCCCTAGGATGGAAAAATCAAATATTGGAGGGCACAGCTTTAAGGTGAGAGAGGCAACGTTTAACGGAGATGAGCGGGGCAGTTAATTTTTTTACACGCAGTTGGGGGCGGAGGTGAGACAGATGTGATAGTGATGTTGAAGGGAGGTTTGGATAGGCAGCTGGAAGTGCAGGGAGTGGATGGATAAAGAGGGAATGAATGGATGTGGATGTGGATATGTGCTGGTTGATGTGCAGCCCTGGGCAGTGTGGATGTGGACAGGATGTTTCCACTAGTGGAGGAGTCTAGGCCCAGAGGCCACAGCCTCAGAATTAAAAGATGTTCCTTTAGGAAGGAGATGAGGAGGAATTTCTTTAGTTAGAGAGTGATTAATCTGCGGAATTCTTTGCCACAGAGGGCTGTGGAGGCCAAGTCAATGGATATTTTTAAGGCAGAGATAGATAGATTCTTGATTAGTACGGGTGTCAGGTGGATATGGGTAGGAGGCAAGAATCTCCAAGAATCTGAAGTCCACCCTCCGCCACCTCCAGTTTAAATTCCATTTGGAATATTTTGGAGGACCAAGAACCAAGAAGGCAGAAGAACGGGGTTAGGAGGGTGAGATAGATCTGCCGTGATTGAATGGTGGAGTAGACTTGATGGGCCGAATGGCTAGAGGGTCTGAGCTTTAGGGAGAGGTTGAGTACGCTAGGACTCTATTCCTTGGAGCGCAGGAGGATGAGGGGGGATCTTATAGAGATGTACAAAATCATGAGAGGAGTAGATTGGGTAGATGCACAGTCACTTGCCCAGAGTAGGGGAATCGAGGACCAGAGGACATGGGTTTAAGGTGAAGGGGAAAATATTTAATAGGAATCTGAGGGGTAACCTTTTCACACAAAGGGTGGTGGGTGTATGGAACGAGCTGCCTGAGGAGGTAGTTGAGGCAGGGACTATCCCTACATTTAAGACACAGTTAGCCATGTACGTGGATAGGACAGGTTTTCTCGGGATATGGGCCCAACTCAGGCAGGTGGGACTAGTGCAGCTGGGACATCGCTGGCCGGTGTGGGAAAGTTGGGCTGATGGGCCCGTTTCCACTCTATGATTCTATGATTGAAAACACAAATTGCAATGGAGTACAATTTTTCAAACACTTTGCAAAATTATATTCATTTTCAATTCAAATTTTCATGGAGCTGTTTCTTTCTAACCATAATGTTTGAACAGTTCTCAATATAATGCCTTGTGCCTACGTTGCAAACCTACCTGAAATATTGAACAAAGTTACGGGAAAATAATCGTGAAGATAATTGTGAAGCTAATTCTCCAGTGAAAGATCTGAAACGGGCCTTCTAATTTCAAAATGGGGGTCCTATCAGTAAAAGAGTAAAACAAAATAAAAAATAACATGAAAAATAAAGTGAAATGATTTGATATCTAGATGGGGGTACTACCTACAGGGCAATAATTCACTTAAGGCAACCACAGGTTGGAAATGATAGGGTTAGATCTGTTGAAAACTGAAGCACCTTAAAGCAGTGTTAGCATTGCCATGGTCTGCACATCACTACCAACACAACACAACATGCCTCTAACTGAAGCGGCTGTCCTACTTGAGCGACCTAATTGGCGAGTTTAGAAGAGTTTGAAAAAAATGACATGATGAAGGCCTCCTTCGACCATGTAGAAGACCAGCTTCGACTAGCTTTGGGAAAAATGGACACCGAATAGTGGAGAGTGAAGACGACCTCCTTCGACCTCCCTAAACTATGATGAAGACTACCCTCGATTACCTACGACTAACATGCCGACCTACTACGACTAAACCTACGAGTAAAAAAAGTATCGATTTTTTTCCATGGCGACCTTTTTTTTAACTCGCGGGCATTTTTTAACATATTGAAAAGAAAACGCCGCGATCTAGCTGAGGCCTCAAGTACGCGGAGACCACTCTCGAGCATGAAGGAGAGTTACGAAGACCTCCCACGACCTGGTGTCGACCATGCTGCGAGTGTGAGTCGAGGGCAAACTCGCCAGAACCCGCGGATTAGGTCGCCCAAGTGGGACACCCCCTTGAGTCACACCCCCCCCACTCATTCAATGGATGCAAAATTATGTGAAACAAAAATGCATTTTCAATGTACATCTTAAGCCATCATTGTGTCCAGCTTACCACATCTCACAGAAGTCAGCTGCGTCCGTGCATGGCGGGGAGGAGAAAAGCATTGGAAATGTTTAACTTCGCAATTTAATCAAGAGGCGCTCATCACAAGGACGGAGAAAGAAAATGGCACGAAACTGCTGCCGCCGTTACCTGTTGGCGTGAGCGGGCCGCAGGCTGAGTTGCTCTTGCAGTGTGGCCACGGAGGCTCGCAGTTCAGCATTCTCCCTTTGCATCTGAGAACTCCGCTTGTGGACGTCCGAGGTGCGGGCCACCTCCTCTTCCAGGCGCTGGGTCCTGCCCTCCAGAGTTGCCGTCACGGCCTTCAGTCTCGCCACCTCCCTCTCGCGCTCCTCCTTCCCTCTCTCCAGATCTGCAAGAGTCTTTGATTTGCCCCCCAGCTCCTCTTCAAGCTCTTCGCACCTCTTCCCCATCTCCACCCTCTCGCTTTTGAACATCTCAAGCGTTGCTTGTAAGGTTGGGAGCGCCAGAGTTTTTTCTTCCAACGCCGCTTTATCCTCTTGCAGGCGCGCGTTTCGCAACCGCGCCTCCGCCAGCTCTTTCTGCCGATCTTCGCTCTCCTTTGTGAGGAGGCCCATTCGTTCCTGCAGCCTCTCAACCTTTTCTTGGAGTTCAAGCTGCCTCCTTGAGGCACCGGTCTTTTCACTGTTTAACAGTTCGATTGTGCTCTGCAATTGGGAGGCATCCGCCGCTCTTTCTTCCAGTTCCTCCATCCTCTCCCTCAGCCCGGCTTTTTCCGATCGGAGATCCTCCTCGCGGCGCCTCCACTCCGCCTCTGCGTCCCTGTGCGCAGAGACCTTGCCCTGCAGTAGCTCAACCCTCTGCTCGAGTTCAAGCCTCGCCCTCATTATTTCGGCCTTCTCTCTCTCCAACATCTCCTCAGCTTCCTGTAGACTCGACAAGTCCGGCACCTCGTTCCCCAATTCCTCTGTAGGCAACCCTGGCTCACTCCTTATCTCTGCATTTCCCTTTCCGCTTACCCCGTGCACCATCGGTGACTGAGAAACTGGTTCTTCCCCCACCTGAGGCATCTCCCCACACCTGTTTCTCTCCGATTCATCAGGGAGCTCCTCATCCAAGGGACCCGTCCCAGCGTCCACATCACCACGGCGTTCAGAACCACGCCCCTTCCTTGTAATTCCAGATCTTTCCTGCGAAATCTCCGGCCGATGAGAAGTCATCCCGGTTTCCCTTCCAATCGGACGTCCTGCGATTTCTGCGCGCTTTCTCCCCCCTCGGTCGCTGCTCTGCCGGTCGGATCCTCCTCCCGCGCCGGCTCAACTAACCGCTCTGCTCTCTTCAGCGGCTGCAATTCCTCTCTCAAGGCGACGGCTTCACTTGCCAAAATACTTTCCTTTCCGGCAGCTGCCGCTTTCGATTCCTCCGTCCCCTTCTGCAGCTGCCGGTGTTTCACGGCCGATTGATTGAACCTGTCCATGCACGTCGTCTCCAGGCTCTCCCGCTCCGCGGCCAGCGTCCGAGCCAACGCGGCCTTCTCCCGGCCCAGCGCGGCTCGAAGCTCCTCCATTTCCTCCTCGTGTTCCTGCCGCAGCTCCTCTTTCTCAAACTCCCACTGGCCTTTCTCCTCGTGCAGCTGCCTCTCCAGACCCGCCACCTCCTGCTGGAATCTCTCTTCCACTTCGCCGGTTTGCGTGGCGAGTCGAACGACAAACGACCGCCGCTCCTTTGCAAACTGGGCTTCCATCTCTGCGATCCTCCGGTTAAATCCATCCTCCACACGTTTCCTACACCATAAACAATGACAAGTGTTAAAAAAAAAAAGATCAGCCTCAGGAGGACAGCCAGAGAATGCCACTGTTTGATTCACTGTCTCTACAAAGTCAGATTTCTCAGCACGGTCCAGTTGTCTCAAGTGGAATGGTGCGTTTGCCTCCTAATTTGAGGAAGGGCATCCTTGTGATTGAGGCAGTGCAGCGTAGGTTCACGAGATTGATCCCTGGGATGGCGGGACTGTCATATGAGGAAAGATTGAAAAGACTAGGCTTGTATTCACTGGAGTTTAGAAGGATGAGGGGGTATCTTAGAGAAACATATAAAGTTATAAAAGGACTGGACAAGCGAATCCAGAACCAGGGGCCACAGTCTTAGAATAAAGGGGAGGCCATTTAAGACTGAGGTGAGGAAATCTTTTTCACCCCGACAGCTGTGAATTTGTGAATATAAAATTCTTAAGGGATTGGACAGGCTAGATGCAGGAGAAATGTTCCCGATGTTGGGGGATTCCAGGACCAGGGGCCACAGTTTAAGATTAAGGGGTGGGCCATTTAGGACTGAGATGCGGACAAACTTTTTCACCCAGAGAGTCGTGAATCTGTGAAATTCTCTGCCACAGAAGGCAGTGGAGGCCAATACACTGGGTGTTTTCAAGGGAGAGTTAGGTTGAGCTCTTATAGCTAACTGAATCAAGGGATATGGGGAGAAGGCAGGAACGGGGTACTGATTTTGGATGATCAGCCGTGATCATATTGAATGGCGGTGCTAGCTGGAAGGGCCGAATGGCCTACTCCTGCACCTATTGTCTATGTTTCTATGATTCCAGTGCTACAAAACTCCAGGACTATCCTCCAGGACAACATACGTCCACAGCTTCACCAGAGAGACACAAAAAGCTGGAGTAACTCAGCGGGCCAGGCAGCATCTCTGGAGAAAAGGAATGGGTGACGTTTCGGGTCGGGGCCCTTCTTCAGACTCGTCTTGAGTTCGGACCCGACACGTCACCCACTCCTTCTCTCCAGAGATGCTGCCCCTCCCGCTGAGTTACTCCAGCACCTGCGGTTCCTTCCCCAACACGACAGCATCACCTGCAGCCTGGTGCAGCAGAGACAAGCTGCCGAGCTACGTGCATACCCTGGAGGACCAGGCCCTAGACCATAGACCGGGGCAGCACTGGAACAGGCCCTTCAGCCCACAATGCCCGTGCTGAACATGATGCCAAGTTAGACCATTGGCGACTGAAGTCTTTACCTTAGATATCTTCCCGGGCCTGTTTTTCACCCATCCCTCCAATCATCATGGACCTGCTGCTTCTCATCCAAAGGGCCCCTTTCCTCAGCCTGCACACGATCTTTATCCCTTCTTCTTAACCATATAACCATATAACCATATAACAATTACAGCACGGAAACAGGCCCTCTCGGCCCTTCCAGTCCGTGCCGACCATTTGTTTTCCCCATATAACTAGGCCTGGTGCCCCCTTCAGTCATGGCTGACCCTGGGTGTCTCCAGGGTGCGATTCCCTATATGGAGGATGCCTGTGCGTGACTTTGTTTAACGTGGGGAGACTGGCGCACAGACAGCCACCCCACGGTCCTTGACAGATGTGGGTCAGGATCCAGTGGCATGGAGTCCAAGACGACCGGAGACCCTTTTCTGCCGCAGCCTTCATCCGCCTTCCCGGCCGTTGTGACACTCCACTAAGGTCAGCCATCGTCCTCCGCCTGTTCCACCGTTGAGGTCTTGGTTGGATTGCTCTTTGTCAGAGACCTCCCCCTCGACCTTACCGCCATGGGTGGCCCTACCAGGAGCGTAGCTCCAGACGGCATCGCTCTCAGGATCTCAGGACCACACGAGCTTCTCCACCACCTCTTAGATGCTATGGTATCTGCCTCCACCACTACCCCTGTCAGTTTGTTCCAGACACTCACCATCCCCTGTATAAATAAAAACATCCCCGCACATCCGCTTTAAACATTGGCCCTTTCACCTTACAGCGGGCCGGGACACTCCCGGTGAGCAGGGACACTCCGCTCCTGATCTTTGCTCACCCGTTCTGGAGTGGGGAGGGTCGGGAGGGGGGTGGGGGGGGGATCTCCGTGTCGGTTGGCTCCTGGGCCTGGCCAAGATGGCCATTCGCGGGTCCAGGCAGCGGGCGGTCGATGGTCACACCGCAGTCGGCTGCCTGCCCCCTTTTCCGGGCCTGCGTCCGTGCTCGCGTGACCCTGGAGAGGGAACACGCGGTCTCCACGAGGACTCTGGAGGCCTTCCATCAACGCTGGTTGCCGCGGGGGTTCGCGTGTGTTATTGATAAAGTTGACAATACTTTAATCTGATAACTGTTTGATTGTAAACTGCCAATTGCGGTCTTGATTTTTGTCACTGCGCTGTATTTGTGTTTATTTAAATAAAAGCTGTTTGTTAATTTTTTTTAAAAGGTGAGCAGTGGGCCGGGGCAGGTGGGGCGAAGAACGGATGGATGTTTTTTAGTAACTTTGTCCGCGCCGTTGTGACAATTCTTTTGTGTACTCTGCACGCAAGAACAAATAATGTCACTGCACCCAGCGAGGTACACGGGACAATAAAGCCCCACCACCACCACCACCAGGCTCCCACCTGTCGTGCTGCAGCTCGTGCTGCCTCTGATGAAGGAGGCTCCGTTGCAGCTCATCCCTCGCTTGCTGCAGGCTCTCTGCGACGTCGGCAAGCTGCCTGGAGTGAGCCTCTTCCAGCTCCACCCTCTCCCTCGCCAGTCCCTCCGCCAGCTCCTTCCGTTGGACGTGTAGCTGTGCCTCTGTGGCGCTGAGCCTCTGCAGCAGTTCCTCCCGCTGGCTGCTCTGAGACCGGCTGGCTTCCTCAGCCTCCTGCTTCCACCTCTGCTCCAGCTGTGCTCTGTCCTCCTGAAACCTGTCCCGCAACTCCCTCTGCTCCTCGCTGTGTTTACGTTCTGCCGACTGTTGGAACGCTTTAAGGATCTCAATTTCTCCTTGAAGGTCTGAAATGTGGCTTTTGAGTTGCGTGACCTCTTGGCGATTCGCTGCCATCTCTTTCTGGTGCATCTGGTTGAAATCCTCTCTCTCCGTTTCATATTTGACTCTCACCTCATCCAGTTGTTCCTCGTGATCATTTACCTGCAGAGGAGAAATAGCAGACATTTGGCACACCGTACATTCAGACCCAGGAACACGTACACGCACACGCACGCACAAACTTGCAGGCACACACGCATGAACACTCACGCTCACACACATACGCATGCACACGCGCACGTACACGAACATACGCACACACACGCGCGTACACGAACGCACGCACACGGACACAGGCACACACATACACACGCACACGCACACACACACGCAGACATCAAGAGTTATTGATAAAAATTCCGAACGATAGGTGGGATAAAAATTTATTATATGTAAACAAATGTTCAATGAATGTAAGACATAACCTAATTCAATTTAAAATTTTACATAGATTATATTATTCGAAAACAAGACTGAATAAAATATTTTCAAATGTTTCCCCCATCTGCGACAAATGTCTAACTCAAAATGCCGCTATAGCACATTCCTTTGTCTCTCGTACAAAACTGTATACATTTTGGAATGAAATTTTTGGAATTTTTACAAAACTATTTAACACAAAATTAAACCCCAATACCGAATTGATTATCTTTGGATCAATGGAAGAGGGAAGTAAACTAACTATATTCCAAGAAGCTTTTCTTAATTACGGTCTAATAACAGCAAAAAAACTTATACTTAAATTTTGGAAAAACGCAACCACGCCAACATTCAAAATGTGGATCTCAAACATGTCTGAAACGCTACATCTTGAAGAAATGAGATTCCTCTTACTAGGCAAAGTAGACCAATTCTTAAAGATTTGGTCTCCTTTTATCAACTTTTTACAAGTAGATAGCGCAACGTAACATAACCTTAGAAATTAAATGGTTTAGAACCGGGTGACGGATGGGCAAAAATAGGTAGATCTCTCCTAATCTCTCTTTTCTTTACTTTTTCCTTTTCTTTCAATCTTTTAACTTCTCATCTCTGTCCTTTATTTCTGTTGCTTTCTGTTTCTACTCGCTTGTCTATCTCTTCCGACACTCTTTATTTCTTTTTTCTCTCACTGTTCTTTTATTATTGAACCAAAAGTATGAAGTTGTACAAGAATGAAAATATGTATTTATGTATTAGGTACTTAAGTACCAGACTACTGTACTTACTACTAACAAAAATAAACAAACAAAAAAAAAACACGCGCAGACATGCACATGCATGCACACACGCGCACGCACACACACGCGCACGCACACACACGCGCACGCACACACACGCACGCGCACACACACGCACGCACACTAGCGCACGCACACACACATTTCCAGCCCTTCCCTACCCATCCCAACTCCAGCTCCCCAAACTGACTCTTGCCTGATGCAAGAGTCAGAAAGATCGGTTCGAAGAATATTGCACAATAATGAACCAGAAATTAAACCGATTGTATTCTCATCAATGTCTGTTGCACTGTGCAAAAAAGTCTTAAACGGAGTCACACAGCACGGAAACAGGCCCTTCAGCCCAAAGCATCCATGCTAACCAAGGTTAGCTCCACCTCCCCGCACTTGGCCCATTTCCTTCTAAACCTTTCCTATCCATGTACACATCCAAATTATTTCAAAATATTGTTATAATGCCAGCCTCAACTACCACCTCTGGCAGGTCGTTCCATGCACCCATCACTCTCTGTGTGAAAAAGTTGTCCCTCAAGTTCCTATTAAATGTTTCCCATCTCACCTTAAACCTATCTGCTCTGATTCTGGATTCCCCTACTCTGGGTAAAAGGCACCGGGCATCCACCCGGTCTATTCCCCTCCTAATTTTATGCACCTCTACAGGATCGCCCCGCAGCCTCCTGTGCTCCAAGTAAATAGAGTCCTATTCTGCCCAACCTCTCCCTATACCACAGGTCCTCTCGACCTGGCAATAGCCCTGGAAATCTTCGCTGCACCCTTTCCAGCATTGAGACATCCTAGCTGTGGCAGGATGACCAAAACTGAACACAATACTCCAAGTGTGGCCTCGCCAACTGATCTTAACCCTTACTAAGTAAACGAACATCGACCTGCCAAACCGCTAGATATCAAAGGAGGAATCGGACCCAATGAGATGTGTCATTTTGCTGAAATGTTTTTAGCGCCAATCTGGTCACAATGCCCAGCGATTCCGTTTCCAGTTCACTTGCCTTTGCTGCAATGTCGGCTCTCAGAGTTAGGACCGCCTGATGATGCTGCTCCTTTAGCTGCTCGATGGCCATTTCTGTTTCCAGACTCAGGTTTATTTGGGTGCATTCCTCCAGACCCAACGCTGGAACACAAGCACACAGAATCAGACATCCGAGACTGATTTTGCATTACGATTTGTTTCCTGTCATGGAGTCACTCCTTCTCTCTAGAGATGCTGCCTGTCCCGCTGAGTTACTCCAGCATCATGTGTCTATCTTCAGTGTAAACTAGCATCTGTAGTCCCTTCCTACACATGCCATCGGCTCACCGTGTCCAGGTCAAACAAGTTGGCATACTGGGCTGGTATAATTTTCCTGCGTTTGACCCATATCCCTTAAACCATTCGGTTCGGTTTAGTTCATTGTCACGTGCACCGAGCTACGGTGAAAAGCTTTTGTTGCGTGCTAACCAGTCGGCAGAAAGACAATACATGATTACAATCGAGCCGTTCACAGTGTATAAGGGAATAATGTTTAGTGCAAGGTAAAGCCAGCAAAGTTCTCAAGTCTGAGGGTCACCAATGAGGTAGATAGTAGTTCAGGACTGCTCTCTGCTTGTGGTAGGATGGTTCAGTTGCCTGATGACAGCGGGGAAGAAACTGTCTCTGAAACTGGAGGTGTGAGCTTTCTATCCCAATATTGGTCCAACTGTCCTTTAAAAGTCACAATTATATCTTCTTCTACAACTTCCTCTGGCAGCTCGTTCCAGATTTTTTTTTAAAACTACCCTCTCAGTGAAGAGGTTGCCTCTTAAATCTCTCAACTCTTAACCTAAGTCTGTGCCCTCTAGTTTTAGAATCCTCTACCCTGAGAAAAAGACTGTGAGCGTTCACTTTATGCATGTCCAGTACTAAAACGTTAAAATGAGGCTACGTTTATTGACTACGGCCCACACTGTAGATACAAGATAAAGCGAATAAAGTTTAGTGCAGGATAAAGTCCGGTAAAGTCCGATTAATGATAGTCCGAGGGTCTATAGATTATACGGGTCTGTAGAAGGGTCTCGACCCGAAACATCAACATTATTCCGCTATCCCGCTGAGTTGCTCCAGCATTTTGTGTCTACATTCATCAACAATAATTGTGGGCGGAGCACCAATGCAAATTCCTTGTATGTGAATACTTTGCCAATAAACGTACTTACTTACAATTGTTTTCAACAATATTAATATTTCAACATCTCTTTGCTTTGATTTTATAACCAATCAACTTTCAATGTAATAAATAACAAAAAATTTAATTAAAAGTGACAACGGTAGAGTTACTGCCTTACAGCACCAGAGACCCGGGTTCGATCCTGACTACAGGTGCTGTCTACATGGAGTTTGTATGTCTCCCCATGGGCTTCCTCCAAGATCTTTGGTTTCCTCCCACACTCCAAAGACATTACAGGTTTGTAGGTTAATTAGCTTGGTATAAATGTAAACTGTCCCTACTGGGTGTAGGATAGTGTTAATGTGCGGGGATCGCTGGTCGGTGTGGAGTTAAGATTGTTACGGGCTCGGACACGCTAGAGGCAGGAAACATGTTCCCGATGTTGGGGGAGTCCAGAACCAGGGGCCACAGTTTGAGAATAAGGAGTAAGCCATTTAGAACGGAGACGAGGAAACACTTTTTCTCACAGAGAGTGGTGAGTCTGTGGAATTCCTGCCTCAATAGAGGCGTTCAAGAGAGAGCTAGATAGGGCTCTTAAAAATAGCGGAGTCAGGGGATATGGGGAGAAGGCAGGAACGGGGCACTGATTGGGGATGATCAGCCATGATCACATTGAATGGCGGTGCTGGCTCGAAGGGCCAAATGGCCTACTCCTGCACCTATTGTCTATTGTCTATTGTCTATTGACTCGGTGGGTTGAAGGGCTTGTTTCCGCGCTGTATCTCTAAACTAATTTTTTTTTTTAACTAAATAAAGTCCAGTCTGATTAAAGATGGATTGGAACCTTGCCGTGGTCGGGGAGCTTGTGTGTCCATTCCAGAGCAAGTTCATGCCAAGAGCTCTCTCTCCCGAGTTTGCCCCGATTCGAACTATCGGAGATTTACGGTAATGGCCACTCGTCGGTTCTCGGGGCTCTCGGGGGCATTTTTCAACGTGTTGAAAAATCTTCACAAGTCTTACCTTCCGTTAACGAGTCTTCCCGAGTTCTTGCCGTTAGCGTTACGAGCCGCTAAGAGGCGTCCCCGAGCTCCGACGTACCCGCTACGTTCATTCTCCGTGCTTACCACGAGTTTTTTTTAAACTTGGGAGAGGAGGTCTTGGAATGAACTCGTACCGTGGGACAGGGCCATAATCTGAGGGTCTCCAAAGAGGTAAATGGGAGGTCAGCACCACTCTCGAGTTGTTGATAGGATGGTGCAGTTGCCGGATAACAAGCTGGCTTTTAATGTAATATCCTTTAATGCGTAGCTACAAGCAACAAAATGGGTGGACTCCAAGCAAACGTTGGATCTCTTGCCCCAGCCTGAAGGCTCGTTACCTTCATCGGCGTCTTCTGCATCGCTCTTGCCCTCCAGTTCCTCCGACAAAGAAGGTTGTATCAGCTGCTGCAGGCGTTTCCCCGGCGCCTGGCCCGCCTGTAGTTGTGACTGCAGCTCGTCCACCCGGTCCTGGAGCTCCTGCATCGAGTACACAACGTACAGACTGAGACTCGCCGCTCGCTGATCAGTGACGGACTCACGCAAAACGCACTGCGCCGGAGCTCACTCGCCGGGACAGGCAGCGGCTGTGGGGGAAACGCTCAGACGGCCTTCCAGGTCGAGACCCTCCTTCAGTCTGGGGAGCGGGGGTGGGGGGGGGGGGGAGGGCAAAGAGCTGGGAATGAGAGGGGGGAGGGGAACAAAGACCGGCAAGGGACACGTGGAGGAAGGAACTGCAGGCGCTGGTTTTACCCTGAAGAAAGGCACAAAAAAAGCTGGAGCCACTCAGCGGGTCAGGCAGCATCTCTGGAGAGAAGGACAAGTTGACGTTTCGGGTCACATCTGAAGAAGGGTCTCGACCCAAGACGTCACCCATTCCTTCTCTCCAGAGATGCTGCCTGAACCGCTGAGTGACTCCAGCAGTCTGCGTCCATCCCCGGCAAGTGATAGGTGGATACAGGGGGACGATGGTCGGATGGGTGTGGACAGTGACAGAGACCGGGGGGGGGGGGGGGGGGGGGGGGGGGGGAAGGAGACAGAAGGAGAGAGGTGGGGGTTTGAGGTGCAAAGCTGGGGGGGGGGGGAGATGGGTGGAGGGGGCAGAGGGGAGGAGTAAGGGCCTGTCCCACCTGGGTGTCATTTGCGTGTAATTTACATTTCATCATTTACGTGATGCGCGCAAGGTGCATGGTTTTGGACGTAGGCAGTGACGAGAGGTCGTGCGCGACGCCCCAGGATTTTGGGAAGTACAAATTCTTCGCACACCATCTGCTTGACGTGCAAATGACGCCCAGGTGGGACAGGCCCTTAAGAGTTTCAGTTTCAGTGTAGCTTATTGCCACGTGCACCGAGGTACAGTGAAAAGCTTTTGTTGCGTCCTGACCAGCCGGCGGAAAGGCAATACATGATTACAATCGAGCCACTTAGAGGACGGTTTAAAGGGAAATGGGAGACTCGGGGACAGGAGGTGAACCTACAGCAGAGGGGGAAGGAGCAGAGTGACTGAGGAGAGTCAGATGGCGGGAGAAATGGGAACGCACTGGGATGGGGAGGCAGTGGGGGGGAGGAAGACTTGAAATCTGAGAGTTCAGTGTTCGTACCGCTGCCCAAGAGAATTAGGAGGTGCTGCTCCCCCAGTTTGTGTGCGGCCTCACTCTGGCAATGGAGGAGGCCCAGGAGGGGAAAGTCAGTGTGGGAGTGGGAGGGGGAAGGGTCCCGACCTGATAAACTCATCAGTCCATTCCATCCACGGATGCTGCCTGACCTGCTGAGTTCCTCCAGCAGTGTCCTCGCGGGCAGGTTAAGATGCAGGGCAACAGATNAGACCTTGGCCTATGATCCCATCCCAGGAACTGCATCCCTGACGGCTGCATTCCTACCGCACCCGTTTACCCCCCCCGGAGAGAGAGTGGCCGAGCACGCTGAACGGACACGGCCCACTACGCCACGGAGCTCCCCAGCTGTGGTAGAACACACTGACGCACCATCTGGCCAGGCCGACCCCCACAACTCCAACTGGGTTTCCTTAACTTTCTCACTCCCAAATAAGGGACACAAGGTCGAGCGCACACACACCGAATGGCCGACCCCCTATTTTTGTACGTTTCTATGTTAGCTGTTTGCTTGGTGAGAACGAGAAGTTGGCGCGACTTGGGTGGGGGGGGACCAATGCAGTGCGAGGGACTGCAGGGGTTACTTGAAGTTAGAGAAATCAACATTCTATCACTGGGCTGTAAGCTGGCCAAGCAAAATAGGAGATGCTTTTCATTTTGAAACGGGCCATTGTTGAGTCCTATTACCCCAGCTTCAACGCTGTCTTGCTGAGTCTCATTGTCTGTAACTCGTTTTCACCCAGCCCGCAGCTAACAACGGCCTGTTTCCTTTATCAGCGTTACTTTTTTGCACATCTTTCATTCATTTGTTCCATATCTCTCTACATCACCGTCTATATCTCTCATTTCCCTTTCCCCTGACTCTCAGTCTGAAGAAGGGTCTCGACCCAAAATGTCACCCATTCCTTCTCTCCAGAGATGCTTTTCCCTGCCACTGAGGGCAGTGGAGGCCAAGCCACTGGATGGATTTAAGAAAGAGTTAGATAGAGCTCTAGGGGGCTGGTGGAATCAAGGGATATGGGGAGAAGGCAGGCACGGGTTATTGATTGGGGACGATCAGTCTTGATCGCAATGAATGGCGGTGCTGGCTCGAAAGGCCGAATGGCCTCCTCCTGCACCTATTTTCTAGGTTTCTATGTTTCTATGCTTTCTATGCTGCCTGACCCACTGAGCTACTCCAGCACTTTGTGTCTATCTTCGGTGTAAAGCAGCATCTACAGTTCCTTCCCACACTACCTTTACCAGGTGTGTTCGATGTTTACAGTTTGCAGCCCGCTGTTTCCCAGCCAATTTCCCAATCCCGACATTACTGACCCTGAGCTGCTGTTCGTACACCTCTCGCAGCCGTGACAACCTCTCCTCCTGCAGGAAGAACTGGCCTCCCGTCGGGTCCATGTCTCCAAACTGCGGACAACAGAGGCAACAACTTAATTTAATATCACAACGTTAAACAGACATCTATTTATCTGTCCACGCGCACAACTTTCACCGCCAATCACAGAGTCATATAGAACTACAGAGCATAGAAACAGGCCCTTTGGCCCAACTTGCCCATGTCGACCAACATGCCGCAACTACACTAGGCCCGCATTTGGCCCAGGTCCCTCTAAACCAAGAGTTCCCAACCTGGGGTACATTTGTTGATTCTGGATTTGTACATATTTTTTTCTCATTCACTGACTGTGTTTGGTTCTGGTATACCGGTATCTGTTCATCGTTGGTTGTTCATAAATAAGTGAAGTAACATTGTTATGTGGCTGTTAACGTTGCCGGGGGTAAATGGGACGGAAAGGTTTGGGAACCCCGTCACTGAACCCCATTCTCCTGCCTATGTACCTGCCCAAGTGTCAGAAAGAATAAAGTTGAATGAAGGAAGAACTGAGGGGAGAAAGCCGGAGGATGAAAGGCTCAGTCATTTGCCTGCCATTCATCCCTCTCCCACCCCCTCTGTCTCCCACCAATCTCCTCCTTCCGCCCCTCCACCTCCGCCCTTTCTCTCCCGCACGCCACCCCACCCCTCCCCCACCACACCCCTCCTCTCGCCCCCGTCCCCCCCCCCACCCCCCCCCATCCCCACTAACTCTCACCCCCCGTCCCACCCCTCCCCCCACCCTGCCTCTCTCTTCCCCCCTCACCCCCCCCCCACCCCCAGGGAAACCTCCCTCTACTCCCCCCTCTCACCATCCCCCACACCACCCTCCTCTCTTCCACCCTCGTCATCCACCCCATACACCACCCCCACGTCCAGGGAAAAAGGCTGAAACCCCCCCCCCCTCCCAAAGCCGCCCTCCACCCCCCCCACCTCCCAACCCAGTACCCCGCACCGCCCCCACCACCATCCCTCCGATCCCCGTTACCTCCCCCCAACCCATTCCCCCAAACCCCCCCACCACCAACACTCCAATCCGCCACACATTACTACCCCCCCCCACCCATCTCTCTTCCCCCCATCATCCAACCCCCCGACACCCCCCCCTCCACTATCCCCCCTCCCTCTCCCCCCGTATCCACCCCTCCCCCCCCACCACCTCTCCTCCCTACCCCCATTACCTCACCCTTCCCCCCCCACCACCATCCCTCCTCTCTTCCCCATCACCACACCCCCCCACCCCCTCCCCCTATCACCCCTCTCCACCCCTCCTCTCACCTGCCCAACCACCCCCCCCGCCCCATACATTGCGGGATGAAGAGCCTGTTCCTGTGCTCTACTGTTCTATGTAAATCCTATTCAACTTCCGGCAAGTTCCAAAGGAGAGGTGGGGGAGGGAGGGAGGGGGGGGGGGGGGCAAATCTCAGCGGCCGACTACCTTCTCTTTTAAAACCATCTCCAGGTTGCTCTGCAGCTTCTTTGCAAGTTTCTCGGAGTCAGACAACCTCTCGGAGTTTTCCAGAAGCTCCTTCTCCAGCCGACAGTTTTTTCTCCTTGGAGACAAGAAGAAAGCCGGGTGTGAACAACCTGCGCGTTATAGTGACGTCACGAACCGAAACACACTTGGCAAAGAACACTTTAACACAAGCGTGAAATTGTGAACGATGCGAAGACAAGACATGGCTTGCGCATATTTCAAAACTTGATTATTGTGAAAACGCAGGGAGTTGAGGGATCACTTATGGATCAACCCTCACTGGATTTGTTGGAGGTCAGGGACCTTTATTGATCAGGAACTTGATTGCAGTTGAGTGAAGATTGGTGCAGATTACTGAAAGATATGAAAGATAAGAATCTTTGTGCAGCAACCCTTTTCTGTGACCTGTGGAGATGCTACCTCTCACACTCCAAAAAAGGACCGCAACGGTTGTTTGTAGGATTTAACTGTGCCTTTTACAAATTGTAAATTGCCCCTTTACAAGAGCCCCTACGTGTGACAACAGTAGCAGGAGATAGGCCATTCGCCCGACAACCCGTCACGCATTCATTCGTGATCATGGACTGATCACCGACGATCAGTAGCCCGCTCACTACTGCCGCCCTCCGCCGCTCCTGCCTTCTCCCCATATCCTCGATTTTCATCTATCTTTAAGAGCTCTATCTGGCTCTCTCTTGGCCTCCACTGCCTTCTGAGGTCAGTGTGGACCCGGTGAGCTGAAAGGCCTGTTTCCACGCTGTATCTCCCAATCTCTAACGTCTGTAGATACGGCATGGTGCCTGGATTGGAGGGGGTAAGCTGCAAGGAGAAGTTAGACAGTTTTGTGTAGGGAGTAACTGCAGATGCCGGTTTAAATCAAAGATAGACACAAAATGCTGGAGTAACTCAGCGGGACAGGCAGCATCTCTGGAAAGAGGGAATGGGTGACGTTTCGGTTCGAGAGCCTTCTTCGGACCCTGAAGGTGGAAGACCCGTGGAGAAGGGTCTGGGTGCGAAACGTCACCCATTCCTTCTCTCCAGAGATGCTGCTGCCTGTCCCGCTGAGTGTTACTGCCAACGGGTTGTGTCTGAGTGGGACAGTCTCGGAAGTGGACGTTTTGTCACCTTCAAGGCCAGTGCCAGCCGGTCGCGGAGGAATCCTTCGTCTGCCTTCACTTTCTCCAGCTCCTTCTCGAGCTGCAGCCTCTGCAGGCTGGTCCGCTGCAGGAGCTGCTCACTCTCTCTCGCCATGTCCGCCTTCAGGGCACACAGCCGCTTCTGGTGCTCCTGCTCCACCTTACTGAACAAACAAACAACAAGAACACGGTAATAAAGGATCTCCTCCGTTACACCCCGGGGGGGGGGGGGGCCCTTTCACACATTTCACAAATCCACAAATAAGAATTAAGGAGTAAGCCATTTAGAACTGAGATGAGGAAAAAGCATTTTCACCCAGAGAGTTGTGAGTCAGTGGAATTCTCTGCCTCAGAGAGCGGTGGGGGCCGATTTCTCCGCGTGCTTTTTTTCAAGAGCGAGCTAGACAGATTAGCTGAGTCAGGGGATATGGGGAGGAGAAGGCAGGAACGGTATGATTGGGGATCAACCGTGATCATCAGTGAATGGTGGTGCTGGCTCAAGGGGTCCGATGGCCTACTCTGGATCCTATGGTTCTATTGACAAGACGTGTTACACCCCAAACTCTCCCCCCCCCCCCCCCACCTCAGAGAAGAATCTGCAGATGCTGGGAAAATCGAAGGTAGACAAAAAATGCTGGAGAAACTCAGACTGGTGAGGGCCTTAGTATGGATGAGATAGGAAATAGGCGACGTTCGGTGTCAAGATCTTCGTCAGTCTGAAGTTTAGTTTAGTTTAGATATACACGCCCGGGCCTCTGACTCTGGGCCACCAGCCGAATCCTGCACATTAACACTATGTTACGCTCACTCGGACAACACCAGCCCAAGATGCAGCACGGAACGCCACAGGAACGATCCTTCTTCATCCCGTGGCTTATCAAGCTGTGCAACTCCCCTCTTCTGTCCGTGTCAGGGTCGAACCTGGGTCTCTTGATGCTGGCGCACCCTCCCAAATGTTGGGATGTTTCTCTGGACCTCTGCCCAAAAAACCACTACAACAGATTATATCTTCTACACACATCTGGAAAACCAATGCAGGAGGATGTCCCCGTGAGAGAGCGTCTCTTGGCATTCATGCATGGCACCCTTAGACGTTGTGTGGCCGTCGGACCTGCTCATGGTCTACGGGTCATGTGAGAGAGCGAGCAGAATTAGGATTCCAGCACCATCGGAGTCTACCCCGTCATGTCATGAATGAAATGAATGAGTGAAATGGTAAGTTTATTGGCCAAGTATTCGCAAACAAGGAACTGGCCTTGGTGCTCGCGCGCAAGTGGACAAATGTCATACAGTGATCAGTTGGAGTATGACACATAAACAGTAAAATATATATATCTTCATTCGTATTAACATGTGAATTAAATAAAATTACCAGAGCAAAGGGAGGAGGCGACGGTTTCTGGTTATTGAGTAGAGCTGCCTTCGTGGAGAAAAGCTGTTTTTATGTCTGGCTGTGGCAGCTTTGACAATCATAGCAGATCTATCTTTCCCTCCTAACCCCATTCATGTGTCTTCTCCCCACCACCGACACCCGCTACTAATCAATAATCTATCTATCTCTATGATGGTTGATTACATCCAATGCATTTCCAACCAGCTATTACAGCTGTTCACTTTCCTTCAGCACCACCTTACCACTCAAATGTGCAACTATGTGCAATGCCTGTTAAAAAAAATCTTTATTCACAATGAAACTAGGCTTCAAGAGATTTGTTGTACATACATTTGGCATAGGTATTTCCTAAAGAATGAGGACATCTCCGGTGACCTGGTGTGGATCACCTCATCCTGGGCACAGATGCGGCGTAGACGGAGGAATTGGGAGGAGGGAGTCTTTACAGGAAGCAGGGTGCTCTAGAGAGCAACGGGAGCCAGTGGGTTTGTATTTACAGGAAGCAGGGTTGGAAGTATCTGTGCCCAGGAGATCAGGGTTGGAAGTATCTGTGCCCAGGTGAGGCAGAGGTTCACTTGCACCTCCTCCAACCACATCTACAGTATCCATTGTTCCCAGTTCTCTCACCAGTCTCACTGTCTCCGGCTACATTCTATCTCTGTCCCCCACCCCCCCCCCTCCCCTGACACCTCTGAACAGTATCACTGTTCCAGGTGTGGACTCCTGTATATCAGCGAGACCAAGCACAGGCTCAGCGAGTGTTTCGCTGAACATCTCTGCTCAGTCCGCCTGAACCTACCTGAACTCCCAGTTGCTGGACACTAACTCCCCCTCCCATTCCCACACTGACCTGTCTGTCCTGGGCCTCCTCCATTGTCAGAGTGAAGCCCAGCGCAAACAGCACCTCCTATTTCACTTGGGCAGCTTACAACCCAGCGGTATGAACATTGACTTCTACATTAACTTCATGTAGCCCTTGCTTTCCCTCCCTCTCCATCCCTCCCCCTTCCCAGTTCTCTCACCAGTCTCACTGTCTCCGACTACATTCTATCTCTGTCCTGCCCCCTCCCCTGACACCAGTCTGAAGAACGGTCTCGCCCATTCCTTCTCTCCAGAGATGCTGCCTGTCCCGCTGAGTTACTCCAGCATTTTGCGTCTGTCTTCGGTTTAAACCAGCATCTGCACTACTTTCCCATACATTTGGCATCCATCAGATTGGATTGCCTTCAACCCATTCTGGGTTTCATTAAAAACAGACACAAAATGCTGGAGTAACTCAGCGGGACTGGCAGCATCTGTGGGTAGAAGAAATGGGTGAGGCTTCTTCAGACTCAACCCGAAACGTCGCCCATTCCTTCTCTCCGGAAATGCTGCCTGTCCCACTGAGTTACTCCAGCATTTTTTGTATATTTTCGGTGGAAACCAGCTTCTGTAGTTCATTCTTGCAGACTAGGTTTCATAGACTAACATAACTAGGAGACATATTTAAAGTGGATTAAAAAAATAACTAAAATGGCCATAAATGAAAGGGTGCAAGATATATTTGGTTAGAAAGTTAGACAGGTACATGGACAAGGGCAGGTGTAAAACATAGAAACATAGAAATTAGGTGCAGGAGGAGGCCATTCGGCCTTTCGAGCCAGCACCGCCATTCATTGTGATCATGGCTGATCGTCCCCAATAAATAACCCGTGCCTGCCTTCTCCCGATATCCCTTGACTCCACTAGCCCCGAGAGGTCTATCCAACTCTCTCTTAAATCCATCCAGTGACTTGGCCTCCACTGCCCTCTGTGGCAGGGAATTCCACAAATTCACAACTCTCTGGGTGAAAAGGATTTTTTCTCACCTCAGTCTTAAATGGCCTCCCCGTTAATCTAAGACTGTGGAATTCGCCCAACATTGGGAACATTTATCCTATAGGAACAATGTGGACTCGCCCAACATTGGGAACATTTATCCTATAGGAACATAGAAATTAGGTGCAGGAGGAGGCCATTTGGCCCTTTTTGGGGGGGGGGGGGGGGGGGATATGGCCAAACATGGGCCGGTGGGACTAGTGTAGATGGGAACACTGAAGGTAGGAAAGATGAGGGAGTGGGGACCTGGGGAAGAGAAGTCATTGAAGAGACAAAGGGCGGGTGAGGTGTCTTAGACGTAGGCAATAGTAAAGATGAGGGAGTGTCTGTCTGAAGAAGGGTCTCATTCCCGTTCCTTCTCTCCAGAGATGCTGCCGGTCCCGCTGAGTTACTCCAGCATTTTGTGTCTGTCTTTGGTGTAATTGGGACATGTTGGTGGGTGTGGGGAGGTTGGGCTGAGTGGCCTGTTTCCGTGCTGTGTGACTCTGTTGGTGTGGGTGATTTTTGTCGGGCAAGCGGGCGGGCGGGCGTGCCGTTGCCGGGGAGGTGTGGAGCGGTACCGGAGGTTGCATTCGTTGAGGTGTTCTATCGCAGCGTGCCGATCATCCACCTCGGAAGCCATCAGATGTTTCAGCTTCTCCGCCTTCTCCAAGTCACTTCGAAGCTTCTCTTTTTCCCTTAAAACCTGGTCAACGCATTCCCTGGAGAAAAAAAAAAAAAGCAGAATTGGCGTCTGTTTACTAAAGCACGCTTTGACTCACTGAATTTTGACACCAGAAGCATTTTAGGGAAACAAATCATGATTTTAATCTCAACAGAGGACTCGCGGGTCTGAGCTGGAGGGAGGGTTGGGCATACTGGGTCTCTATTCCATGGAGCGCAGGAGGCTGAGGGGTGATCTTAAAGAGGTGTATAATAACATCATGAGGGGAATAGGAGGGGCAAATGCACAGAGTCTCAGGAACATCGTTCCCTGAAGGTCGAGTCGCAGGTAGATGAGGTGGTTAAATAGACTCTTGGCACGTTGGCCTTCATCAGTCAGAGTATTGAGCAGGGGCCTCCAAACTGAGGGCTACATTATATATTTGGCACATTTGTGCGGGCCGTAGGAAAAATATAAAGACAATAGACAATAGGTGCAGGCCATTCGGCCCTTCGAGCCAGCACCGCCATTCACTGTGATCGTGGCTGATCATCCCCAATCAGTACCCCGTTCCTGCCTTCTCCCCATATCCCCTGACTCCACTATCTTTAAGAGCCCTATCTAGCTCTCTCTTGAAAGCATCCAGAGAACCGGCCTCCACCGCCCTCTGAGGCAGAGAATTCCACAGATTCAGAACCCTCTGTTTTTCCTCATCTCCGTTCTAAATGGCTTACTCCTTATTCTTAAACTGTGGCCCTTAGTTCTGGACTCCGCCAACATCGGGAACATGTTTCCTGCCTCTAGCATGTCCAAACCCTTAATATGTTTCAATAAGATTCCCTCTCATCCTTCTAAATTCCAGAGTGTACAAGCCCAGCCAACTCATTCTCTCAGCATTTGACAAACCCGCCCTCCCGGGAATTAACCTTGTAAACCTACGCTGCACTTCCTCAATAGCAAGAACGTCCGTCCTCAAATTTGGAGACCAAAACTGCACACAATATCCAGGTGTGGTCTCACTAGGGCCCTGTACAACTACAGAAGGAAAGAATTGTCAGTTTTGCTGTCCGGACTCGATCTTGGAGGGAATATTCCAGTTCCGATGCGCAAACTGGGGTAGTGGATAGACAAGGTAGCCGATAGTGTCCGTAGGCTTGGGACGGACTTTGGTCACTCCCGTTTTCTCTGAATCGGAGATAGAGACGGCGAGAAAGCAAAGGGAAGAGTCGGGGCTCGAGCAGAGGAAAGTGGGAGCTGGTTGGAAGCTGGCAGTGAGGGAGATGAAGCGTTAAAACGGTGAACGAGGGCTGGAAGCAGCACCGATACAGAAATGATGTACCCAAGAGCGGTGAGGGAAGGGTCCGGCAGCGACTGAAACAAGGAATGATCTATGAATTCTACAGGGAGAGAGACAGAGCCCGAGCACAACGGGCTCCCACCTGGAACCGGGAATTCGGTTTGAACCCATTCTTCCAAAGATCCGATCCGAAGAAAGCCAATCTGTTGTGTGGAGAGCAAATGCTGCAAACACGCTACAAATTATCTGAGTTGCGGGGCTTTAGGACCGGGGGGAGCCCGGAGCTCAGAGCTTGCTGCAAGCCGGATAAAGGCACGTGGCGGGCCGGATGTGGCCCACAGGCCATAGTTTGGAGACCCCTGGTATTGAGCATAGAAGTTAGGGGGGGCCACGTTGCAGTTGTATAAGACGATGGTGGGGGTACATTTAGAATATTGTGTTCAGTTCTGGGCACCGTGTTATAGGAAAGATATTGTCAAACTTGAAATGGTTCAGAGAAGATTTACGAGGATGTGGCCAGGACTAGAAGGTGTGAGCTATAGGGAGAGGTTGAGACGGCTGGGGTTATTCCATGGAGCGCAGGAGGATGAGGGGTGATCTTATGGTGTATATATGCATAATGAGGGGAATAGATCGGGTAGAAGCACAGTCTTTTACCCCAGAGTATGGGAATCGAGGATCAGAGGACACAGGTATACGATGAGAGAAGATTTAAGAGGATAAGAGGATCTTTGGGTTTTATTTTTCCACTCAGAGGGTGGTCGGTAAATGGAACAAGCTGCTGGAAGCTGTACAAGTGGGGAACATTTTAAAGACAGGTGGACAAATACACAGTGCCCTCCATAATGTTTGTGACAAAGACCCATCATGTATTTATTAGCCTCTGTACTCCACAATTTGAGATTTGTAATAGTGGAAGTTAGAAATTACAGCTGTGTTTATACATAGTCCCCCATTTCAGGGCACCATCATGTTTGGGACACATGGCTTCACAGGTGTTTGTAATTGCTTAGGTGTGTTTAATTGCCTCCTTAACGCAGGTATAAGAGAGCTCTCAGCACCTAGTCTTTCCCAGTCACCTTTGGAAACTTTTGATTGGTTTATCAACATGAGGACCAAAGTGTTGTGCCAATGAAAGTCAAATAAGCCATTACGAGACTGAGAAACAAGAATAAAACTGTTAGAGACATCAGCCAAACATTAGGCTTACCAAAATCAACTGTTTGGAACATCATTAAGAAGAAAGAGAGCACTGGTGAGCTTACTAATCGCAAAGGGACTGGCAGGTCAAGGAAGACCTCCAAGCTGATGACTGAATTTCACCCTATCTATATTACTAAAAGTCTGATCTTGACCACTTTCTATTGCTCTGTATATTGATTTTAGAAAAAAATCGCTGCCACTTACGGCTGTGACATTTTTGGCCATCTTACTCAGTCCCCCTCTGCTGCGCAGGACAAGATGATTTTTTCCATCGATTGAAAAATAAAAGAGTTATCAGTGTTTAAAAAATGTTGAGATTCTATCTCCTGAAGGCTATGCTCCTTCTGGAGGGACTATAAAACCCGGAAGTGTTGAGTGCCTCAGTCAGTCTCTGCAAGATGGGGAGCCGAGAGGGTCACGTCTCTCAGTCTGAGCTGTGAATAACACCGACCACATGTCTACTAAACTGTGAGTGGTTTTACTGACCTGTCAGTGCCCTTAATGTGGTTTGAAAATATAGTTTGGACATTCTAAAGCTGTGTTGCCTTTGGTTTGGAAATGCCTAAAGCTGTGTTGCCTAATTGTTTGGAAAGTGTAAAAGCTTGCCTAATTAAAGTTACCTTGCCTAATTAAAGTTACCTTGCCTAATTAAAGTTGTCTTGCCTAATTAAAGTTGTCCTTGTCTAATTAAAGTTGCCTTGCCTATATAATTCAAAGTCTAATCTTGACCACTTCCTGTTTGCGCTTTATATTGATTTTAGAAAAAACGCTACCACGTACGGCTGTGATTTTTGGCCATCTTACTCAAAGTCCCCCTCCGCTCATCAGGTGCCGAGGATTTTTCCCATCGATGAAAAATAAAAGCGTTATTCGTGTTTTAAAAATGTTGAGATTCTCTCTCATGTCAGTCATGCCATGAAGGCCATGCCCCACTGGTGGGGGGGGGGGGGGGGGGGGGGGGGGGGGGGGGAGGGACTATAAAACCCAGAAGTGTCTTTAGTGGCTCAGTCTCTGCAAGATGGAGGAGGGAGAGATCATGACTCGCTGTCTTTAGTGGCCTTGCACCCTGCTTGAAATGGTATGAAACTGCACTTGAATTTGGTGAGCTTGCACCCTGCTTGAAATGGAATTTCAAGGAATAGCCATTAGACCACTGCCAGCCCACCAGCCGTGAGTGAGTGAGCTGGCAGCACAACAGGCTTGAGTGACTGAGCCGCCAGCCCAAGAATCCATTCGGCCCACAATGTCCATACTCGCCCTCTGGAAACCAGACCCTTCAGCCCACAACACCCATACTAGCGCTCCAGAAAGCCCCCCCACTGGCCACCAATATTGGAATTGGTGGAGAGATGGAATATTGCGTTGGAGGACCAGCCCTCCCGTGTGATGCTCGGACCCAACAGGTCCCACTTAGTCTAGTAATAAAGAAAAATCCCAAAACACCTGTCTGACAGATCAGAAACACTCTTCAGGAGTCGGGTGTGGATTTGTCAATGACCACTGTCCTCAGAAGACTTCATGAACAGAAATATAGAGGCTACACTGCAAGATGCAAACCACTGGTTAGCCGCAGAAAATAGGATGGCCGGGTTACAGGTTGCCACAAAGTACTTAATAGATCAACCACAGTTCTGGAAAAAGGTCTTGTGGACAGATGAGACGAAGATTATCTTATATCAGAGTGATGGCAAGAGCAAAGTATGGAGGAGAGAAGGAACTGCCCAAGATCCAAAGCATACCACCTCATCTGTGAAACACGGTGGTGGGGGTGTTATGGCCTGGGCATGTGTGACTGCTGAAGGTACTGGCTCACTTATCTTCATTGATGATACAACTGCTGATGGTAGTAGCATAATGAATTCTGAAGTGTATAGGCACATCCTATCTGCTCAAGTTCAAACAAATGCCTCAAAACTCATTGGCCCGCTCATTCTACAGCAAGACAATGATCCCAAACAACATACTGCTAAAGCATCAAAGGAGTTTATCGAAGCTAAAAAAATTGTCACTTCTTGAGTGGCCAAAGTCAATCACCCGATCTGAACCCAATTGAGCATTCATTTTATATGCTGAAGAGAAAACTGAAGGGGACTAGCCCCCAAAACAAGCATAAGCTAAAGATGGCTGCAATACAGGCCTGGCAGAGCATCACCAGAGAAGACACCCAGCAACTGCTGATGTCCATGAATCGCAGACTTCAAACAGTCATTGCTTGCAAAGGATACGCAACAAAATACTAAACATGACTACTTTCATTTACATGACATTGCTGTGTCCCAAACATTATGGTGCCTGAAATGGGGGGACTATGTATAAACACTGCTGTAATTTCTACATGGTGAAACCAACATGTATAAAAATGGCCTTTATTAAAATCTGACAATGTGCACTTTAACCACATGTGATTTTTTAAAATTACAAATCTCAAATTGTGGAGTACAGAGGCAAATAAATAAATGACGGGACTTTGTCCCAAACATTATGGAGGGCACTGTGTGAACGAGAAGGGTTCAGAGGGATGTGGGCCAAATGCAGGCAAATGGGAGCATCCCTGTATTGGCAACTTTGTTGGCGCGGATAATTGGCGCTGAAGGGCCAGTTTCCGTGCTGTACAGCTGTGACTGTGTAACTGAAGAGGAAACTATCGACTTACATCAAGTGTCTAATCTCATTTTTGAAGGAGGCCAGGACTGCGTGGTGGATGCCGTTCTTTGATACGAGGAGCTCATTCTCCAGAGCCAGGGTTAACTCCGACAGATTCACCTTCCCATAGAGGGCAAACTCCAGCGTCTGTAAACAGTGACAAGACCGTCATTGTACAGGTACTTCTACACACGCACGCACGCACACACACACACGCATGCACACGCACGCACACACGAACACTCACACACACACGCACGCACACGCACGCACACGCACGCACACACACACACACTCACACGCACCACACACACACACGCCCACACACACACGCACACACGCACGCCCGACAAGCACGCACCCACACACGCCCACACACACATACGTGCACGTGCACGCACACACACACGCACGCACCAACACGCACGCCCACACACACGCACACGTGCACGCATGCGCAGTGCACGCACACACACGCCACACGCACACACATGCACGCCCACGCACAGCGCCACACACACTCACCCACACACGCACGCCCACACAACTGCCGCCTGCACACACGCACACGCCCGCCTCGCGCACACACATGCACCCCGTGCACACACACACATGCACATGCCCCCCTCCCCCCCACACACACACGCGCACACACACGTCCCCCCCATCCCCCCCACGCACACACGCCGCACACACACGCCACACACACACGCGCCACACGCGCACACACGCACGCACACGCCCCTCCCCCGTACACACGCACGCCCCCTCCCCACCCCTCCCCCACACACGCACGCACACGCCCCCCTCCCGACGACACACACACACGCACACGCACACACCACACACACACGCGTGCGCGCACACACATACACACCACACACACCGCCGCACACACACACACACCACGCCACACACATACCACACACACACACCCCCGTCACACACCCCACAACCCCACACACACCCACACCCACACACACACACACACCCCACACCCCACACACACACACTACACACATCCCCCATGTGCCACACAGCCGTGCGTGCCTCAGGCACAGGCAGACGTTCAGCTCAGCCAAGACCATACCTGCAAGATCTCCAGGCCGTTGTCGATGCCTTCGCTCTGCCAGGCGTCGAGGATCATCTCGGCCGAGGCGTGGCCCGAGCCGTCGTCCAGCCAGGAGAGGAGGCGCAGGCCGATGGTGCTGCTCATGGTGGTCAGGCAGGCCGTGCGGCGCCCACTCTCATCAAAGGGCTGCCACGGCAACGCAGGGAGAAAACACAACGTCACGCGTGCTGCTCCCAACTCCCACATCCCCACAGTCCAGACAGGAAGGAAGGGCTGTCTCACTGTCTGTAACTCGTTCTCACCTCGCCCACAGCTAACAATGTCCTGTTTCCTTTATCATCATTACTGTTTAATTCTTTCATTCATTTGTTCTATATCTCTCTACATCTCGGTCTACATCTCTCCTTTCCCTTTCCCCTGACTCTCAGTCCGAAGAAGGGTCTCGACCCGAAACGTCACCCATTCCTTCGCTCCAGAGATGCTGCCTGACCCGCTGAGTTACTCCAGCATTTTGTGTCTGCCTTTGACAAAACGTGGGTGACGTTTCGGGTTGAGACCCTTCTTCAGACCGATGTCAGGGGAGTGGGCGGTACAAAGATAAGAAAGCGTACAGATAAGGAAGTGTAAGGTGTGAAAACAGGGAAAAGGGAATGAAGAACAAGGAAAATGTCGAAGAGATCATTGTTAGCTGGGAGAAGGTAACAGCAAAGCAAACAGAGATAAAATGTAGTCGGAGGCATCAGACTGGTCGGAGGTCAATTTACAATTTTACCAAGCCAATTAGCCTACAAACCTTGCATCTTTGGAGTGTGGGAGGAAACTGGAGATCCCGGAGAAATCCCACACAGGCAATATCCCGGAGAAATCCCACACAGACAATAGACAATAGGCAATAGGTGCAGGAGTAGGCCACTCGGCCCTTTGAGTTAGCACCGCCATTCAATGTGATCATGGCTGATCATCCCCACAGGTCACGGGGAGAACGGACAAACTCCGTACAGACAGCATCCGTGGTCAGGATCGAACCTGTGTCTCTGGCGCTGCGAGGCAGCAACTCTACCGCTGTGTCATTGCGACCAGTTTTTAAATAAAGCTTCAAAAAAGCTGAGGGGCCTAAAACGAGACAGGAGCAGGGTGTTGGAGATGAGATGGCGGGATTGTGAGGTGGCAGCCTGCAGGACAGGTACCTGCAAGGAATGGTGCCTCTTCAGCTGCCGGTAGGGAGTGGATGCCGAGGAAGGTGCTGATCTTTTAAAGATGCCATGAAGGAAGTCCTCCAGTCGCATTAGTCCGTCCTCGTCCAGTTTCTGAAATATGTCATCGAGAAGCTGGATGGAGAAACGAGAAGCAACGTTAGCACTGCGGACATGCGAGAACAGCCGCTTCCAGTATACAGCACCCAGCTCATCTCTAAGGTTCAGCCTGACGAAGGATCTCGGCCCAAAACGTCGCACATTCCTTCTCTCCAGAGATGCTGCCTCACCCGCTGAGTTACTCCAGCATTTTGTGTCCACCAGCTAATCTCTCTTAAAATCACAAGTTCCAAGTGCTCTGATATGAAATGAGTGCGAATTAGAATTTACCCTGATAAACAAGGCCCACTTTTCCACACGGAGGTGGGTACGTGGAACGAGCTGCGAGGCGAGGTAGCGGAGTCTGGGATATGGGGAGAGGGCAGGAACGGGGTAGAGATTGGGGATGATCAGCCATGATCACAGTGAATGGCGGTGCTGGCTCGAAGGGCCGAATGGCCTACTCCTGCACCTATTGTCTATAAAACACCGGGTGGCGCCACCAGCATTGGCTGCCTCGCCAACAGTCTGTCTGTCCTTTCTTCTTTTTGATATTTTTAGTAAGTGTTAAAAAAGTATGTTTTAGTGTTCCTTGGTTTGTTTTATGTGGGGATGGGGTTGGGGGGAACTTTTTTTCAATCTCTTACATCGACAGAGATGCGATTTTTTTTCCGTATCGTATCTCCGTCCCCACTGCGGCCTAACATCGTGGAGTTGGCGGCATTTTCTGGGACCGACCCGGTGCCCCGAGCCGGAATGGGTGACGTTTCGGGTCGAGACCCTTTTCTGACTCTTCAGGCTGAAGGGCCTGTTTTCATGCTGCACGATTCTCAAATGGTGAATATTCTCAAATCATGTGTATGTCCAGGCACCATGCTTGTTAACATTCTCTGCACTCGTCCAGGATTAACGGAACTGTTTGCGCAGAGAGGGATTGTGTGTGTGTGTCGTTGGTGAAGGTGCATGTCCCAGAGTAATGCCCCTGTCCCACTTAGGAAACCTGGACAGAAACCTCTGGAAGACTTTGCGCCCCCCACCCAAGGTTTCCGTGCGGTTCCCGGAGGTTTTTGTCCCCCGGCAACCACCTTCAACTGGCACGGCAACCGGCTTCGACTAAAAAATGACCGATTTCTAAAACGGAAACCACGTTCGACCATAAGGGAGACTGACAAAAACCTCCGGGAACCGCACGGAAACCTTGGGTGGGGCGCAGAGTCTTCCAGAGGTTTCCGTTTAGGTTTCCTAAGTGGGACAGG
Organism: Okamejei kenojei; assembly: GCA_035221665.1. NCBI lineage: Eukaryota > Metazoa > Chordata > Chondrichthyes > Rajiformes > Rajidae > Okamejei > Okamejei kenojei. Next base: position 83,753,361 of record CM069139.1, read on the forward strand.
GGCATTACAGTGCGGTGATCTCCCGCTGAGGCAACTTTCCACGTCACTCTGTCCGCTCAGAGCTGCCGCCACCACTGGGGGGAGCCAACACAACAACAACACCACAACACGTCATCCTCAGTCACAGGCTCACACACACACAGCACGGAAACAGGCCCCACATACCGACCATCTACACCAGCCCCACCTGCCTGCATTTGGCCCATATCCCTCCAAATCTCCCCACTTCCACATCTTGCGGCCCCCAATTCCTCCTCTCCAGAGATGCTGCCTGTCCCGCTGAGTTACTCCACCATTTTGTGTCTATCGAGCTGTCCACATGTTTTTTTTTATGTTGTTTTAGTTCCAGCCTGAATTACCTCTTCCACACACCCGCTCTTTCCATACACCCGCCACCCTCTGTGTGAAAAAGGTTGTCCCTCAGGCTCCTATTAAATCTTTCCTCTCTCTCCTTAAGCCTATGCCCTCTGGTTTTTGATTCCCCTACTCTGGGCTCAGTGCTTCTGTCCCAATCTATTCCACTCATGATTTTATACATCTTTACAAGATCACCCCTCAACCTCAAGCTCTACGAGGGGTTAAGTCCTCGCCTGCCCAACCTCTCCCTACAGTACAGGCCCTCGAGTCGTGGCCACATCCTCGTTAAATCTCCACGCACTCTGTCAGTGCAATTATCGCTGCTTGGATAGGCAAATCAATTTGAAATATGTAGGAAGGAACTGCAGATGCTGGTTTACACCGGAGATAGACACAAAAAGCTGGAGTAACTCAGCGGGACAGGCAGCATCTCTGGAGAGAAGGAATGTGGACCAACAGCCATGATCAGTGATTGGCCCCATTCCTTCAGGCTCAAAGGGCCTAATGGCCTACTCCTGCGTCTCTATTATCTATTGAGACCCATTTTCAGACTGAGAGTCAGGGGAGAGGGAAACTAGAGATATGGAAGGGTACAAAGAGCATGTAAGGTGTGAAAAGGACAGATCAAAGGGGACGATGGTCAAGGAAATGTAGATGGTTCATTGTTGGCTGAGTGGAAGGAGGCAACAAGCCACAGTAAAATCAGTAAAATTACCAGGAGGACAGTGAACTAGTCGGAGAACCAGGGTGGGGGAGGGATGGAGAGAGAGGGAAAGCAAGGGTTACTTGAAGTTGGAGAAAATGTTCATACCGCTGGGGTGTAAGCTGCCCAAGCAAAATATGAGGTGCTGTTCCTCCAATTTACGCTGGGCCTCACTCTGACAGTGGAGGAGGCCCAGGACAGAAAGGTCAGTGTGGGAATGGGAGGGGGACTTAAAGTGCTAAGCAACCGGGAGATCAGGTAGGTTTAGGCGGACTGAGGGGAGGTGTTCAGCAAAACGATTGCCCTGTCTGTGCTGGAACAGGAACATGGATTGGAAAGGTTCAGAGGGATATGGACCAAACGCAGGCAGGTGGGACCAGTGTAGATGGGGTGTGCTGGACTGCGTGGGCAAGTTGGGCCAAAGGGCCTGTTTCCGTATTGTATGACTCTGACCAGGGCACAGTGGCGCAGCGGTAGAGTTGCTGCCGTACAGCACCGGAGACCCGCGTTCGAGCCCGTGCTCTCTGTACGGAGTTTGCATGTTCTCCCGTCAACTGCGTGAGTTATAACCGAGATCTTCAGTTTCCTCCCACACTCCAAAGACGTACAGCTTTGTAGCTTAATTGGCTCGGTAAATGTAAAAAATTGTCCCTAGTGTGTTGTGTGTACGATAATGTTAGTGTGCGGGGATCGCTGGTCGGTGCGGACCCGGTGGGCCGACAGCCCTGTTTCCGCGCAGTATCTCTAAACTAAACTAAAGTAAGACTGTATGAAGGGACTGCCGGTGCTGGATTAAACTGAAGGTAGACACAAAAATGCTGGAGTAACTCAGCTGGACAGGCAGCATCTCTGGAACGAAGGAACGGGTGACGTTTTGGGTCGAGACCCTTCTTCAGACTGATGTCAATAGGTGAGAGATGATCACCTGCGCATCGACGTTCTGAAGGCCACACTGGTCGCAGATGGAGATCAGCTCGTTGCTGCTTAGGAAGCTGTCCTTGGTGACTCCCAGCTCCTGAGACACCGCCCGCAGCCTCTCCTCCATCCACTGGGGGTCTGCACCACACACGCTCTGGGGGGCCGTCAGCTCGTCGGGGTTCCAGAGTCCCAGCTGACCTGGAATACAGTAGACAACCTTAGCACATAGGGTGAGCGGGGATCCCATTAAAACATATAAGATTGTTAAGGGCTTGGACACGCTAGAGGCAGGAAACATGTTCCCGATGTTGGGGGAGTCCAGAACCAGGGGCCACAGTTTAAGAATAAGGAGTAAGCCATTTAGAACGGAGACGAGGAACCACTTTTTCTCACAGAGAGCGGTGAGTCTGTGGAATTCTCTGCCTCAGAGGGCAGTGGAGGCCGGTTCTCTGGATGCTTTCAAGAGAGAGCTAGATAGGGCTCTTAAAAATAGCAGAGTCAGGGGATATGGGGAGAAGGCAGGAACGGGGTACTGATTGGGGATGATCAGCCATGATCACATTGAATGGCGGTGCTGGCTCGAAGGGCCGAATGGCCTACTCCTGCACCTATTTTCTATGTTTCTATATTTCTGTGTTAGTGCAAGGTAAAGCCAGCGTGATAAGGCAATAACGTTCAGTGCAAGGTAAAGTCTGATCAGGGATAGTCCGAGGGGATATAGTTCTCAGCATCGTGACGCATCAGTTCCACAGGCAAAGTGCAATGCCTGCAATGGGGTAGAGGCGCATCGTACGGTACCCTAGCTGATGGAAGGGGCGTTCAGAAGCCTGATAGTGTTGGGGTTATCCTGCCTGTGGGAGGCGTGTGTGTCGGTGGGGTCAGTGTTTGCACAACACCAGATGTGGCTGCAGCCTCTTACCTTCAGCCTCATACTCATCCCCGTCAGTCGAGGTCTTCCAGTTCTGAACACAGAAACCAAACGCGAGTCAAGCAATCCAGCTTTAGCTTTTCTTCGTTTTTTTAGTTTCGAGATGCAGCGCGAAAATAGACCCTTCGGCCCACCGAGCCCGTGTCGACCAGCGATCCCCGCACGCTAAAGGGCCTGTCCCACTTGGGCCGTCACTTCCGGACAGGCCGGTAGCGACGGTCCAGCAAGAGTCGCGCGCGTCTTCATGCGCCCGCACGGACGTCTGGAGCGCGTGACGTCAATTGAAGACGGACACACAATGCTGGAGTATCTCAGCGGGACCGGCAGCATCTCTGGAGAGAAGGAATGGGTGATTGAGTTGAGACTCTTCTTCAGTCTGAAAAGAAGGGTCTCGACCCGAAACGTCGCCCATTGCTTCTCTCCAGAGATGCTGCCTTCCCGCTGAGATACTCCAGCATTTTGTGTCCATCTTCAATTTTCTTGGCCCCGCTCTGGGAGTCGGAGTGGGGGCGGATCCGGATCCGCAACGGCCGTGAGCCCCAGGCCGAGCTCGGCGATCGTTTACCCGCTTCTGCTGCTGTCCGAGGTGAGGCGTTGCGCCGCGCCAGGGTCTTGGGCCTGTCCCACTTTGGCCGTCAGTTCCGCGACAGGCCGGTGGCGCGCGAAGATTTAGTTCAGGACAAAGTCCACCCTCCTCCACGCCACTCCACACTCCTCCACACCACTCCGTGCGCCCGTCCTCGCGCTACCCGCGTGCCAGCAGGTCGCGTAAATGGCGCGCGAATGACTGCCAGGTGGGACAGGCCCTTAACACCACCCTACACACACTAGGGACAATTGTACATATACACCAAGCCAATTAACCTACAAACCTGCACGTCTTTGGAGCGTGGGAGGAAACCGAAGATCTCGGAGACAACCCACGTGGGTCACGGGGAGAACGTACAAACTCCGTACAGACAGCGCCCGTAGTCGGGATCGAACCTGGGTCTCCGGCGCTGTGAGGCAGCAACTCTACCGCTGCGCCACCTTACACCGCACGCCAGCCACAAACACATCCCTCACACTTCTGAAGTATAGCACCTTTGACACATTGTCAGTGTACCCTAGACATTGAAGAACATTTCTAAATATAATCCCAGATAGGAATAAAATAGTCCATCTGCTCACATCATGGGTTGAGAAGCCGTCATTAATAACCTGTTAAACTGCAGTGATGTTGATCACCGATTAACCGCTAAGTATTCAGACTGGCACGACACTGAAACAGGCCCTTCAGCCCAGCTCCTCCATGCCGACTCATCTATATTAGTCCCACCTGCCCACATTTGGCCCACATCCCTCGAAACCTTTCCCATCCATGTACCTGTCCAAATGTCTTTTAAATGTTGTTATAGTCCCTCCTCTGGCAGCTCGTTCCACGCACCCACCACCCTCTGTGTGAAAAAGTTGCCCCTCACCTTAATCCCATGTCAATAGACAATAGACAATAGGTGCAGGAGTAGGCCATTCGGCCCTTCAAGCCAGCACCGCCATTCAATGTGATCGTGGCTGATCATCCCCAATCAGTACCCCGTTCCTGCCTTCTCCCCATATCCCCTGACTCCGCTATCTTTAAGAGCCCTATCTAGCTCTCTCTTGAAAGCATCCAGAGAACCGGCCTCCACCTGCCCTCTGAGGCAGAGAATTCCACAGACTCACCACTCTCTGTGAGAAAAAGTGTTTCCTCGTCTCCGTTCTACATGGCTTACTCCTTATTCTTAAACTGTGGCCCCTGGCTCTGGACTGGGTCTTGATTCCCCTACCCTGCTGAAACAACCCTATTCCCCTCATGATTCTATACACCTCTATAATAGCACCCCTCCGCCTCCTGCGCTCCAAGGAGTACAGTCCCAGCCTGACCTACCTCTCCCTGCAGCTCAGGCCCTCGAGTGCTGGTAACCATCCTTGTAAATCTTCTCTGCACCAGTTTGACCCACAGGTGATAGCCTCAGGATAGGTGCACTCACAAAGGCAGGCACTCAAAACTGTAAAAAAAACCTCCGTCTGTCCCATCCCACTAACCCAATTCCCCATCCCCTGCAGGTTCGCCTGCTCTTCTCCTCTCCCCATCTCATCCCAGAGTCCAACATCTCCCCCCCCCCCCCCCATATCCCTCCCTCCAAGCCTCCTCCACTTATCGCTTCAGGCTCTGTCCCGCCACAACGGGGCAGTCTCGTTGGCGCAGCGATACAGTTGCTACAGTCCTACAGCGCTTGCTGCACCAGAGACCCGTGTTCCATCCCGACTACGGGCGCTGTCTGCACGGAGTTTGCACGTTCTCCCCGTGTCCCGCGCGGGTTTTCTCCGAGATCTTCGGTTTCCTCCCACACTCCAAAGACGCGCAGGTTTGCAGGTCAATTGGCTCGGTGTAAATGTAAATTGTCCCGCGTGCGTGTAGGATAGTGTTAATGTGCGGAGGGCCGGAAGGCCCGTTTCCGTGCTGTTTCTCTAAACTAAACTAAATCTGTCTTTCTCAGTTTTCTCCCCACACTCCATCAGTCTGAAGACCGGCATCTGCAGTTCCTTCCTGCACATTCCGCATGTTATTATACTGGTGACGGTGCTGCTGTGACAAGACAATATCACTGCAGTTTAGCTCAGAGATACAGGGGGGAAACAGGCCCTTCGGCCCACCGAGTCCCCAACAACCAGCGATCCCCGCACATTCACACCATCCTGCACACACTTGCATCCTTCATGTATAATACATCCCTGACCCGTGGAATTATCGCCATAATGTGCAGTGGCAATGGATGGGTGCTAATCTAAATGTAAATGGAAGGGGGGGGGGGTTTCCATAGCTACAAGATTAAACACAGTGGTTTAATGCTGACAGCAGCTGGTGGAGTATTTCAATGACTCTCTGGTTGAGCTCTAACCGAAAAAGCAATTTGAAAGCCATATAATTGGAGTCCTTGGTACCTCTCCGTACTAATCCGCTCAGTGTTTCATGCTGCCAAGATCAGGCCTTATTAATTTCCTTTAGGAAAAGAAATTAGCTGTGCTTCCTAACACAAGGAGGAACTTCTACTTGTGAGCAATGCAGAGAGTGGATACAGAGCAAGTCGCCGTATGTGCGGGAAGAAACTGCAGGTGCTGGCTTCAACTGAAGATAAGACACAGAACGCGTCTCAGAGGGACAGGCAGCATCTACGGAGGGACGTTTCGGGTCGAGACCCTTCTCCAGGCTGAGAGTCAGGGGAGAGGGAGGCACAGAGATATGGAAGGGAAAGGGACAGGTCAAAGGGGCCGAAGGGCAAGGGAGATGCAGAGGTCGGCAAAATAAATGAAGGGCAGCAAACAGCTTTGGCGGGGGGAGAGCCGCTGAGAATGTTCTCCCGTTCCGACGTCGGAGTTCCATCATCCCGGCGAGAGGGGAGCCCCCCCCCCCCCCCCCTCCCCCCCCCGACCACGGGTGAACAACAGAGGACGACAGAGGAGGATGACTGAACTTTGGTGCCTTCCCCCACCGTGGGAAACTTTTTTATTCGTATGGCTATGTGGCGACCACTCATTTCACTGTGTACCAATTGGTACGTGACAAATAAATGTCTCCTGTCTCTCTCTGGTTTGCAAGCCAGGCAAAGAAAGATTGTTTCTGGAAATATAACATTAAGCAGTACTTCAGCACCACCTTGTGACCCACCTCAACCTCACTTCTAATCCGCAACCTCAAAGCCGTGAAACGCTTACAATGCAGGACTGATTTGGGAAAACAGGGGAAAATCTCCAGTTTTGCTTTAGAGACAATAGACAATAGGTGCAGGAGCAGGCCATTTGATGTCATTCAACGGCTGATCACCCCCAGTCAGTAGCCCATTCCTGCCTTCTCCCCATATCCCCTGACTCCGCTATTTTTAAGAGCCCTATCTAGCTCTCTCTTGAAAGCATCTCGAGAACCGGCCTCCACCGCCCTCTGAGGTGGAGAATTCCACAGACTCACCACTCTCTGTGAGAAAAAGTGTTTCCTCGTCTCCGTTCTAAATGGCTTACCCCTTATTCTTAAACTGTGGCCCCTGGTTCTGGACTCCCCCAACATCGGGAACATGTTTCCTGCCTCTAGCGTGTCCAAACCCTTAACAATCTTATATGTTTCAATGAGATCCCCTCTCATCCTTCTAAACTCCAGAGTGTACAAGCCCAGCTGCTTCATTCTCTCAGCATATGACAGTCCCGCCATCCCGGGAATTAACCTTGTAATTACGTTGAGGATGAGGTTCTCGCAAAGGATACGGTGGAGTTTGGAATTTGTCCCCTGTACAGGAGAGGTGCAGCTATCGTTGGAACGATGGAACTTGGGGCATTTCTCATCTGCCAGCCCGGTCCAGCTGTGCCCCACAGCTGCAAGGCTGCCTGGCAATAGGAGACATGCAAGGGCGGCAGAGCGGTGCAGCGGGTAGAACCGCCGCCTCACGGAGCCAGAGACCATGCTTCGATCCTGCCCTCCGCTGCTGCCTGCGTGGAGTCTGCACGTTCTCCCTGTGACCACTCCGGGCGCTCCAGTCTCCTCCCGCATCCCAGAGGCACATCTCCCGTCTCCCTTGAATGCAGCCTGAAGAAGGGCCTCGACCCAAAACGTCACCCATTCCCTTCTCTTGGAGATACAGTGTGGAAACTGCCCTTTGGCCCACCAGGTCCGCGCCAACACACTGCGCTACACACACCAGGGACAATGTTTCACGTTTACACCAAGCCAATTCATCTACAAACCTGTACGTCTTTGGAGAGTGGGAGGAAACAGAAGATCTCGGAGAAAACCCTCACTGTCGAGAGAACACTGAATGGGCTAATTGCCTCTCTGTAAATTGCCCCATTGTGTGGGGAAAGTGGGTTAACATAGAACTAGTGAGAATGGGTGATCGAAGGCCGGTGTGGACTCGGTGGGCGGAAGGGCTTGTATCCATGCTATATTTTTCAATCAATCTATGTCATACTATTCATGAATCAAGAGTACACAAAAGGCTGGAGAAACTCAGCGGGTGCAGCAGCATCTAAGGAGCGAAGGAGATAGGCGACGTTTCGGGTCGAGACCCTTCTTCAGACTGGTCAGGGATCAGGGAAACGAGAGATATAGACGGTGATGTGGAGAGATAAGGAACAATGAATGAAAGATATGCAAAAGAGTATCAATGATAAAGGGAACAAGCCATTGTAAGCTGTTTGTGGTGTGAAAATGAGAAGCTGGTGCGACTAGGGTGGGGGAGGGAGATGGAGATAGAGGGAATGCCAGGGCCCGAGGGCTGAGGGAGAGGTGGGAAGGGGAGGAGACAGCAAGGGTTAACAGAATTGAGAAAATTCAATGTTCAAGCCCAAAGGATGCAGACTCCCCAAGCGGAATATGAGGTGCTGTTCCTCCAACTTGCGGTGTTGCTCACTCTGGCCGTGGAGGAGGCCCAGGACCGAGAGGTCGGATACGGAATGGGAGGGGGAGTTGAAGTGCTGAGCCACCGGGAGGTCGGGTTGGTTAATGCGGACCGAGCGGAGGTGTTGAAACAAGAGCTTGGTTCTACCAAAGACAGACACAAAATGCTGGGGTAACTCAGCGGGACCGGCAGCATCTCTGGAGGGAAGGAACGGGTGACGTTGCGGGTCATGACCCTTCTTCAGACTAAGAGCCAGGGGAAGGCGACACTAGAGATATGGAAGGGTAAGGAGTGAAAAGGACATATCAAAGCAGACAATGGTCAAGGAAATGTAGAATGGTTCATTTGGTTACCAGTTGGATTGCGTTCACGTTTCATCTCTCCAAGAAGCCTTCTGGATGAGCAGTGACTAATATTACAACTGAGATATAATCACCAGGAGGCAACCAAGCATCAAACTGAGGGCGACAGACTCCGTCCACGGCCAGGGCAGGCAGAGGTGGTGGGTGGGCCATAGAGCGGCGCAGCGGTAGAGTTGCTGCCTTACAGCACCAGAGACCCAGGTTAGATCCCGACTACGGGCGCTGTCTGTACGGAGTTTGTACGTCCCCCCCCCCCCCCCCCGTGACCTGCGTGGGTTTTCTCCGAGATCTCCGGTTTCCTCCCGCACTCCAAAGACGTACAGCTTTGTAGCTCAGTTTGCTTGGGATACGTGTAAATCGTCCCGAATGTGCGTAGGATAGTGTGAATGTGCGGGGATAACTAGTCGGTGCAAACTCAGTGGGCCGAAGGGCCTGTTTATGCTCTGAAACTCTAAACTAAACATGGATTTTCTAATCTAAATCCCACTTGGGTTTTCTCTGGGTGCTCCGGTTTCATCCCACACTCCAAAGTCACGTGGGTGTGTAAGTTAGTTGCCTTGTGGAAAATGTCCTGAATGTGTAGGTAAGTGCTAGTGTAGGCGTGACTGTAGGTCAGCCCTGTTTCACCACCGCATCTCCAAATAGAATTCCGTTACCAGGCAAAAGCCCGCTGCAATTTGAGGACAATACGGTAACTCGCAAACGAAGAAACAGTTGTGAGACTGTTTATAAATGATTAGATTTACTAAACGCAATCCTGTGTGGGATTGGAGCATGACATATGCTGAGAGAATGATTTTAGACAAGACAAGAGACATTCATTGCCACATGGTACACTGAAATTTGGGATCACCATACAGCCATACGAATAAAAAGAGAACAGAACACGATAGTCTTTAACATAGACATCCCCACACAGCGGAATCAAAGTTTCCCACTGCGAGGGAAGGCCCAAAGTTCAGTCATCCTCCTCTTTGATGTTCTTCCTTGATGTTCACCCCTGGTCGGGGCCTCCCGAAGCTTCCCGCAGTCGCTGCAACGGGTGGCCCGTTGCTCAGGCCCTCTCGCCGGGATGATGAAACTCTGACGTCGCAACGGAAGAACATCCTCAGCGGCTTGTTCCCGATGTTGAAGCAGCAGGCCCAACACTCCAGAGCTTCAAACGGCGATCCCAGGTAAGGCATCGCCCGCTCTGCGGTGAATCCAGGAAAGGCCGCACCAATCCAGTTGGTAGGCCGCGGGGGGGGGGGGGGGCGACGACGCGACTCGGAGAATAGCCGCATCCTCGCCAGGAAGTGACTGGAAAACGGTTTTTCCCTTACCCTACCCCCCTCCCCCATATAGAAATACTAAACAGACCTCCACAACATACTTTTTAGACAAAAAATTAAAAAAAGATGGAAAAACAGACAGACTATGGGCAGAGGCTGCCATCATGCAGCGCCCCTAGTGGTTATAACCCACTTACACTTCTTTTCATGCTTTCCAATAACATGCCTTTTGTTTTAAATCTAAATTGGTTAACTGTTGTAGGACTAATTCCACAATTTCACCGAATTATTATCTATTTCCATCAGTTTTCTTACTTCAGCATCCTCCCTATCTCTGCCCATTACTTGGATATTTATATTCTGCCCCCTGGAGCGAGTCTAGATGTAATTGTTCTGTCACTGGTTCTTGCTTTCTGTTAACCAGAGATCACCGAGCAGAGCCCGCTCTATGATCTTTGCCATTAACAACTCGCCTCCCCATCTCGGGAATTCCCCCCTCTCTCTGTCCCTCCGTCAAAGCTCTCCCACTTCCTGGCCTTCTGGTTTAACATCTGCAAAGGGGGTCAGCATCATGTTTTTGTGGGGTGAGGCTCCACAAATAAAACCTAGCATTGCCTTTTCAACAGCATTGCAACCGTGTGCCGTTTATAAGTGGAGGCGCAAGGAACTGCAGATGCTGGAATGGAGAACAACACACGCAGAGGGCACGCAGCCTTCTCTCCAGAGATGCCTCCCTGCCCCGCTGAGTCACTCCAGCATTTTGTCTCTATCTGCGGAGAACTTCTTCAGACCCAAAAAGTGTCACACGTTCACGTTGCTGCCTGCCTCGCTGAGACCGCAGCATTTTGCACCTATCTTCAGTGTAAACCGCCATTTGCAGTTCCTTCCTACACAAGTTCTCCAGAGAAGCTGCCTGAGCTGCCGAGTTACTCCAGCATTTTGTGTCCTATATAAAATACACAGCGCAAGAACAAATTGGCGTTTGAATCCTGATAGTGTGCCGGGCTGGCGTGGGGAAGAGGATGAAGGAGAGAAGGAATGGGCGCCGTTTCGGGTCGAGATGTCTCCCATTCCTTCTCCCCAGAGATGCTGCCTCACCCGCTGAGTTTCTCCAGCATTTTGTGTCTACCTTCGATTTAAACCAGCAGCTGCAGTTCTTCCTTACACAAGAGGATGAAGGGTTCAGTGCATGGTGTGTGACTGTCATCATCACTGTCATCCACGTGATCTCCAGACGGACACACACACACACACACACAGGGAGTGCAGATGGCACACTTTAGTATTCTGCACCATGTCCCCAGCACCAAAACAAACGCACGTACACTCAGAGACAGACACAAAAAGCTGGAGTAACTCAGCGGGACGGGCAGCATCTCTGGAGAAAGGGAATGGGTGGCGTTGCTGGCCGAGACCCTTCTTCAGGCTGAGAGTCGGGGGAGAGTCGGTCTGTCAAGGATGACTCTCTCGAACTTCGGCAGGGGCACAGCAGAGAGCTTGCTGACCGGTTGCATCGTGGCTCGGTTCAGCTACTAGAGCGGCCGGGAGCGGAAAAGACTACAAAAAGTTGTGACCACTGCCCAGTCCATCATCGGCTCTGACCTCCCCACCATCGATGGGGATCTATCGCAGTCGCTGCCTCAAAAAGGCTGGCAGCATCATCAAGGACCCACACCACCCTGGCCACACACTCTTCTCCCCGCTACCTTCAGGTAGAAGGTACAGGAACCTGAAGACTGCAACGACCAGGTTCAGGAATAGCTACTTCCCCACAGCCATCAGACTATTAAACTCAACTCAAACAAAAATCTGAACTTTAATAGCCTATATGCACTTTATATGTTTATTTATGTGTGTATATATTTATTCTATGGTAGATGGACACACTGATCTGTTCTGTATTTATTTATGCCTACTATATTCTGTTGTGCTGAAGCAAAGCAGGAATTTCATTGTCCTATCTGGGGCACATGACAATATACTCTCTTGAATCTTGAAAGGGAAACGAGAGATATAGACGGTGATGTCGAGAGATCTAGCCCAATGAATGAAAGATATGCAAAACAGTAACGATGATAAAGGAAACGGGCCATTGTTAGCCAGAGCTAGGTTAAAGTGAGTTACAGAGAATGAGGCTCAACAAGGTGACTTTGAAGCTGGTACGACTCGGGTGGGGGAGGGATGGAGAGAGAGGGAACGCAAGGGTTACTTGAAGTTGGAGAACTCAGTATTCATACCACAGACCAAGCTTCACCATCTGTTTCATAGAAGCAGGCCTTCATTCACAAGTCAGGGATGGCAAATAACAGTTACTAAAGGCTAGCTTTTGTCGGCAGCTCATTAACATCACACTGCACTAACAAAGGGCCGTGCGTGCAGCAAATCCCACCACGACCAGAGCAGCGCTGAACTACTATCTACCTCGTTGGTGACCCGCGGACTATCTTTCATCAGACTTCACCCTGCACTAAACGTTATTCCCTTATCATGTATCTGTGCACTGTGGATGGCTCGACTGTAATCACGTATTGTCCTTCCGCTGACTGGTTAGCACGCGACAAAAGCTTTTCACCGTACCTCAGTACACGTGACAATAAACTGAACTGAAACTGAACTAAACACTTCCAGTGTCTGGAGATATGGAAAGAAACTATAGAGACTTGAAGCCTTTAGAAACATAGAATCATAGAAAATAGGTGCAGGAGTAGGCCATTTGGCCCTTCGAGCCTGCACCGCCATTCAATATGATCACGGCTGATCATCCAATTCAGTATCCTGTACCTGCCTTCTCTACATACCCCCTGATCCCCTTAGCCACAAGGGCCACATCTAACTCCCTCTTAAATATAGCCAATGAACTGGCCTCAACTACCTTCTGTGGCTGGGGACATGGTGCAGAATACTAAAGTGCATGCCAATTTTCAATGACTGGTGTACCATGACACCCAGGTCTCATTGCATCTCCCCTTTTCCTAATTTGCCACCATTCAGATAATAATCCACCCTCCTGTTTTTGCCACCAAAGTGGATAACCTCACATTTATCCACATTATACTGCATCTGCCATGCATTTGCCCACTCACCCAGACTATCCAAGTCACCTTGCAGCCTCCTAGCATCCTCCTCACACCTACCACTACCCCCCAGCTTAGTGTCATCCGCAAACTTGCAGATGTTGCATTCAATTCCCTCGTCCAAATCATTAATATATATTGTAAATAGCTGGGGTCCCAGCACTGAGCTTGGGTACCCCACTAGTCACTGCCTGCCATTCTGAAAAGGACCAGTTTACTCCTACCCTTTGCTTCCTGTCTGCCAGCCAGTTCTCTATCCACATCAATACTGAACCCCCAATACCGTGTGCTTTAAGTTTGTATACTAATCTCTTATGTGGGACCTTGTTGAAAGCCTTCTGAAAGTCTAGAAATAACACATCCACTGGTTCTCCCTTATCCACTCTACTAGTTACATCCTTGAAAAATTCTATAAGATTCGTCAGACATGATTTACCTTTCGTAAATCCATGCTGACTTTGTCCAATGATTTCACCACTTTCCAAATGCGCTGCTATCCCATCTTTAATAACTGACTCTAGCAGTTTCCCCACTACCGATGTTAGACTAACTGGTCAGTAATTCCCTGTTTTCTCTCTCCCTCCTTTTTTAAAAAGTGGGGTTACATTAGCTACCCTCCAATCCTCAGGAACTACTCCAAAATCTAAGGAGTTTTGAAAAATTATCACTAATGCATCCACTATTTCTGTGGCTACTTCCTTGAGTACTCTGGGATGCAGCCTATCTGGCCCTGGGGATTTATCGGCCTTTAATCCATTCAATTTACCCAACACCACTTCCCAGCTAACCTGGATTTCACTCAGTTCCTCCACCTTATTTGACCCCCGGTCCCCTGCTATTTCCGGCAGATTATTTATGTCTTCCTTAGTGAAGACAGAACCAAGTAGTTATTCAATTGGTCTGCCATGTCCTTGTTCCCCATGATCAATTCACCTGTTTCTGACTGCAAGGGACCTACATTTGTTTTAACTAATCTATTTCTCTTCACATATTTATAAAAACTTTTGCAGTCAGTTTTTATGTTCCCTGCCAGTTTTCTTTCATAATCTATTTTTCCTTTCCTAATTAAGCCCTTTGTCCTCCTCTGCTGGACTGAATTTCTCCCAGTCCTCTGGTAGGCTGCTTTTTCTGGCTAATTTGTATGCTTCATCTTTTGTTTTTATACTATCCCTGATTTCCCTTGTTATCCATGGATGCACTACCTTCCCTGATTTATTCTTTTGCCAAACTGGGATGAACAATTGTTGTAGTTCATCCATGCAGTCTTTAAATACCTTCCATTGCACATCCACCGTCAACCCTTTAAGAATCACTTGCCAGTCTATCTTGGCCAATTCACGTCTCATACCTTCAAAGTTACCTCTGTTTAAGTTCAGAACCCTTGTTTCTGACAATGATGTCACTCTCCATCCTAATGAAGAACTCAACCATATTATGGTCACTCTTGCCCAAGGGGCCACGCACAACAAGACTGCTAACTAATCCTTCCTCATTACTCAATATCCAGTCTAGAATAGCCTGCTCTCTCGTTGGTTCCTCTACATGTTGGTTTAGAAAACTATCCCGCATACATTCCAAGAAATCCTCTTCCTCAGCACCCCTGCCCATTTGATTCACCCAATCTATATGTAGATTGAAGTCACCCATTATAACTGTTTTACCCTTGTTGCACGCATTTCTAATTTCCTGTTTGATGCCATCCCCAACTCCACAACTACTGTTAGGTGGCCTGTACACAACTCCCACTGGCGTTTTCTGCCCCTTCGAGTTTTGCAGCTCTACCCATATCGATTCCACATCCTCCAAGCTAATGTCCTTCCTCTCTATTGCATTAATCTCCTCTTTCACCAGCAACGCTACCCCACCTCCCTTTCCATTCTGTCTATCCTCCTGAATATTGAATCTTTCATTTCTCATTTTGTAAATATTGGTTACTGCAGATCTACACTTCTTGAATCTGTGATAAACTTAAGGGCCTGTTCCACTTTCACGAGTTATTCATGAATTCTCCCGAGTTTTCCCCTTGATTCAAATTCGCAGAATGTTCGCAACGAGTCCATAAGAGGCCGTGGATATATGGTAGCGGCTCGTTTTGCCAGCCATTGGTACTCGGGGCATCAGGTAAGTCCTGACATTTTTTCCAGCCTGATAACAAATGACCACAAGTGAAAAAACAGTCGGGAGGATGCTCCGAGTACCTACGGCTGGCCTATCGAGCCGCCACGATATATCCACGCCCTCCTACGGACCCGTTGCGAACATTCTGCGAGTTTGAATCAACGGGAAAACGCGGGAGAATTTGTGAATAACTCAGGAATATTTGTGAATAACGCGGGAGAATTCACGAATAACTCAGGAAAATTTGTGAATAACTCAGGAAAATTCGTGAATAACTCGGGAAAGTGGGACAGGCCCTTTAGGAATGTAGCAATACGATAAGAACTTATAAAACATGATTAGTAAGTTTGCAGATGACACTAAAGTAGGAGGCATTGTAGATAGTGAATGCCGGAGTAACTCAGTGGGTCAGACAGTGTCTCTGGAGAAAAAGAACAGGTGACGTTCTGGATCGTGACCCTTCTTCAGACTATTCCTTCTCTCCAGAGATGCTGTCTGAGTTATTCCAGCTTTTTGTGTCTCTCTTCGGTTTAAACCAGCATCTGCAGTTCCTTCCTACACTTGTAGATGGTGAAGATGGTCATCAAAAATTATAACAGATTCTTGATCAGTTGGGCAAATGGGCTGAGGAATGGCAGACGGAGTTTAATGCAGACAAGTGCGAGGTGTTGCATTTTGGGAGGTCAAACCAAGACTGTAGAACAGAGGGATCTAGGAGTGCAGGTCCTGAAAGTGGCATCACAGATACAGCAGATAGGGTGGTCATGAAGAATTTCAGTACGTTGGCCTTCATCAGTCAGGGCATTGAGTATAAACGTTGGGATGTTATGTTACAATTTTACAGGCCACACTCAGGTTTTGTGTTCAGTTTTGGTCACTTTGCTGCAGGAGGGATGCTGTTAATCTGGAAAGCGTGCAGAGAAGGGTACAGGGAGACATTGGGCAGACTAGGACTTTATTCCTTGGAGCACAGGAGGATGCGGGGTGATCTTATAGAGATGTATAAAATCACGATTCAAAAGATCGGGTAGATGCACAGAGACTCTTACCCAGAGTCGGTGAATCGAGGACCAGAGGACTAAGGTTTAAGGTGAAGGGGAAAATATTTAATAGGAACCTTTTCACACATAGGGTGGTGGGAGTATGGAGAAAGCTGACAGAACAGGTGGTTGAGGCTGGGACTATCCCAACATTTAAGAAACAGTTAGACAGGTACATGGATCGGACAGGTTTGGAGGGATATGGACCAAATGCAGGCAGGTGGGACTACTGTAGCTGGGACATTGTTGGCTGGTGTGGGCATGTTTGGGCTGAAGGGCCTGTTTCCACGCTGCATCACTCCATGAAAGGAGTTAAATGGATGTGAACACCCTGTGCACTGTCTGTGTGGAAACCGTGCTGTCATTCCATGAGACTCATCTCCAGCCCAACCCACAATTCCGCAACTTCTCGTCAGTTGCAAACCAAATCACAAGTTCACAAATTGTCAAACTGGGCTCGCAAATACTTTAGAAACCAGAAAAGCAGTATTCCCCGCATCTTCAGATGAACGTCAGAGAGATATTTAGTAACATGTATCGACACAGTGACCCAACAGTAGAGTTGTTGCCTCACAGCTCCAGAGACACGGGTTGAAGTCAAGTCAAGTCAAGAGAGTATATTGTCATGTGTCCCAGATAAGACAATGACATTCTTGCTTGCTGCAGCACAACAGAATATTGTGAGCATAAATACAGAACAGTTCAGTGTGTCTAATTAGCATTGACCATATATGTACACATAAATAAACTGATAAAGTGCAATATGCTGTTATAGTTCAGAGTTTGTTCAATCCTGACAACGCGGGCTGCCTGTACGGAGTTTGTGCGTTCTCCCCGTGACCGCGTGGGTTTTCTCCAGGTGCTCCGGTTTCCTCCCACACTCCAAAGACGTACAGGTTTGAAGGTTAATTGGCTTGGTATAATTGTAAAATGTAAAATTGTCCATGGTTTGTGTAGGATAGTGTTAATGTGTGGGGCTCGCTGGTTGGTGCGGACCCAGTAGGCCGAAGGGCCTGATCCGAGCTGTATCACTAAACTAAGCTAATAAATATAAATATAAATATGAAAATGTGGTTGTGCCACAAAGGGGAAACGGAAGTGAAAGAATCCCACCTCAATGGCATCGGCAGGCGGAGGTTGCTCGGGCTGCCTCCCATCAGAGGTCACCGTCCCCGTGACCTCCTCCAGCGAACCCTGGAACTCCGGCACTGTCCGCCGTCCGTAACGCTTCCCATCCTTGACGTATTTGGGCTGCACCTCGGTGGAGTCTGCAAGTACAGTGCACACTGTGAACGGCCATAACATCCCACACCCAAGGAACACTCTCACACACACACACACACACACACAGGGACTTCTTCTATCTATCTATACATAACTGTACATTACAAAAAAGAGCAATAAGAATTATCAATAACGTTGGATATCTTGAACATACCAATTTATTATTCTTAAAGTCACATACACTGAAGTTCACCGATCTGGTTACATTTAAAACTGCACAAATGATGTACAAAGCAAGAAATATACAAAATCTGTTTATGGAAAGACAGGGCGGGTATAATTTGAGGGGGGAACATAATTAAAAAAACCTCAATGTCAGAACAACTCTTAAAAGTATGTGCATAGCAATCTGTGGGGTGAATTTGTGGAATGGGCTGGAACAGGAGATAAAACTTAGCACACACGTAATTCAGTTTAAAAAGATGTAGAAAAACACTTTTTTTTAAAAAGGATATTGGGATAAGGATAGGTGAGTGTGAGTGGGATATTTGTTATACTGATTGTATTGGGAAGGGTGATTATAGGGTGATGGGTTGTATATATGACTAAGAGATACTGTATAGTACATGAGGGTTTTTCCTTTATTTTTTTCTCTCTTTTTTTGTATGGCTTTGTAAATATTTGATTAGTGTATCAATGTAAACAATTTGGTGTACATACAGCTGCTGGTGTGCATATGGTGTACATATAGCTGCTAAATGTGTATAAGATAATTATAAACAGTTGAATAAGGGGTGGGCAGATCGATCTCCCCTCCTGCCAGTCAGCATCGTGTGGATTGGTCTGTTCTCCTGTCACTCCGCGGGACGGTCCGCCCCTTCCTGCACCATCGAGTCTTTACTGGAGCTGAGGGAGGTCGGCGGAGGTTTCCAACCGAACACAATTTTAGGAGGGACCCGAAGCAGCCCAGCCCGGCGCGGGAAATGTTGCCAAATGGAAAGCGGAGAATCTGATCCCGGCGAGGGAGAACATCCAGCGACTGCGTGAGTCCCCATCGCAGAGCCAGCTCCAGCCACTTCCCCTCTGGTTCCCCTCGCTGCCTCCTGCTCCCTCCCACGTGATACCCCCTCTCCCCCACAACCCCATCTTCTCTCCGAGCTCTCTTCACCCCCCCCCACCCCCCTCCCCCACAATCACCCCCCCAACAACCCCTCCCCACCCCTCACCCCTCCTCCCCGCATACGCATCTCCCTCACCCCCACATACCTCCCCGCCCACAAACCCCCTCCCCCCACACCCCCTCCCCTGCCCACAGCTCCCTCCCCCATCCCCACAACCCCTCCCCGACCCCACGTCCCTCCCCCCACCCACACCCCCCTCCCCCCGCCCCACACCCCCCTCCCCCCACAACCCTCCCGCCAACACCCCCCCCCCGCCCGTACCCCCCACCCCATGCCCCCCTCCCCTACAACACCCCTGCCCCCCCCTCCCCCGTCCACATCCCCCATCGCCCCGCCCACACCCCCCACCCACCCCCCTCCCACACAACCCCTACCCCTGCCCACACACCCCCTTCCCTACCACCCACACTTCCCGCCCCGCCCACACCTCCCCCACACTCCCCCCTCCCGCCCTGCGTTGGGGAACCAAGCCCCCCGTGTGACCGCGCCCAAACGGGTCTAGTAGATCTTTAATAGCCGTGCACATTCAAACAGCACGACTACAGAGGAAGGAAGGAAGATGATATGATCTAATATATTGCAAAAATGCAGCTTCCTCACGAAAAAGGAACAGCCCGAGGTGTAAATAAATTAGCAAAAACAGAGCGTGCCAAAACCAAGTTACTATGTTTTGCAGTGACTCAGCGAGTCAGGCAGCATCTCTGGGGAACATGGATAGGTGACGTTTCAGATTGGGACCGTTTTTCAAACCAAAGAAGGGATCCAACCCCAAACGTCACTTTTCAATGTTCTCTGATATGCTGCCTGACCTGAATTAATTTCCACCCGTCCTTAAAACATCTTCATTAAACATTACAATTTATTTTAAAACTATTCAGAAAACATCACCACTATGACAATTCTCTATTCTGTAGAATTCTTTGCCACAGACGGCTGTGGAGGCCAAGATGTTGGGTATTTTTAAGGTGGAGATTGGTAGATTTTTGATGAGTACGGGTGTCAGGGGTTAGAGGGGGGGAAGGCAGGAGAATGGGGCTGAGATGGAGAGATAGGGCAGCCATGATGGAACGGCAGAGTAGACCCAGTGGGCCAAATGGCCTCATTCTGCTATTATCACATATGGTCAGAACGCAGCCCAGACCTCACTCCCATTGACTCCATCTACACCTCACGCTGCCTCGGCAAGGCCAGCAGCATCATTAAGGACCAGTCCCACCCTGGCCACTCCCTCTTCTCCCCTCTCCCATTGGGCAAAAGGTACAGAAGTGTGAAAACTCACACCTCCAGATTCAGTGACAGTTTCTTCCCAGCTGTTATCAGGCAACTGAACCATCCCACCACAACCAGAGAGCAGCGCTGAACTACTATCTACCTCATTGGTGACCCTCAGACTATCTTGGATCGGACTTTGCTGGCTTTACCTGGCACTGAACATTATTCCCTTATCCTGTATCTGTACACTCTAAATGGCTCGATTGTAATCACGTATTGTCTTTCCGCTGACTGGTTAGCACACAACAAAAGCTTTTCACTGTACCCCGGTACACGTGACAATAAACTAAACTGATCTTATTAACTATTTAACATTAATTAGAAACATAGAAAATAGGTGCAGGAGAAGGCCATTTGGCCCTTCGAGCCAGCACCGCCATTCAATATGATCATGGCTGAACATCCAAAAGCAGTGCCCCTTTCCTGCTCGATTCCGTTAGCCCTAAGCACTAAATCTAACTCTTTGAAAACATCCAGTGAATTGGCTTCCACTGTCTTCTGTGGCAGAGAATTCCACAGATTCACAATTCTCTGGGTGAGAACGTTTTTCCTCATCTCAGTCCTAAATGGGCTACCCCTTATTCTTAAACTGTGGCCCCTGGTTCTGGACTCCCCCAACATGATGAACATTTTTCCTGCATCTAGCCTGTCCAATCCCTTAAGAAATGTATATGTTTCTATAAGATTCCCCCTCATCCTTCTAAACTCCAGTTAATGCAAGCCCAGTCGACTCATCCTTTCATCATATGTCAGTCCTACCATCCCGGGAATTAACCTGGTGAACCTACGCTGCACAGCCTCAATAGCAAGAATGTCCTTCCTCAAATTAGGAGACCAAAATGGCACACGATACGCCAGCTGCGGTTTCGCCAGGGCCCTGTACAACTGCAGTAGGATCTCCTTGCTCCTAAACTCAAATCCACTCGCAATGAAGGCTAACATGCCATTTGCTTTCTTCACTGCCTGCTGTACCTGCATGCTTACTTTCAGTGACTGATGTTCAAGCACACCCAGGTCTCGTTGCACCTCCCCTTTTCCTAATCTGACACCATTCAGATAATAATCTGCCTTCCTGTTCTTGCCACCAAAATGGATAACCTCACATTTATCCACATTATACTGCATCTGCCATGTATCTGACCCCTCACCCAACCTATCCACGTTTCCTTGCAGCCTTATTGCATCTTCATCGCAGCTCACACTGCCACCCCAGCTTTGTGTCATCTGCAAACCTGGAGATGTCACATTTAATTCCCTTGTCTAAATCGTTAATATATATTGTAACCCGGCACTGAGCCTTGCGGCACCCCACTAGTCACCGTCTGCCATTCTGAAAAGGACCCGTTAATTCCTACTCTTTGCTTCCTGCCTGCCAACCAGTTCTCTATCCATGTCAATACATCACCCTACCCCCAATACCATGTGCTCTAATTCTGCACGCTAATCTCTTGTGTGGGACCTTGTCAAAGGCTTTTTGAAAGTCCAGATATACCACATCCACTGGCTCTCCCTTATCCATTCTACTTGTTACATCCTCAAAAAATTCCAGAAGATTAGTCAAGCATGATTTCCCCTTCGTAAATCCATGCTGACTTTGACCGATCCTGTCATTGCTTTCCAAATGCGCTGCTATTACATCTTTAATAATCAGCTCAAGCATCATCCCGACTATCGATGTAAGGCTAACTGGTCTATAATTCCTTGTTTTCCCTCCTTACTGAAAAAGTGTGTTTACATTGGCTACCCTCCAGTCCACAGGCGCTGATCCAGAGTCTATGGAACCTTGGAAAATGATCACCAATGAATCCATGATTTCTAGAGCTACTTCCTTGAGTACTCCGGGATGCAGACCATCAGGCCCTGGGGATTTATCTGCCTTCAGTCCCAACAGTTTACCTAACACAATTTTCTGACTAATGTAGATTCCCTTCTGTTCCTCCCTCCCACCAGATCCTCGGTCCCCGAGTATTCCTGGGAGATTGTTTGTGTCTTCCTTAGTGAAGACAGAACCAAAGTACTCGTTTAACCGTTTTGCCATTTTCTTGTTTCCCCATTATACATTCACCTGTCTCTGACTGTAAGGTACCTACACTCGTCTTCACTGATCGTTTCCTCTTCACATATCTAAAGAAGCTTTTACCGTCAGTTTTTATATTCCCCGCAAGCTTTCTTTTCATGCTCTCTTTCTCCCCCTCTTAATTAACCGCTTTGTCTCCTTAAATTTCTCCCGGTCCTCCGGTTTTCTGCTTCCTCTGGCCAATTTATATGCCTCTTCCTTGGATTTAACACTATCCTTGATTTCCCTCGTTAGCCACGGTTGAGCCGCCTGCCCCGTTTTTTTTAAATGAAAGATAAACACCTTGTTTGTCTAATTTGGACCCATGCTTCTCCAGAACACACCTTTATTTCCTCTTAATGAAAAGATTCAGGCAAGGTTGGGTTTGAAAAGCCTTTGGGTTCCCTAGCCACTGAGAAAAGGTGCCGCTTGATGTCAATAAAGGTATTTTTAGTCGGATTACGCACTGATCAAATCCCCTGCTGCTCCTGTTAACAACTGCGGCAGGTTCACTGCAACCCAGACTGTAAATTCGCAGAGAATTGTGGAAGCCATCACACAAACCAACCTCCCTTCCTTCGACTCCATCTACACCTCACGCTGCCTCGGCAAGGCCAGCAGCATCATCAAGGACCAGTCGCAACCCCGGCCACTCCCTCTTCTCCCCTCTCCCGTCGGGCAAAAGGTACAGAAGTGTGAAAACTCACAGCTCCACATTCAGTTGTTTAAGAGGGAACTGCAGATGCTGTAAAATCGAAGGTAGACAAAAGGGACCATCAACCTGCAGTTCCCTCTTAAACACCAGAATTTTTGTCTACCTCCAGACTCAGGGACAGCTTCTTCCCAGCTGTTATCAGGCAACTGAATCATCCTACCACAACCAGAGAGCAGCGCTGAACTACTATCTACCTCATTGGTGACCCTTGGACTATCCTTGATCAGACTTTGCTGGCTTTACCTGGCACTAAACGATATTCTCTCATATCTCCTTCGCTCCTTAGATGCTGCTGCACCCGCTGAGTTTCTCCAGCCTTTTGTGTGCCCTCGATTCTCCAGCATCTGCAGTTCCTTCTTTAACACCTTCTCTCATCATGTATCGGTACACTGTGAATGGCTCGATTGTAATCACGTATTGTCTTTCTGTTGACCGATTAGCACGCAACAAAACACTGTACCTCAGTATGTGTGACAATAAACTAAACTGAACTCAACTATACTAAACTAAACAGCTAAACCAGTTGCTGCAACATTTCTCTGAACTCTAACCAGCCTTGATTATGGAAATGACTCAGAATCTTCACCTTGTGTAATAGTTTCAGTTAGCAGGAGCCGCACCACCTTCCCACATGTACTAACCCCTCTTATCCTCCCTGGCCAATGGTCACGTTGGCTCAGTTTAAGTGTTTAAGAAGGAACTGCAGATGCTGGAAAATCGAAGGTAAGCACAAAAGTGCTGGAGAAACTCAGCGGGTGAGGCAGCGTCTATGGAGCGAAGGAAATAGGCAACGATTCGGGCCGAAACGTTGCCCATTTCCTTCGTGGATCGGGAATCAGAGAGGAGGTGGGGGGGGGGGGGGGGGAACGGTGGCTGTGGTGTATGATGGACAAAGGGCCCAGTGAGGGTGACGGGGGGGGGGGGGGGGTGGTCTTACCTAAGATAGACGCAAAATGCTGGAGTAACTCAACGGGACGGGCAGCATCTCTGTGGAGAAGGAATGAGTGACGTTTTGGATCAAGACCCTTCTTCATCAGCCATGACCATATTGAATGGCGGTGCTGGCTCGAAGGGCCGAATGGCCTACTCCTGCACCTATTTTCTATGTTTCTATGTTCAGACTGGTTAGGGAGAGAGGGAGAGAGGGAGAGAGAGAGAGAGAGAGAGAGAGAGAGAGAGAGAGAGGGAGAGAGGGAGAGAGGGATGAGAGGGAGGAGGGAGAGAGGGAGAGAGGGGAGAGAGGGAGAGAGGGAGAGAGGGGAGAGAGGGAGAGAGGGAGAGAGGGAGAGAGGGAGAGAGAGAGGGGAGAGAGAGAGAGAGGGAGAGAGAGAGAGGGAGAGAGGTGAGAGAGAGAGAGAGAGAGAGAGGGAGAGAGGGAGAGAGGGAGAGAGGGAGAGAGGGAGAGAGAGAGAGGGAGAGAGGGAGAGAGGGAGAGAGAGGGAGAGGGAGAGGAGGGAGAGGGAGAGGGAGAGGGAGAGAGAGAGGGAGAGGGAGAGGGGAGAGGGAGAGGGAGAGGAGAGGGAGAGGGAAGAGGGGAGAGGGAGAGGGAGAGGGAGAGGGAGAGGGGTGAGGGAGAGTGAGAGGGGAGAGGAGAGAGAGAGAGAGAGAGAGAGAGAGAGAGAGAGAGAGAGAGAGAGAGAGGGAGAGAGAGAGAGGAGAGAGAGAGAGAGAGAGAGAGAGAGAGAGAGAGAGAGAGAGTGCCCTTCTCTTCCCCTTCGGGGGTGGTGTAGAGGCGGTGATGGGGCCGGGAGGGGCCGTTGTGTGCTGACGGTCGGGGCAGCATTCACGGGCAACCACTCTACACACACAGTCTGGAACCGAGCCACATTCACACTGACAGCACCTGCTTCCCGATACATAAGTCACAGGCGCAGAATTAGCCATCAAGTCTACTCCGCCATTCAATCATGGCTGATCTATCTATGTCCCTCTCTCTCTCTCTCTCTCTCTCTACCCCTCTCCCTCTCTCAGCCCCTCTTTCTCTCTCTGCACCTCTCTCTCACTCTCTGCCTCTCTCTCTCTCTCTCTCTCTCTCTCTCTCTCCCTCTGCCCCTCTCTCTCTGCCCTCTCCCTCTGCCCTCTCTCTCTGCCCCTCTCTCTCTGCCCTCTCTCTGCCCTCTCTCTCTGCCCTCCTCCCTCTCCCTCTCTAGCCGCGCTTGCGAGTTGGGGGCTATGCGTGAGTGGATGGGGCGGGCGATGGGGTAAAAGGAGCGAATTAATAATATTAATAAAATATCAAGGGGGGTGATTAGTGTGTGTGTGTGTGTGTGTGTGTGTGTGTGTGTGTGTGTGTGTGTGTGTGTGTGTGTGTTGGGGGTGGTGGTCAGTGTGTGTGTGTGTGTATGAGTATATATATATATGTGTGTGTGTGTGTGTGTGTATGTGTGTATATATATATGTGTGTGTGTGTGTGTGTGTGTGTGTGTGTGTGTGGGGGGGGGGGGGGGGTGGTCCAGTGTGTGTGTGTGTGTATGTGTTATTATATGTGTGTGTGTGTGTGTGTGTATGTGTGTATATATTATATATGTGTGTGTGTGTGTGTGTGTGTGTGTGGGGGGGGGGGGGGGTGGGTCAGTGTGTGTGTGTGTGTATGTGTATATTATATATTATGTGTGTGTGTGTGTGTGTGTATGTGTGTATGTGTGTATATATATATATATGTGTGTGTGTGTGTGTGTGTGTGTGTGTGTGTGTGTGTGTGTGTGTGTGTGTGTGTTGGGGGTGGTGGTCAGTGTGTGTGTGTGTGTATGTGTATATATATATATATATGTGTGTGTGTGTGTGTGTGTATGTGTATATATATATATATGTGTGTGTGTGTGTGTGTGTGTGTGTGTGTGTGTGTGTGGGGGGGGGGGGGGTGGTCCGCCCACAACCATGCGTTGAGGGGACGGTACCCAACGGGTCCCACATGGTCTAGTAAATAATAAAATGCTCTGCATCAACGGACAAGGGGAAACATATAATCCACATCAAAAACCCATAACGGAAGCAGATGGAATAGAACAAGGGCGCCACGGTGGGGCAGCGGTCGAGTTGCAGCGCCGGAGACCCAGGTACGATCCCGCCTACGGGCGCTGTCCTTAAGGAGTTTGTACATAGAAACATAGAAAATAGGTGCAGCAGCAGGCCATTCGGCCCTTCGAGCCTGTAACACCATTCAATATGATCATGGCTGATCATCCAACTCAGTATCCTGTACCTACCTTCTCTCCATACCCCCTGATCCCTTCAGCCACAAGGGCCACATCCAACTCCCTCTTAAATATAGCCAATGAACTGGCCTCAACTACCTTCTGTGGCAGAGAATTCCACAGATTCACCACTCTTTGTGCGATAAATAAAATTCTCATCTCGGTCCTAAAAGATTTCCCCCTTATCCTTAAACTGTGACCCCTTGTTCTGGACTTCCCCAATATCGGGAACAATCTTCCTGCATCTAGCCTGTCCAACCCCTTAAGAATTTTGTAACTTTCTATAAGATCCCCCCTCAATCTTCTAAATTCCAGCGAGTACAAGCCGAGTCTATCCAGTCTTTCTTCATATGGAAGTCCTGCCATCCCAGGAATCAGTCTGGTGAACCTTCTCTGTACTCCCTCTATGGCAAGAATGTCTTTCCTCAGATTAGGAGACCAAAACATGGCTGATCATTCCCAATCAGTACCCCGTTTCTGCCTTCTCCACATATCCACTGACTCCACTATCTTTAAGAGCCCTATCTAGCTCTCTCTTGAAGAGAACGGGCCTCCACCGCCCTCCGAGGCAGAGAATTCCACAGACTCGCAACTCTCTGTGTGAAAAAGTGTTTCCTCGTCTCCGTTCTAAATGGCTTACTCCTTATTCTTAAACTGTGGCCCCTGGTTCTGGACTCCCCCAACATCAGGAACACGTTTCCTGCCTCTAGCGTGTCCAAACCTTAATAATCTTATATGTTTCAATTAGGTCCCATCTCATCCTTCTAAATTCCAGAGTGTACAAGCCCAGCCGCTCCATTCTCTCAGCATACGACAGTCCCGCCATCCCGGGTCGGTGTCAAAGGGCCTGTTTCTGCGTTGTATCTCCAAACTAAACAATGCAAGTGTTAAGAAATTTGGTGAGAGGATAGAAAGTAAAGATTTGCCTTTCTTGGCAAAGGGTATTGAGTACCCTTCTGAAGGCTGAAGAAGGGTCTCCACCCGAAACGTCACCCATTCCTTCTCTCCAGAGATGCTGCCTGGCCCGCTGAGTCACTCCAGCATTTTGTGTCTATCTTATTGAGTACAGCGAATGCAGCGCCAGAGACCCGGGTTCCATCCCGACTACGGGCGCTGTCTGTACGGAGTTTGTGCGCTCTCCCCGTGACCCGCGTGGGTTTCCCCCCGAGATCTTCGGTTTCCTCCCCCGCTCCAAAGACGTGCAGGTTTGTGGGTTAGTTGGCTTGGTAAAAGTTAAATTGTCCAAGTTGGCGATATGCAGAGTCCTGCCCTGCCGACGACAAAATTCAGAAGGTTCAGAAGGTGGGTGGGGCCAGCGAGGCATTAAGAGAGTGGGCAAAGCCTCGGCAAAATGGCAAGGAATGTGGACAACTACAAAATTAAACATTTTGGCGGCAAGAGATGGCAGAAGTGTCCCTAATTTGAGGAAGGCCGTCCGTGTGATTGAGGCAGTGCAGCGTAGGTTCACGAGATTGATCCCTGGGATGGCGGGACTGTCATATGAGGAAAGATTGAAAAGATTAGGCTTGTATTCACTGGAGTTTGGAAGGATGAGGGGGGGGGGGGGAATCTTATAGAAACATATACAATTATAAAAGGACTGGACAAGCTAGATGCAGGAAAAATGTTCCCAATGTTGGGCGAGTCCAGAACCAGGGGCCACAGTCTTAGAATAAAGGGGAGATCGTTTAAGACTGAGGTGAGAAAAAGCTTTTTCACCCAGAGAGTTGTGAATTTGTGGAATTCCCTGTCACAGAGGGCAGTGGAGGCCAAGTCACTGGATGGATTTAAGAGAGAGTTCGATAGAGCTCTAGGGGCTAGTGGAATCAAGGGATATGGGGAGAAGGCAGGCACGGGTTATTGATTGGGGACGATCAGCCATGATCACATTGAATGGTGGTGCTGGCTCGAAGGGCAGAATGGCCTCCTCCTGCACCTATTTTCTATGTTTCTAAGTGGGAGATGTGTTGGGGCCTGGTGGAGCGGAGGCCCCATGAGCATATTGCCAGTCTGAAGAAGGGTCTCGACCCGAAATGTCACCCATTCCTTCTCTCCAGAGATGCTGCCTGTCCCGCTGAGTTACTCCAGCTTTTTGCGCCCATACAGAGTGAGTTACGCGGAAAGCTAATCCAATGTTATTGTTCATTGTCAGGGAGTTGAAGATAAAAGTGATAAGTGTACGCCTCCCCATACAGGGCACGAGTGAGGCCACAATCGCGGAGATTATTAACGTCCTTATTTAGAAACAATTAAGAATTGATTTGGAAGCAATTCAAATAAGAGTTTCCCCAAGTGAAACTTGGTCTGGGCAGGTTGTCCGATGAGGAAAGATTGGAGAGAATAGGCCGCGATCTGCTGCTTTCAATCAACCCAGACCTCAGCACGGAAACAGGCCCTTCGGCCCAACTCGCCCATGCCAACCTGATGCCTTTCTAGTCGGACTTTTTACGGCAGAGATAGATGCCTTTGCCCCACAGTCCTCTGGACCCTTGCCATCCATATATCTGTTGTATTTGTTGTAAAGTTGTTATTGTCGCCACTTCTACAGCTGAAAACCCCGTCCCACTGTACGGGTTCATTCCAAGAGTTCTCTCTCCCGAGTTGTCCCTGATTCGAACTCGGAGATTTACGGTAATGGCCGCTCGTCGGTACTCGGGGCTCTCGTGGACATTTTTCATCATGTTGAAAAATCTTCACGAGTCTTTCCCGTGCTTACCTGCCGTTAGCGAGTCTCCCCGTGTTTACCTGCCGTTAGCGCTAAGAGACGTCCCCGAGCTCCGACGTACCCGCTACGTTCATTCTCCGTGCTTACCACAAGTTTGATTTTATTTTTTAAACTCGGGAGAGCTCTTGGAATGAACTCGTGCCGTGGGACAGGGCTGTTACTCTGGCAACTCATTCCAGATACAGACCCCCCTCTGAGTGAAACAGTCTTCTTAAATTTCTCCCCTCTCACCTTAAGCCTGCGCCCTCTAGTTTTCAGAATCCTCTGCCCTGGGACAAAGACAGTGAGCATTCACTTTATCCAGTTCAGTTTATTGTCACGTCTACCGAGGTACAGTGAAAAGCTTTTTGTCGCGTGCTAACCAGTCAGCGGAAAGACAATACACGATCACAATCGAGCCATTCACAGTGTGTAGATACTTGATGAGGGAATAACATTTAGCATCAGAAATGTTGCTGTAGGAGTAGAGAGCGGAGCGATTGTAATATGCGATTACAACCTGCTTCTGCGGCTAGCGCGCAAATAGTCGCCTGGGCTGGGCGCCATCTTGGAAGCACGTCCTTCATGATCTCATACACCTCAGTAATGTCACCCCTCAGCCTCCTACGCGCCAAAGACAAACCGATGACTCAAGGCCACAAGCCCAGGTGGCCTGCTGGTGAATCTCGTCCGCACCCTTTCCAGCTTTACTGACATCCCTCCTGTTGCCGGGCACCAGGACTGCCGACAGCGGTGTAGGCCGGGGGGGCCGGCAATCAAGGATGGGCCGGCAGTGGGCGCCAGAGGTCAGGCGGGCAACCGAGCGGAGGTACAAAGGGGGTCCCGGCGGATGGGGGCGCGCCGGGAACAAAGGGGGTGGCGAATGGAATACTTTGTGTTGAAACAGAATACTTTGCAACCCTGTTGGCGCCCTTTTCGTGGCGACTCTTTGCATACCTCAGGTATGCGACACACAGAAAATAACCGCGACCCGTCCACTCCTTCACTCAGCGCTCCAGGTGCGGTCTCACCTGGAGAACGGGTGAACCCAGAGCAGACGCACCCACTCAGCTCGTGCTTCTTGCCGTCTCTTTGACCACCTACCTAGCTCTTGGTAGCCGTCCTCGCCCGAAAAATTCCCTTCAATGCTCGTTGACAAGATAAAGATCAGCGCCTCTTTAAACTGTTCAAAATGTACCTGAAAGACAGGAAGAAAATAAAATAGATAAATTGAACACAATTGCAAAAACATATCAGGTATTACAGGCACATAATGCATATGAAATTGTGAGATGCATAAGACGGGGCAGACAATCACAGCCTTTTTCCCCGCGGGATGGAAGTATCATTATGTCTTGACCAGAAACGCCACCATTCCTCTGGAAGGCCCGCAATGAGGTCGGCTGGAAGATCAGGACCGCACCCTAGCTTATGGGAGGGCCGTTCATTTGTCCGATAGCGGCAGAGAAGAAGCTGCTTCTGAGTCTGGTGGTGCGCGCATTCAAACTTCTGTACCTTCTCCCCTGGCGGGAGAGGGGAGAAGAGGGAATGGTGTGAGTGGTCCTTGATTATGTTCCTGAGGCAGCGTGAAGTGTAGATGAAGCGTGTGTTGGTTGTCACGGACGGCTGTTGAGGCTAAGTCAATGGAGATAGATTCTTGATCACCACGGGTGTCAGGGGTTCTGGGGAGAAGGCAGGAGAATGGGGTTCGGAGGAAGAGATAGATTGGCCATGATTGAATGGCGGAGTAGACTTTAGTTCCGTTTAGTTTAGAGATACAGCGTGGAAACAGGAACCTGCACATTAACACTACCCTACACACACTAGGGACAACGGCAGAGTCAGGGGATATGGGGAGAAGGCAGGAACGGGGTACTGATTGGGGATGATCAGCCATGATCACATTGAATGGCGGTGCTGGGTCGAAGGGCCGAATGGCCTACTCATGCACCTATTGTCCGTTGTCTATTGTTCATCGCCCAGTTATATTGCATTTATACGAAGCCAATTAACCTACAAACCTGTGCGTCTTTGGAGTGTGGGAGGAAACCGAAGATCTCGGAGAAAACCCACGCAGGTCACGGGGAGAACGTACAAACTCCGTACAGGCAGCACCCGTGGTCGGGATCGAACCCGGGACTCTGACGCTGTAAGGCAGCGACTCTACCGCTGTGCCACCATGCCACCCTTTTGGGGGGCCAAATGGCCCAATTCTGCTCCTGTAACTTACGAGCATGAACTTATGAAGAGGAAATTTCTTGAAGGACGAGAGGTTAATAATTGTCACTTAATCCAGAACACTGGGCGACAAGTCATTTCTAAAGTAAAATCCACATCCGACCTCTCGGTCCTGGGCCTCCTCCACGGCCAGAGTGAGCAACACCGCAAGCTGGAGGAACAGCACCTCATATTCCGCTTGGGGAGTCTGCATCCTTTGGGCTTGAATATTGAATTTTCTCAATTCTGTTAACCCTTGCTGTCTGCTCCCCTTCCCACCTCTCCCTCAGCCCTCGGGCCCTGACATTCCCTCTATCTCTATCTCCCTCCCCCACCCCAGTCGCACCAGCTTCTCATTTTCACACCACAAACAGCTTACAATGGCTTGTTCCCTTTATCACCGATACTTTTTTGCATATCTTTCACTCATTGTTCCTTATCTCTCCACATCACCGTCTATATCTCTCGTTTCCCTGATCCCTGACCAGTCTGAAGAAGGGTCTCGACCCGAAACGTCGCCTATCTCCTTCGCTCCTTAGATGCTGCTGCACCCGCTGAGTTTCTCCAGCTTTTTGTGTACCCTCTAAAGTAAAACTGTTGTGCGGATGTTTGCCGTTTATGGATAGTATGTGAACACAGCCTCACTGGAGTTTCCCCAACCACATGCTAATGAACCCGCGAGAGCACAGTCAGTGGACTCACTCTCGTTACAATGGAGACTGGGTTTTGAGAAACAAGCATCCCAGAGTTATGCCTACGCTTGACATTATACCTGTTTGGACAGCTGGCACAACTCACAGCCCCTTGCACCTGAAAGGATCACAGCGTCATACAGACTGCAGTCCAACAGAGCAGGAAAGCTAAATAAACATGCAAGGTGGCTGTGGATGGATGCTGAAGCAAAAAGCAAACCCCTGCAGAGGTTCACGTGCACCTCCTCCAACCTCATCTGCTGTATCCGCTTGTTCCAGGTGTGGACTCCTGTATATCGGCGAGACCAAGCGCAGGCTCAGCGATCGTTTCGCTGAACATCTCTGCTCAGTCCGCCCGAACCTACCCGATCTCCCGGTTGCTGGACACTTTAACTCCCCTCCCATTTCCACACTGACCTTTCTGTCCCGGGCCTCCTCCGTTGTCAGAGTGAGCCCCAGCGCAAATTGGAGGAACAGCACCTCATATTTCCTTTGGGCAGCTTACACCCCAGCGGTGTGAATATTTTAACTTCAAGTTAAACTTGAACTTGAAGTATCGCTTGCTTTCCCTCTCTCTCCATCCCTCCCTCTTCCCAGTTCCCCGACCAGTCTCACTGTCCTTCTGATTAATATTACTGCTTGTATGCCCCACTGTCCCCCTCCCCTCAGCTGACAATGTGCCATTCTATATTCCCCTATTAGCATCTGCTTTGATCTGTCGCTTACCCTTCCATATCCCTAGACTCCCTCTCCCCTGACTCTCAGTCTGAAGAAGGCCTCGACCCGAAATGTCACCCATTCCTTCTCTCCACAGATGCTGCCTGTCCCGCTGAGTTACTCCAGCATTTTGCGTCTGTCTTCTGTGGAACTGATCGGATCAAGTCGGTTTAGGTATATTATTGTCACGTATACAGAGGTATGGTGAAAAGCTTGCTATCCAAACAGATCAGATAAAACCATACCATATAACCATTAGAGCACGGAAACAGGCCCTTCCAGTCCGTGCCGACCATTTGTTTTCCCCTAGTCCCATCTACCTGCACTCAGACCATACCCCTCCATTCCCTTCCCGTCCATATACCTATCCACTTTACTCTTAAATGTTAAAATCGATCCTGCCTCCACCACTTCTGCTGGAAGCTCATTCCACACAGCCACCACCCTCTGAGTAAAGAAGTTCCCCCTCACGTTACCCCGAAACTTTAATTCGCATGCCATGCCCTCTTGTTTGAATCTTCCCTACCCTCAATGGGAAAAGCGTATCCTAACACAAATACATCAAGCACAATTGGTAGAGCAAAGGGGAAGATACAGAGTGCAGAATATAATTCTCACGCACCAGTCCACACACTAAGTCCAATGTCCACAAGATGGAGGTGAATAGGACGGTATCCTACCTTAAGGTAGGACCATACAGAAGGCCAATAACGGCCAGTTCAGATGCTGCTTGACCCACTGAATTCTTGCAGACTTTTTGTTGTTTTTCTATGCCAGCCGGGGCGCTTTAGTAACCGTAAAGTTATCGATAGCGAATTATGTTATTGTTATTGACTGAAGAAGGGTCTCGACCCGAAACGTCACCCATTCCTTCTCTCCAGAGTTGCTGCCGGTCCCTCTGGGTTACTCCAGCATTTCGATGCTATTGTTATATTGGCTCGATTGTGATCATGTATTGTCTTTCCGATGACTGGTAAGCGGGCAACACTGTACCTCGGTACACGTGACAATAAACTAAACTGAACTCATTTGATCTCGAGTCAGAAAATTCGACTCTACCACAGTAGAATAACCCGATTACCGTTTGAACCCAGAAACAGCTTGCATTGGTAGATTACCAGCTGTTACTCCCAACGAGGGCCTTCTGCAGTTGTACAGGGCCCTAGTGAGACCACACCTGGAGTATTGTGTGCAGTTTTGGTCCCCTAATTTGAGGAAGGACATGCTTGCTGTTGAGGGAGTGCAGCGTAGGTTTACAAGGTTAATTCCCGGGATGGCGGGACTGTCATATGCTGAGAGAATGGAGCGGCTGGGCTTGTACACTCTGGAGTTTAGAAGGATGGGAGGGGATCTCATTGAAACATATAAGATTGTTAAGGATTTGGACACGCTAGAGGCAGGAAACATGTTCCCGATGTTGGGGGAGTCCAGAACCAGGGGACACAGTTTAAGAATAAGGAGTAAGCCATTTAGAACGGAGACGAGGAAACACTTTTTCTCACAGAGAGTGGCAAGTCTGTGGAATTCTCTGCCTCAGAGGGCGGTGGAGGCCAGTCCTCTGGATGCTTTTAAGAGAGAGCTAGATAGGGCTCTTAAAGATAGCGGAGTCAGGGGATATGGGGAGAAGACAGGAACGGGGTACTGATTGGGGATGATCAACCATTGAATGGCGGTGCTGGCTCGAAGGGCCGATTACTCCTGCACCTATTGTCTATTGTCTATTAATGCAAAGTGAAATGAAATAAATTTATTTGAAAATTTCATAGAAAGTAAAACAAATTATTATTCAGCAATCAGTGAGTCCAGATTGTAAAGAGAAAGTTTTGAGAATCTAAGTTTCACTTTCAGAGATTGCGTTCCACAAAGTCACACACAGTGAGGCATCCAAATGAATATTCTGTAAGACAACGATTTCTGAGAAGCTCAATGTTTATTTTAAATGAGTCAGTTAATTATTATCATGTGTATAGAGATTAGCGAAAAGCTTGTTCTGCAAGGTATCCAGTCAAATCATACCAGACACAGGGGCAATAGACAAGACACACACACAATGCTGGAGTAACATAGAAACATAGAAACATAGAAATTAGGTGCAGGAGTAGGCCATTCGGCCCTTCGAGCCTGCACCGCCATTTCAATATGATCATGGCTGATCATCCAACTCAGTATCCCGTACCTGCCTTCTCTCCATACCCTCTGATCCCCTTAGCCACAAGGGCCACATCCAAACTCACTATCTTAAATATAGCCAATGAACTGGCCTCAACTACCCTCTGTGGCAGAGAGTTCCAGAGACTCACCACTCTCTGTGTGAAAAAAAGTCTTTCTCATCTCGGTCTTAAAGGATTTCCCCCTTATCCTTAAGCTGTGACCCCTTGTCCTGGACTTCCCCAACATCGGGAACAATCTTCCTGCATCTAGCCTGTCCAACCCCTTAAGAATTTTGTAAGTTTCTATAAGATCCCCTCTCAATCTCCTAAATTCCAGAGAGTATAAAACCGAGTCTATCCAGTTTTCTTCATAAGACAGTCCTGACATCCCAGGAATCAGTCTGGTGAACCTTCTCTGCACTCCCTCTATGGCAATAATGTCCTTCCTCAGATTTGGAGACCAAAACTGTACGCAATACTCCAGGTGTGGTTCACCAAGACCCTGTACAACTGAAGTAGAACCTCCTGTTCCTGTACTCAAATCCTTTTGCTATGAAAGCTAACATACCATTCGCTTTTTTCACTGCCTGCTGCACCTGCATGCCTACTTTCAATGACTGGTGTACCATGACACCAGGTCTCGCTGCATCTCCCCTTTTCCTAATCGGCCTCCATTTAAATAATAGTCTGCTTTCCTTGTTTTTGCCACCAAAGTGGATAACCTCACATTTATCCACATTATTACTGCATCTGCCAAACATTTGCCCACTCACCCAGCCTATCCAAGTCACCTTGCAGTTTAGCATCCTCCTCACAGCGAACACTGCCCCCAGCTTAGTGTCATCCGCAAACTTGGAGATATTGCCTTCAATTCCCTCATCCAGATCATTAATATATATTGTAAATAGCTGGGGTCCAGCACTGAGCCCTGCGGTACCCCACTAGTTACTGCCTGCCATTGTGAAAAGGACCCGTTTACTCCTACTCTTTGCTTCCTGTTTGCCAGCCAGTTCTCTATCCACATCAATACTGAACCCCTAATACCGTATGCTTTAAGTTTGTATACTAATCTCTTATGTGGGACCTTGTCGAAAGCCTTCTGGAAGTCCAGATATACCACATCCACTGGTTCTCCCTTATCCACGCTACTAGTTACATCCTCGAAAAAAAATTCCAAGATTCATCAGACATTGATTTACCTTTTGTAAATCCATGCTGACTTTGTCCAATGATTTCACCACTTTCCAAATGTGCTGCTATCCCATCTTTAATAACCTGACTCTAGCAGTTTCCCCACTACACGATGTTAGACTAACGGTCTGTAATTCCCGTTTTTCTCTCCCTCCCTTCTTAAAGAGGGGGTTACATTTGCATACCCGCCAATCCTCAGGAAACTACTCCAGAATCTAAAGAGTTTTGAAAGATTATCACTATGCTCCACTATTTTGAGCTACTTCCTTAAGTACTCTGGGATGCAGCCTATCTGGCCCCCTGGGGATTTATCGGCCTTTAATCTATTCAATTTACCCAAACCACTTCCTACTGACCTGGATTTCACTCAATTCCTCCTTTGACCCACAGTCCCCTGCTATTTCAGGCTGATTATTTATGTCTTCCTTAGTGAAGACGGAACCAAAGTAGTTATTCAATTTGGTCCGCCATATCCTTGTTCCCCATGATCAACTCACCTGTTTCTGACTGCATGGACCTACATTTGTTTTACTAACCTCTTTCTCTTCACATATCTCAGCGGGACAGGCAGCATCTCTGGAGAACAGCAATGGGTGACGTTTCGGGTCGAGACCCTTCTTGAGACTGGAAGACTTGAGACTACCGCAGGGTTTTTAGAAGATAGATAGATAGATAGATTAAAAATAGGTGCAGGAGGAGGCCTTTCGGCCCTTCGAGCCAGCACTACCATTCATTGTGATCATGGCTGATCGTCCCCAATCAATAACCCGTGCCTGCCTTCTCCCCATATCCCTTGACTCCACTAGCCCCTAGAGCTCCATCTAACTCTCTCTTAAATCCATCCAGTGGCTTGGCCTCCACTGCCCTCTGTGGCAGGGAATTCCACAAATTCACAACTCTCTGGATGAAAACGTTTTTTCTCACCTCAGTCTTAAATGGCTTCCCCCATCATTCTAAGACGTGTGTTATTTAATGTTTAATTCATATACCCTGACCGGGTACTTTAGATCCTCTTCTGGCACATCATGCAGAGTGTCTCCATGTTCCAGCGCCAAGTTGCCAGTTCCCAGTCTCCAGGTTCTCCTCGGCGATCGTTTCGCTGAACATCTCCGTTCGGTCCGCCTAGACCTACGCAATCTCCCGGTTGGTCAACACTCTAACTCCCCCTCCCATTCCCACACTGACCTTTCTGTCCTGGGCCTCCTCCATTGTCAGAGTGAGGCCCAGCGCAAATTGGAGGAACAGCACCTTCTATTTCGCTTGGGTAGTTTACACCCCAGCGGTATGAACATTGACTTCTCTAACTTCAAGTAACCCTTGCTTTCCCTCTCTCTCCATCCCCGCCCCCACCCTAGTTGTCCGACTAGTTTCACTGTCCTGATTAATGTACTGCTTGTGTGCCTCGTTGTCACCTCCCCCCAACTAACAACGATCTATCCTACATTACCCTTGTGCTTCGTCTCACTTTGATCTGTCCTGTTCACACCTTCCCCTTCCATATCTCTAGTCGCCCTCTCCCCTGACTCACAGTCTGAAGAAGAGTCTCGATCCAGAACGCAACCCATTCCTTCTCTCCAGAGATGCTGCCTGTCCCGCTGAGTTACTCCAGCATCTTGTGTGAACGTCCTTTAATTCTGAGACTATGACCTCTAGTCCCAGTCTCTCACACAAGTGGAAATATCCTCTCCACATCCACTCTATCCAAGCCCGTCACTGTCCTAATGTAGCTAATGTAACCCCACTTTTTAAAGAGGGAGGGAGAGCGAAAACGGGGAATTACAGACCAGTTAGTCTAACATCGGTAGTGGGGAAACTGCTAGAGTCAGTTATTAAAGATGGGATAGCAGCGCATTTGGAAAGTGGTGAAATCATTGGACAAAGTCAGCATGGATTTATGAAAGGTAAATCATGTCTGACGAATCTTATTGAATTTTTTGAGGATGTAACTAGTAGAGTGGATAAGGGAGAAGCAGTGGATGTGTTATATCTGGACTTTCAGAAGGCTTTCGACAAGGTCCCACACAAGAGATTGGTATACAAACTTAAAGCACACGGTATTGGGGGTTCAGTGTTGATGTGGATAGAGAACTGGCTGGCAGACAGGAAGCAAAGAGTAGGAGTTAACGGGTCCTTTTCAGGATGGCAGACAGTGACTAGTGGGGTGCCGCAAGGCTCAGTGCTGGGACCCCAACTATTTACAATATACATTAATGATTTGGACGAGGGAATTAAATGCAACATCTCGAAGTTTGCGGATGACACGAAGCTGGGGGGCAGTGTTAGCTGTGAGGAGGATGCTAGGAGACTGCAAGATGACTTGGATAGGCTGGGTGAGTGGGCAAATGCATGGCAGATGCAGTATAATGTGGATAAATGTGAGGTTATCCACTTTGGTGGCAAAAACAGGAAGGTAGACTATTATTTGAATGGTGACCGATTAGGAAAAGGGGAGATGCAGCGAGACCTGGGTGTCATGGTACACCAGTCATTGAAAGTAGGCATGCAGGTGCAGCAGGCTGTGAAGAAAGCAAATGGTATGTTGGCATTCATAGCAAAAGGATTTGAGTACAAGTGCAGGGAGGTTCTACTGCAGTTGTACAGGGTCTTGGTGAGACCACACCTGGTGTATTACGTACAGTTTTGGTCTCCTAATCTGAGGAAAGAACATTCTTGCCATAGAGGGAGTACAGAGAAGGTTCACCAGACTGATTCCTGGGATGGCATGACTTCCATATAAAGAAAGACTGGATAGACTCGGCTTGTACTCGCTGGAATTTAGAAGATTGAGGGGTGATCTCATAGAGACTTACAAAATTCTTAAGGGGTTGGACAGGCTAGATGCAGGAAGATTGTTCCCGATGTTGGGGAAGTCCAGGACAAGGGGTCACAGTTTAAGGATAAGGGGGAAGTCTTTTAGGACCGAGATGAGAAAATCGTTTTTCACACAGAGAGTGGAGAATCTGTGGAATTCTCTGCCACAGAAGGTAGTTGAGGCCAGTTTGTTGGCCATATTTAAGAGGGAGTTGGATGTGGCCCTTGTGGCTGAAGGGATCAGGGGGTATGGAGAGAAGGCAGGTACGGGATACTGAGTTGGATGATCAGCCATGATCATATTGAATGGCGGTGCAGGCTCGAAGGGCCGAATGGCCTGCTCCTGCACCTAATTTCTACGTTTCTATGTTCTGGCACACAGCATCAGGTTTCAATGTCTTAAACAGTCCGATTTATTTTAACTGCAGTAGATTTTTAATAAAAATCTTGAATTGCAGACTGAAGTTGCCATAGGAATAAGGGGAGTGGATATCGCTGCCAGGACTGAATGCAGTAATCTGCCCTGATTAATGAGGCAGGCACAAACTGATCTCATCCACCGGAATTTTAAGTGTTTAAAAAGGCAACGCAGAGATAACAAGGAACATGACAAATATGTTTGCTCAGAATTGCAAAGAAAGGACAAGAATAGGATAATGAGAGAACTAAGCTTGTTCAGAACTGTGAGGGAGGGTCTCGGCCCGAAGCATCGCCCGTCCCTTCTCTCCAGAGATGGTGCCGGTCCCGCTGAGTTACTCCAGCAGTTTGTGTCTGTGTGCAGCAGCCATCTGTTGTGTACGGCACGGAGCACACACTAATGCAGATGTGTGCACCATCTTGTGTGGTTCATGACGCTGCCAAACATCTGTTCAGTAACCACAGGGGTACGTTTGCCTCCAGGAATTAATGGTTTAAGAAATATCATTTGTTCCCCCCCCTTGCGGGAAGGTAAGAGTAGATAAAGGGTCACTTCATTGCAGACCGAGCTACAGAAGATGCAACGATGGTGGAGTGGAGGGGCAGAGGCAGAGTTGCTGCCTCCCACTGCACCAGAGGCCCGGGTTCGATCTAGA
Organism: Okamejei kenojei; assembly: GCA_035221665.1. Taxonomy (NCBI): domain Eukaryota; kingdom Metazoa; phylum Chordata; class Chondrichthyes; order Rajiformes; family Rajidae; genus Okamejei; species Okamejei kenojei. The sequence goes on from CM069139.1 coordinate 83,792,734, forward strand.
CTTCCAGTGTTGTCTGTACGGGGTTTGTGTCGGGTTTCTCTGGGTGCTCCAGTTTCCTCCCCCGCCCCAAAAACGAGCAGGTTTGAAGGTTAATCGGCTTGGTATAGTTGTCCCTAGCGTGTAGGATAGTGTCAATGTGCGGTGATCGCTGGCAGGGATGGGCCAAAGGGCCAACTTCTGCGCTGTATCTTTAAAGTAAAAAAAAAATGTAATGACTGCAACCCTAGCTCCAGTGTGTTCTATAAGAGTGTAGGAAGGAACTGCGAAATGCTGGTTTAAACTGACACAAAACGCTGGAGTAACTCAGCGGGACAGGCAGCATCTCTGGAGAGACGGAATGGGTGACGTTTTGGGTCGAGACCCTTCTTCATACTGAGATTCATGTCTGGAGAAAAGGAATAGGTGACCTTTCGGGGCGGGACCCTTCTTCAGACCGAAGGGATCTCGACCCAGAAACGTCGCCCATTGCTTCTTGCCAGTGATGCTGCCTGCCCCCGCTGAGTTATCCAGCATTCTGCATCTCTCTTGTTCTCTGCAAGTGGGACAGGCGCTTGACGTTCCCTGGTGGGGGGCGACAGATCCGTGAACACAGCTGGGGCGTTCACCGCAGGTGACGGATCACAGGCAAGGTCAAGCGGTCTGACAGGGCCGTGAGGAAGGGGCGACTGATCCCACCGTCTCCAGCAAGGACAGCAGATTGTGTGTGTGTGTGTGTGTTTGTGTGTGTGTGCCCTCCCCATTGTGGGGGCTGCAGCTTCACTGAGAAGCAGCACCTATTGTTGGTTACAATGGGGCCGTGCGCGGAGTGTGCGTGTATGTGTGTGTGTTCACAGCACAATGGATGCAGGCCCGGCCCAGGCCCAGGCCCAGGCCCGGGAGAGGCAGCTGCTCACCGACAGATGGTCCCCTGCTCCAGCGCAAACCCCCGCAGCACCGTCCCCAGCCACACCCCACCGAGGACTGGCCGGCAACCACCGCCAAATTTCAACGCACACATTCACACCAGTAGAGCTCCTGCCTCACAGCGCCAGAGGCCCAGGTTCCATCCTGACTACGGGGGCTGGCTGCGCAGTTTCTATTTTCATCAGAATTAGGCCATTCGGTCCATCAAGTCTACTCCGTCGTTCAATAATGGCTGGTCTGTCTCTCCCTCCCAACCCCATTTTCTGCCTTTTCCCCACACATCTGACACCTTCACTAATCTGGGGGTGGGGGGGGGGGGGGGGTAGTGGAGAAAGCGAGGGGGGGGAGAGGAGGAGGGGTGGAGAGAGAGGTGATGGGGGAGAGGAGATGGGGGAGAGGAGATGGGGGAGAGGAGATGGGGGAGAGGAGATGGGGGAGAGGAGATGGGGGAGAGGAGATGGGGGAGAGGAGATGGGGGAGAGGAGATGGGAGGAGAGGAGATGGGAGAGAGGAGATGGGGGAGGATGAGGAGATGGGGGAGAGGAGGGGGGGAGAGGAGATGGGGGAGAGAGAGGGGGAGAGGAGTGGAGGGGGAGGGGGGGGAGAGGGAAGGGGGGAGAGAGGGGGGGAGAGGAGATGGGGGGAGAGAGGGGGGGAGAGAGGGGAGAGAGAGGGGGGGGGGGAGAGGAGGGGGGAGAGAGAGGGGGGGAGAGGGGGGGGAGAGGGGGGGGGAGAGGGGGGGGGAGAGGGGGGGGAGAGGGGGGGGAGAGGGGGGGGAGAGGGGGGGAGGGAGAGGGGGGGGAGAGGGGGGGGAGAGGGGGGGGGAGAGGGGGGGGAGAGGGGGGGGGAGGGGAAGGGGGGGGAGAGGGGGAGGGGGGGGGAGGGGGGGGAGGGGGGGGGAGAGGGGGGAGGGGGGGGGAGGGGAGAGGGGGGGAGGGGGGGGAGAGGGGGGGAGAGGGGGGGATGGGGGGAGGGGGGGGGGAGGGGAGGTAGGGGAGGGGGGAGGGGGGGGGGGGAGGGTGGGGGGGGAGGGGGGAATGAGGGGGGAGGGAGGGGGAGGGGGGAGTTGGGGGGGGGAGGGAGGGGGAGAGGGAGAGCTCTGCCAGCACTTTCTCTAGGGATACAATCCAAGCTGCATTAATAAAAGAGCAGCTTTAAGCTGAGGCTGCGCCTGCTTTTGAAGGCAGTGACTTCCACCACCTGCCCCTTTGTCATTCTGCCGAGCAGCAGCCAGCTGTGCTGCCACCGTACTCCTCCACTCCACCCACCGCAGTGGGGCACCGAGCCATCGGCACAACGATCCCACCCGGCCCGCACCCACAGCCCGCACCCACCCACTCAGCACCCAGCACCCACCCACTCAGCACCAGCACCCACCCAGCACCCACCCACCCCCCACTCAGCACCACCCACTAGTTCTGTATTATCCCACTTCCTCATCCACTCTCCACAAACTCAGGGCAATTTATTCGGGCCATTTAAACCTACAAACCCGCACGTCTTTGGAGTGTGGGCGGAAACCGGAGCACTCGGAGAAAGCCCGTAGGGGTCACAGGAAGAACGTACAAACCCACTCAGGTTGGAACCTCGGGCGCAGTCCGGCTTATCCACTGCACATGGTGACTCTAATATTCTGTCACTGGTTTTCCCAATGGGATGCTGCAGGGAATCCAGATCAGTCTGAAGAAGGGTCTGGACCCGAGATGTCACCCATTCCTCCATCTCTCCAGAGATGCTGCCGGTCGCGCTGAGTTACTCCAGTCCGTCTGCAGGTCTTTCATGTTGGGTGGGCTGCACGATACGTGGTCAGTATTTGGCACCAACGCAGCACAGGCTTGACAATTCTACACTGATCAACGTGCAAAGGACCATTGCTATCAGCGACTGCAGTCCATCTGTCTTTTTTTTAACTTTTGTCCCGTTAGATGTATGTTTTTGGTTCTCATTTTTATTATTTGTTAGCTGTGTATATGTGTGGGGGGGGGGAAACCGTTTAATCTCTTCCCTGTTCGGGGACCCGACTTTTTCCCTGTTGGGTCTCCGGTGTCGTTGGGCCTAGCATCGAGGAGCCGGCGGCCTACGGCTCGGGTCCAACCTGAGGGCTCCAGTCGCGGAGCCTGCAGACCCGTCCTCACGGAGCTGGCCGTCTTCGGAGGCTCCGGCCGCAGGCCCGGTGGACGGGAACATCGGGAGCTCGCGGGTCCCTGGTGGGAGGCCGCTTTCCGGAGCTCCCGCGACGGCAACTTCTCCCGCCGGAATCGCGGGGTTTAAAGGACTCGGAGCGGGGCCCAACATCGCCCGGCGCGGCTTAAACGGCCGCGGGACACACCATCGCCCACCGCGGGCTTGAACATCGGGCGGGGATAAGACTTTTGCCTCCCGTCACCGTGAGGAGGTGTTGGAGATTCACTGTGATTGATGGATGTCTGTGTAAACTGTGTTAAGTGTGTGTGTGTACAACCCGGCAACCACCGGGTTGCAGTCGCCTAAAAAGTTGCCTAAGTGGGACAGGCCCTCCCGGCAGCAACTCTACCGCTGCGCCACCGTGCTTTGCTTTGTAAACATGGCTTTTGTAAACGATTGATTTAAAGTTTAGTTTTGATTTTTTTTTAAAATATAAACGCAGCAGTGTGCAGGTACATGTCGGCCACGGGTGTAGTGAGAGCCGCCGTTCCAGCACGCCAATGAGCGCCAATGCCAGACGCCAAACACCGGAGGCACGGCACGCCACGCCACGGCAGGGACAATCCCTCGGTGCTGAAAGCTCGGTCGCACCTTCAACTGGCAGCCAACCAGGGATTACATGTGGTGCTGGTGATTATTTGTTGACTACGGTGTCTAGTTACATCTCCATAGTGATGAGTGGCTTGGTAAAGCGGGGCTGAGCGGATCACAGAATCACCGGCTCACCTCACTGCTGTTCATGGGCCCTGGGTACTCAGCCACCTCCAGTGGTCACTTCACACCCAACTAACTTACATTAGATGTCAAGTCAACTCAACTGTATTTGTCAACTTACACATACAAGATGTGCATTGAAATGAAAGTGGCAATGCCTGCAGACTGTGCAAAAAACTACAGAATCAGTATTTACATGTTATTAAAAATAAAAATTTTAAAGACAACACAACACAACAGTAAATGAGTCCCTGGTGAGATCAGAGTTTACAGTCCTGCGGGAAGAAACTCCGTCTCATCCTCTGTTTTCACAGCGTGACAGCGGAGGCGTTTGGCCGACCGCAGCAGTCCGTTGCTGGGGTGGAAGGGGTCCCCCCCGTAATGTTGCTGGCTCTGGATCTGCACCTCCTGGTGTGCAGGCAGGACAAGAGAGGCAGCACAGAAATGCAGCACACGGGAACTTCCATCTTTAGAGGCCCACCTTTTGTGGACTGGAGCAACAGCCACTTCAGGAAATCATTTACATTAAGCAGCAGACGTGACGATAACAAAACAAAATCCATGTTTCCCTCTCACTCTCTGTCACTAAGGTTTGGGAATTATTTCCCCGTATTGAGTCACAGCCATTTGCCCAGAGTAACCCGACTACGGGCGCTGTCTGCACGGAGTTTGCACGTTTTCCTCGTGACGTGCGGGGGTTTTCTCCGAGAACTTCCGTTTCCTCCCACACTCCAAAGGCGTACAGGTTTGTAGGTTAATTGGCTTGGAATCAATGTATACATGTAGGCGCGGACTAGGTGAGCTGAAGTGCCTGTTTCCGCGCTGTATCTCTAAATTAAACTAGCCAGGGGAATCGAGAACTAGAGGACACACAGTGGCTTGCAAAAGTATTCAAACCCCTTGAACTTTTCCACATTTTGTCACGTCACAACCACAAATGTAGATGTATTTTATTGGGATTTTATGTGATAGACCAACACAAAGTGGTGCATAATTGTGAAGTGGAAGGAAAATGATACTTGGTTTTCAATTTTTTTTACAAATAAAAAACTGAAAAGTGTGGCGTGCAAAAGTATTCAGCCCCCTTTACTCTGATACCCATAAATAAAATCCAGTGCAACCAATTGTCTTCAGAAGTCACCTAATTAGTAAATAGAGTCCACTTGTGTGCAATCTAATCTCAGTATAAATACAGCTGTTCTGTGAAGGCCTCAGAGGTTTGTTAGAGAACATTAGTGAACAAACAGCATCATGAAGCCCAAGGAACACACCAGACAGGTCAGGGATAACGTTGTGGAGAAGTTTAAAGCAGGGCTAGGTTATAAAAATATATCCCAAGCTTTGAAACATCTCACGGAGCACTGTTCAATCCATCATCCGAAAATGGAAAGAGTATGGCACAACTGCAAACCTACCAAGACATGGCCGTCCACCTAAACTGACAGGCCGGGCAAGGAGAGCATTGATCAAAGAAGCAGCCAAGAGGCCCATGGTAACTCTGGAGGAGCTGCAGAGATCCACAGCTCAGGTGGGAGAATCTGTCCACAAGACAACTATTAGTCGTGCACTCCACAAATCGGGCCTTTATGGAAGAGTGGCAAGAAGAAAGCCATTGTTGAAACAAAGCCATAAGAAGTCCGTTTGCAGTTTGCCACAAGCCATGTGGGGGTCACAGCAAACATGTGGAGGAAAGTGCTCTGGTCTGATTAGACCAAAATTGAAGTTTTTGGCCTAAATGCAAAACGCTATGTGTGGTGGAAAACTAACACTGCACATCACCCTGAACACACCATCCCCACTGTGAAACATGGTGGTGGCAGCATCATGCTGTGGGGATGCTTTTCTTCAGCAGGGACAGGGAAGCTGGTCAAAGTTGATGGGAAGATGGATGGAGCCAAAATACAGGGCAATCTTGGAAGAAAACCTGTTAGAGTCTGCAAAAGACTTGAGACTGGGGCGGGAGGTTCACTTTCCAGAAGGACAGCGACCCTAAAACATACAGCCAGAGCTACAATGGAATTGTTTAGATCAAAGCATATTCATGAGTTAGAATGGCCCAGTCAAAGTCCAGACCTAAATCCAATTGAGAATTTCTGGCAAGACTTGAACATTGCTGTTCACAGACGCTCTCCATCCAATCTGACTGAGCTTGAGCTATTTTGCAAAGAAGAATGGGCAAAAATGTCAGTCTCTAGATGTGCAAAGCTGGTAGAGACATACCCCAAAAGACTTGCAGCTGTAATTGCAGCGAAAGGTGGTTCTACAAAGTATTCTCAGGGGGCTGAATACTTGTGCACGCCACACCTTTCAGGTTTTTTTATTTGTAATAAAATTTGGAAACCGTGTATTAATTTTCCTTCCACTTCACAATTATGCACCACTTTGTGTTGTTCTATCACATAAAATCCCAATAAAATACATTTACGTTTTTGGTTGTAACGTGACAAAATGTGGAAAAGTTCAAGGGGTATGAAAACTTTTGCAAGCCACTGTAGGTTTAATGTGAGGGGGGAAAGATTTAATAGGAACCTGAGGGGTTACTTTATTTATACAAAGGGTGGTGGGTATATGGAACGAGCTGCCGGAGGAAGTAGTTGAGACAGGGACTATCCCAACGTTTCAGAAGCATTTAGACAGGTACATGGATAAGATAGGCTTGGAAGAATATGGGCCGACTGGCGTAGATGGGACATGTTGGCCGATGTGGGCAAGTTGGGCCCAAGGGCCTGTTTCCACACTGTATCATTCTATGTATACGTAGAAACATAGAAAATAGGTGCAGGAGTAGGACATTCCACCCTTCAATGTGATCATGGCTGATCATCCAAAATCAGTGCCCCGTTCCTGCTTTTTCCCCCCATACCCTTTGATTCCATTAGCCCCAAGAGCTAAATCAAACTCTCTCTTGAAAACATCCGGTGAATTGGCCTCCACTGCCTTCTGTGGCAGAGAATTCCACGGACTCACAACTCTCTGGGTGAAAACGTTTTTCCGCATCTCAGTCCTAAATGGCCTACCTCTTATTCTTAAACTGTGGCCCCTGGTTCTGGACTCCCCCAACATCGGGAACATTGTTCCTGCAACTAGCCTGTCCAATCCCTTAAGAATTGTATATGTGTCTATAAGATCCCCTCTCATCCTTCTAAATTCCAGTGATTACAAGCCCAGTCGACCCAATCATATGTCAGTCCCGCCATCCCGGGAATTATGTCGTAGGGACAATAGACAATAGGTGCAGGAGTAGGCCATTCGGCCCTTCGAGCCGGGACTATCTAACAGAGATCAAAAGCTGTGCATTTCTTTCTGTCAAGTACCAAGCTTGAGATGATGTACAGTATGTCAAACTCTGTAGCAATAGAGATAGTTCTCCAAGGTCTTGCGCACAAAGCTTTTGCTTGCACAGCCCTTCTGAAATCATCTTTGTAACGTCACATCCATATACTCTCGGTCAAGGCCATCTGTAGAGAGTACAATGTCCAGGGTTCCAGGAACATGGAAGCAGCCTTCCCACTGAAGACATCGCTCCTTTGTCAACGTTCACATGTGTTTGATGATAAGAACAACAATTTTACCCCAATATGTGTCATTTTATATGTAGGAAGGAACGGCAGGTGCTGGTTTAAACCGTAGACACAAAATGCTGGAGTAACTCAGGGGGAGAGGCCGCATCCCTGGAGAGAAGGAACGGGTGACACTTCGGGTCGACGCCTCTCTCCAGACTGAGAGTCATGGGAGAGGGAGGCACAGAAGACGTGGAAGGGCAAGGTGTGAAAACGAGACATCAAAGGGGACAAAGTGCAAGGAAGATGGAGGGGCTTTCCGGCTTCACCACACCGCATGAGGGAACGTCCAACACTCTTAGAGAACAAGGGAGACACAAAAATGCTGGAGTAACTGAGCAGGTCAAACAGCATAAGAAAAGGAATAAGTGATGTTTCGGGTTGAGACCCTTTTCCTATTCTCCAGAGATGTTGTTTGATCCACTGAGTTACTCCAGATTTTTGTGCCTGTCTTGTGTCATGTTATATCTATGTGAACCAATCTTCTTTTCCTGACTGGACCACACGTACATACATAACACTTCTAACTTCAGGTAGCCCTTGCTCTCTCTCTCTCTCTCTCTCTCTCCTTCCCCTCCCCCTTCCCTATCCTCCCACTATCCCACTTGTATTCACTGGAGTTTAGAAGGATGAGGGGGCATCTTATAGAAACATATAAAATTATAAAAGGACTGGACAAGCAAGATGCAGGAAAAATGTTCCCAAAGTTGGGCGAGTCCAGAACCAGGGGCCACACAGTCTTAGAATAAAGGGGAGGCCGTTTAAGACTGAGGTGAGAAAAAACTTTTTCACCCAGAGAGTTGTGAATTTGTGGAATTCCCTGCCACAGAGGGCAGTGGAGGCTAAATCACTGGATGGATTTAAGAGAGAGTTAGATAGAGCTCTAGGGGCTAGTGGAATCAAGGGATATGGGGAGAAGGCAGGAACGGGGTACTGATTGGGGACGATCAGCCATGATCGCAATGAATGGCGGTGCTGGCTCGAAGGTCCGAATGGCCTCCTCCTGCACCTATTTTCTATGTTTCTATGTTTCTATATTTGACTTCCCAAAATGCATGACCCGCACACCCACCAGGGCTAAATGCCACCTGCCACTGCTCTGCCCAAGTTTAGATAAGTATCTGAGATGCTTTTATGTATACTTGTTCTGAAATGTACACAAAAATAAACTGCACTGTACCTCAGTCCAGATGACAAATAATGCACCAGAGCATGCCATACATCTGATCTAGAACCAGCAGCAGCATTAGCAATCTCCCCCCACAGTCCTCAACACTAACCTCCCCGCGTCCACAAACCCACTCAATCGTGCCCACTGCTTTACACCCAAGTCATTAATACAGTTCCTGTATATATCGCAGAAACAAGAGTCCAGCTCCACTAATCCTTGCATGACCCACTGCTCCACAGACTTCCTCCACCGTCCTCTGCCTCCTGCCTCCACGTCAATTAGTTTAGTTTAGTTCAGAGACAGAGAGGGTAAACAGGCCCTAAATTTAGTTCACAGTAACATTCAACCCATTTGTCCGTAACAAATGGGGTTAAATGCATTTCTCTCCGTACTCACTTGGGGTTGTTGCCGGCGGGTCTGCGCCTGCGCACTGGTGCAGATCAGCGGGCTGCCGGCGGGCGGGTGCGGCACATGCGCACTTGGCAAGGTTGCCGGCGGGTCTGCGCCTGCGCACTGGGTGGGGGTGGGGGGGAGGCCCGGTGATGGGGCTGCCGCGAGCGGCCGGCTGGCGGCAAGAAAGTGCCGCTGATCGCGCGGGCCGGCGCCGCCCGGGCTCTGGGCCGGGCGTGGCGTGGCTCGAAATGGCGCCAGGCCCGGCAACCCTCCCCCACTGCGCACGCGCGGCCACTGGGGCCCGGCAACCCTCCCCCACTGCGCAGGCGCGGACACTAGGGCCCGGCAAAGTGCCGCTGATCGCGCGGGCCGGCAAACCGGGGGCACATGGCGCCGGCGTTCACCACGGGAGGAACACCGGCGCGGCGGTGTTCCGTAACAGCATGTTTGGCTGCCGGAACACCGTAAAAAGGTTATTTCGCCGGGACAAAATACGGCGAATCCGGGACACTTGGCATCTCTGCAGAGATACAGTGGGTAAACAGGCCCTTTGGCCCACCGGGTCCGCACCGACCAGTGGCTTGGAACAATTTTACATTTATACCGAGCCAATTAACCTACAAACCTGAGCGTCTTTGCAGTGTGGGAAGGAACCGAAGATCTCGGCGAAAACGCAGGTCAAGGGGAGAACGTACAAACTCTCTCTCGTAGACGGGAACGAACTCGGGTCTCCCGCTGCAAGCGCTGCAAGGCAGCAACTCTACCGCTGCGCCACCGTGCCAACCCCAACTTCTGGTGCCACTTTGCCATCTCCTGTGGCTTCACCTTATGGACCAGAGGACCACGGGGAATATGTCCAATGACTTACTGCTGCACGGTACAAAGTAGCCAAGGTGTTCGTGATCTTATGCATCTTATGTAAGGTCACCCCTCATCCTCCTGCGCTCCAAGGAATAAAGCCCTAGCAGCAGCATAGATAGAGGGTACACAAAAGGACTGGAGAAACTCAGCCCTAGCAGCAGCATCTAAGGAGCGAAGGAGATAGGCGACGTTTCGGGTCGAGACCCTTCTTCAGACTGGTCAGGGATCAGGGAAACGAGAGATATAGACGGTGATGTGGAGAGATAAAGAACAATGAATGAAAGATATGCAAAAAAGTATCGCTGATAAAGGGAACAAGCCATTGTAAGCTGTTTGTGGTGTGAAAATGAGAAGCTGGTGCGACTGGGGTGGGGGAGGGGGGAGAGAGAGAGAGAGGGAATGCCGGGGCCGAGGGCTGAGGGAGAGGTGGGAAGGGGAGGAGACAGCAAGGGTTAACAGAATGAGAAAATTCAATGTTCAAGCCAGAGGATGCAGGCTCCCCAAGCGGAATATGAGGTGCTGTTCCTCCAGCTTGCGGTGTTGCTCACTCTGGCGTGGAGGAGGCCCAGGACCGAGAGGTCGGATACGGAATGGGAGGGGGAGTTGAAGTGCTGAGCCACCGGGAGGTCGGCTTGGTTACTGCGGACCGAGCGGAGGTGTTCGGCGAGATAGGAGCCCGGTTTCAATTTAGTCCATTGTCACGTGTACTGAGGTACAGTGAAAAGCTTTTGTTGCGTGCTAACCAGTCAGCGGAAAGACAATATGTGAATTATAATCGAGCCATTTACAGTGTAGAGATACATGATAAGGGAATAACGTTCGATTAGGTTTAAGATAGTTATGGATAGGGACAGAGAGGGTACACGTGTTAAATTACTCAACTGGGTAAGGCCAGCTTTGAGGGTATGAGAGAAGGTCTCACAGGTTAATTGGAACAGGTTGTTTCAGGGGCAAAGTGGGATGTGCATGTCCCTGCTAGAGTGACGGGCAAAGCAGGCAAACGCAAGGAAGCTTGGCTGACGAGGGAAATTGAGGCATTGGTCAAGAATAAGAAGGATGCATGGGACAGGTATAGGCAGCTTGGGATCAAGTGCATTCCTGGAGGAGTTCCGGCAACTGAGGAGTAAACTGTAAAAGGAAATCAGAAGGGCAAAAATGGGCTCTGGGGGCAGCATTAAGCACAGTCCAAGAAATTCTATAAATACATAAGGGAGAAAAGGGTAACTAGAGAGAGAGTGGGACCTCTCAGGAATCAAAGCTGTCACCTCTGTGTGGAGCCTCAGGGGATGGGCAAGGTCCTCAATGAGTATTTATCCTCCGAATTTACCGAGGATAGATGCACAGAGTCTCTTGCCCAGAGTAGGTGAATCAAGGAACAGAGGACACAGGTTTAAGGTGAAGGGGAAAAGATGTCATAGGAATCTAAGGGGTAACGTTTTCACACAAAGGGTGGTGGGTGTATGGAACAAGCTGCCAGAGGAGGTCGTTGAGGCTGGGACTATCCCAATGTTTAAGAAACAGTTAGACAGGTACCTGGATGGGAAAGGTTTGGAGGGATGTGGACCAAACGTGGGCAGGTGGGACGGGTTTAGCTGGGTCATATTGGGCGGTGTGGGCAAGTTGGGCCGAAGGCCCTGTTTCCACACTGTATCACTCACTGACTCTGGCTACAATGCTGTAGTCTCTTCTTGGTATATTACTCCAAGAAGAGTACTGCCAATTGTGTGTGTGTGTGTGTGTGGTGTGTGTGGTTTGACTGCACTCAGTTGTGGTGTGAAGATAGATATATGAAGCTAGAGTAACTCAACGCCTCTGGACAAAAAGGGAATAGACGACTTTCCGGTCGGGACCCTCCTTCAAACTTGACGTACTCCAGTGTCTTGCGGTTATCTTCCATTCAAACCAGCATCTGCAGTTCCTTCCTACACGTTCTGTCTGCTCCACTCCAAAATCTCCTCAGGTAAGTCTACTTTGAAGAAGTTCGCCTCCTCTCTCCGACGAGAGTTCTGCTCCATCCTCTCTCTCCCTGCCCCCCCTCTGTGAATCCTCCTGCTCTGCATCTCTCTACGTCACCGTCTATATCTCTCATTTCCCTTTCCCCCGACTCTCAGTTTGAGGAAGGGTCTCGACTTGAAAGGTCACCCATTCCTTCTCTCCAGAGATGCTGCCTGTCCCGCTGAGTTACTCCAGCTTTTTGTGTCTATCTTTGGTGTAAACCAGTATCTGCAGTTGCTTCCTACTTGTGTGAGTGGTGTGATCTGACTAGGTAGATGATGTTGAGCACGTGTGAGAGCGAGACTAGTCAATGCCAACTCATTGTGTGGGAATGCCCCCCCCCCCCCCCCGAGAATGATGCTGGCACAGAATGCGCCCTTACCCGGCCAGAGGGGTCTTCTTGCAGGAGAGTCTGCAGCAGTAGTGGAGCTGCATCTTGCAGCTGCAGCATGTGACACAGGTCGGTCAGCTCCTCGCGGCCCAGCGACCCGCAGCCGATGGCGTCAAAGCTGTCAAACACTTCCTTCAGGCGCGCCTCATACTGATCCTGCTCGTCCTCGTCCATCCCATAGCACGCGGCCAGCCGCACCTGCACAAGAAAACAAAGAAAGACGAACCTGTTAGCCAAGCCTCGCTGTCTGCCCGCCTGCCGCCTGCCCGCCTGCCCGCCTGCTGGAGGAAAGATGGCGTAAAACCACGGCGTGTGAGTGGGCCCATCACACGTTGGAATCTTCTTCTGCACTTGCGTCTGGCGGTGGGAATCGCTGGCTGGCTGACGGAGCAGGAACACTCGGGCCTACCCCTGGCAATGAGCCCTTTCCACACTCGTGACTTCCAGACTATACTTGATGTTTTCAGTAGTGCACAGACTTTGTTCCAAGCCTTGTGGCCGTGAATAATAATAGAAGAGCGGACCTTAGTTTAGTTTGGTTGAGAAATCCGGCGCGGAAACAGGCCCTCCAGCCCACCGAGCCCACACTGACCAACAATCCCCTTACATTAACACAATCCTAACTACACACACAAGGGACGATCTACATTCATACCAAGCCAATTAACCTACAAACCTGTACGTCTTTGGAGTGTGGGAGGAAACCGAAGATCTCGGAGAAAACCCACACAGGTGACGGAGAAAACGATTAATACGGGTGTCAGGGGTTACGGGGAGAAGGCAGGAGAATGTGCTTAGGAGGGAGAGACAGACCAGCCATGATTGATTGGCGAAGTAGACTTGATGGGCCGAATGGCCTAATTCTGCTCCTATCACTTATGACCTGTAGAGCAGTGTTAGAGAGTCATACAGCATGGAAACAGGCCCATCTGCCCACTTGGCCAGAGCCATCTTCACCACGAGACGTTACTTTAGAAATACAGCATGGAAACAGGCCCTTCAGCCCGCTTGTCCATGCCAACCAAGATCCCACCCACACCTGCAGACTTTACTTTAGACTTTAGAGATAGCAAGGCAACAGGCACTTTGACCCACAGAGTCCTCGCCAACCAATATCCCATCTACACTTGAAGATAGACACAAAAAGCTGGAGTAACTCAGTGGGTCAGACAGCACCTCTGGAGAAAAGGAATAGACGACGTTTCGGGTCGAGACCCACCTTCAGACTTTTAGACTTCGGAGATGCAGAGTGGAAACAGGCCCTTCGGCCTACTGAGTCCACACTGATCGCCCCGTACACTCGCACTATCCTACCCACACGTAACAATTTATAATTTTACATAAAGTCTATTCACCTACAACCCTGGAGTGTGGGGAAATCCAGAGCACCCAGAGAAGGCCCAGGCGGTCACGGGGAGAACGTGCAAACTCCATTCAGACAGCACCCGTAGTCAGGATTAGATCTTTATTCTTTGGAGCGCAGAAGGTTAAGGGGGGGACTTGATAGAGGTTTTTAAAATGATGAGAGGGATAGACAGAGTTGAGGTGGATAAGCTTTTTCCATTGAGAGTAGGGAAGATTCAAACAAGAGGACATGATTTGAGAATTCATTGTCAACAAAATAGAGAGAATACAGAGGAGATTTACTAGAATGTTGCCTGGGATCCAGCAACTATGTTACAGAGAAAGGTTGAACAAGTTAGGTCTTTATTCTTTGGAGCGCAGAAGGTTAAGGGGGACTTGATTGAGGTCTTTAAAATGATGAAAGGGATAGACAGAGTTGACGTGGATAAGCTTTTCCCATTAAGGGTAGGGAAGATTCAAACAAGAGGGCATGACATGAGAATTAAGGGACAGAAGTTTAGGGGTAACGTGAGGGGGAACTTCTTTACTCAGAGGGTGGTGGCTGTGTGGAATGAGCTTCCAGCAGAAGTGGTGGAGGCAGGATCGATTTTAACATTTAAAAGTAAAGTGGATAGGTATATGGACGGGAAGGGAATGGAGGGGTATGGTCTGAGTGCAGGTAGATGGGACTAGGGGAAAACAAATGGTCGGCACGGACTGGAAGGGCCGAGAGGGCCTGTTTCCGTGCTGTCATTGTTATATGGTTATATGGAACCCGGGCCTCTGGTGCTGCAGCAGCAACTCTATCTCTGCCCAACATGCCGCCCCAATTCAGATTCTGTCGACCGAATCCCGGAGACTGACAGGGAAGTTTACAAATCTGTAATGCATGTTCCCCTGAATGTAGCAAGCTCATTTGTTCCCTTTGTGTAAACTCTCTGTGGCTGCAGCGCGTAAGCCACACAGAAACATGCCCCTGAAGCATGAAGCAGGCCCAGCTGCAGGTAAATATTCCATTCATCGCGACACAAAGAGGCTGCGTCCAGCTGGGGCTAAGCTCGTTGTAATGATACAGGGGCCGTTCATCGTCATGACTGCAATCATCAATGCCATTCAAGTTCGAGGAGGTTCCTCAACGAGCACCAGCTGCAACACACGGCAGAGCTGGGGACGACACACAACCCAGCATCCTTTTGTGCCTATCTTCAGTTTAAACCAGCATCTGCAGTTCCATCCTGCATTGGTGGGCCGAAGGGCCTGTTTCCGTGCGGCACAGCTCTGTGGCGGTAGAAGGTGAAGCGTAACGGAAGGGGGTTGTTCCCAGGGCGGGAGCTAGCTGTCCCTGGTGGGCTGCCTGCCCGATCAACAGTGGGCCCCCGGCTGTGGAATCCTCTGCCTCAGAGGGCGGTGGAGGCCGCTTCTCTGGATGCTTTCAAGAGAGAGCTGGATAGGGCTCTTAAAGATAGTGGAGTCGGGGGATATGGGGAGAAGGCAGGAACGGGGTACTGATTGGGGATGATCAGCCATGACCACAGTGAATGGCGGTGCTGGCTCGAAGGGCCGAGTGGCCTACTCCTGCACCTGTTGTCTGTTGTCTATGGATGCTGGTTTACTAGAGAAATGGAGCCTGTGCGAATTTTGTAGGTTTGAATAGAATCACCATATAAACAAATTAAAAGATGGCCCCGGGCTCCGGCAACATTTTGTACGCAGCGGAACAGATCGAGATCAAATATAGTCAGAGAGAACAAGTTAAAACAAACAACTGCGCGTCTATTAGCGATCGCCCAAGGGCAGGGAATAATTTGTGTTGGTGCTCCAGGCAACGACAGATCCAAGAGTACAGACCTGTTTCACTTTCCTCTCGAGACATCCCCACAGTATTCAAACCGTGGAACGTTTGCGCGGGCGCCACAGCGGCAGAGTTGCTGCCGCACAGCGCCGGAGACCCGGGTTCGATCCCGACCACGGGGAGCTGACGGCCACGGAGGCCAAGCCGATGGAGAGATGGATCGATTTTTGATTAGTATGGGTGTCAGGGGTTACGGGGAGAAGGCAGGAGAATGGGGAGTGTTACCATAGAAACATAGAAAATAGCTGCAGGAGCAGGCCATTCGGCCCTTTGAGCCTGCACCGCCATTCAATATGATCATGGCTGATCATCCAACTCAGTATCCCGTACCTGCCTTCTCTCCATACCCCCTGATCCCTTTAGCCACAAGGGCCACATCCAACTCCCTCTTGTGGCGTCAGCCTATACACGGGCCACTTATGCTCGAACCCTCGTCAGGAGATACGAGGGTGGGCACGTGACGTCATGGGCTAGAGGGAGTGTCCTGGTACTTAAGGTCTCTCACCTCGAGACCTAGGGAAGTCAACAGGTAGCTGAGCCCGAGAGTACAACCTCGCTCAGCTACAGCAACATTGTAATATGGTTAGCGCACCAACTTAACGTGTCACCACAGAATAAACAACAGTTTGAACCAGCCTGACGTCTCACCTTTATTCACCACGCATGGTGCCACTACATTCTTAAATATAGCCAATGAACTGGCCTCAACTATCTTCTGTGGCAGAGAATTCCACAGACTCACCACTCTCTGTGTGAAAAATGTTTTTCTCATCTCAGTCCTAAAAGACTTCCCCTTATCCTTAAACTGTGACCCCTTGTTCTGGACTTCCCCAACATCAGGAACAATCTTCCTGCTTCTAGCCTGTCCAACCCCTTAAGAATTTTGTAACTTTCTATAAGATCCCCCCTCAATCTTCCAAATTCTAGCGAGTACAAGCCGAGACTATCCAGTCTTTCTTCATATGAAAGTCCTGCCATCCCAGGAAACAGTCTGGTGAACCTTCTCTGTACCCCCTCAATGGCAAGAATGTCCTTCCTCAGATTAGGAGACCAAAACTGTACGCAATACTCCAGGTGTGGCCTCACATCAGCCATGATCGAATGGCGGAGTAGACTTGATGGGCCGAATGGCCTAAATCTACTCCTATCACATAGAAACTTCTGAAGAGGCAATTTCTTATGGGATGAAAAGTTAATAATTGATGACATGAATCAAACCAGTGAATGTTCTTTGCACTGCAGGTTTTCTCAAGGGCCTGTCCCACTGTACGAGGTAATTCTCCGAGTTTCCCCTGATTTGAACTCGGAGAATTACGGTAATAGCATGTTGAACAACGTTCAACTTTTTTTAACATGTTGAAAAAAACTTCACGAGCTTACCGCGTTTCCCGAGTACCTGCCGTTGGCGTTACGAGCCGCTAAGAGACGTCCCCGAGCTCCAACGTACCCGCTACGTACATTCTACGTGCTTACCACGAGTTTGATTTTTTTTTTAAACTCGGGAGAACTTGTACAGTGGGACGGGCCCATTAGGGAGACAAGGGGTCGTGTAAAGTGTGAACTGCCAGGAGCAGTCTCACTATAACTAATTCCGCAAGATGTCTGATGACGATTCTTCACCCCAAAATGTTAATTTGGTTTCCCTTTTGTGGCGTCCATTGTTCTGCTTAGGGACAGAGCATAAAAACACGGATAAAAACAAGCTCGACTCTCCCGTGAGTCTCTTCGCGAACGCACCCTGACCGGATCCCTTTCTTTAGTTCAGATTTCAAGCGCCTGCTGTTTCATTCGAAATGTTCAATGTATTTCCAAGTGTATTGTACTTATGCCGACATCCACAGCATTGACATGGCCGGTGAACAGCTGGGGTCCGCAGGCAGGCAGGCAGGCAGGCGGCCCACCAGGGACAGCGAGCTCCCGCCCTGGGGACAACCCCTTCAGCTACGCTTGACCGTTCACCGTCACAGAGCTGGGCCGCACGGAAACAGGCCCTTCGGCCTAGCTGCGCAGGACGAAACTGCAGATGCTGGTTTAAACCAAAGATGGACACGATAAGCTGGAGTAACTCAGCTAGGCAGACAACATCTCTGGAGAAAAGGTCACGGGGGCGCAGCGGTAGAGTTGCTGCCTTACAGCGAATGCAGCGCCGGAGACCTGGGTTCGATCTCGACTACAGGTGCTGTCTGTACGCTCTCCCCGTGACCTGCGTGGGTTTTTTCCAAAGATCTTCGGTTTCCTCCCACACTCCAGAGACGTACTGGTTTGTAGGTTAATTGGCTTGGTAAATGTAAAAAATGTCCCTAGTGGGTGTAGGATTGTGTTTGTGTGCGGGGATCGCTGGTAGGCGCGGTAGGCCGAAGGGCCTGTTTCCATGCTGTATCTCTGTATCTCCAAACGAAACTAAAAGGTGACGTTTCAGGTCGACCCTTCTTCAGATTCCTTTTCTCCAGAGATGCTGTCTGACTTGCTGAGTTACTCCAGCTTTTTGTGTTTACCGTGTGTCCACCTGCTCCATGCCGACCAAATTGACATAGCTAACCTTCGTTTAGTTTAGAGATTCAACGCAGAACCAAGCACTTCGACCAGCGATCCCCGCACATTAACGCTATCCTACACATTCTAGGGACAATTTACACTTATACCAAACCAATTAACTGTAGGTAGATGCTGGAGAAACTCAGGAAATAGGCGACGTTTCGGGTCGAGACCCTTCTTCAGCTCATATCAATCTGAAGAAGGGTCTCGACCCGAAACGTCGCCTATTTCCTTCGCTCCATAGATGCTGTCTCACCCGCTGAGTTTCTCCGGCATTTTTGTCTACCTTCGATTTTCCAGCATCTGCAGTTCCTTCTTAAACTATCCACACTGTATATCTGTCCAAATGTCTTTTAATTGTATCCGCTTCTATAGCTTCTTCTGGCAGCTCGATCGTGATACAGACTATCTTCTGAGTGAAAAAGTTGCCACCCCCTGGACATCCATTTTAAATTTTTCCCCTCTCACCTAAGCCTGTGCCCTCTAGTTTTAGAACCCTCTACCCTGGGAATAACACTGAGCGTTCACTTTATCCATGCCCCCCGTGATATTGTGCGCCTCAATTAGGTCACCCCTCAGCCTCCTACGTGCCATAAATAAAAAGGTCTGTGCAGGATATTAATATGTAAAGTGATGATGAAAATATTCAAAATGGTGACCTCTGATTTTCCAAACTTAAATCCCTCGGTCTCATAATTACCACACAGACACTCACATAGGAAGGTGTCCCTCTGTGGAATGTCAGTTCAAGAATTAATCAATAGCAAAGACATTAAATTGAATGTTATGTTTGTATGGGTAAAATGCTAATTTGGAACCATGCGACAAGTTCAGACACATCTGATCTACCTCCTGCTAAGAGCTTGAAAGTCTTCCTTGTCATGTACAAGTTATTCAGATTAATATGAAATGGAGCATGTCATCCTTGATTAGACTTTCCTGAACATGGAGGGCCGGCAGTGATGAAGTCTGGAGATCAAGTATCAAGTATCCTTTATTGTCATTCAAACTTTTCAGTCTGAATGAAATTTCGTGCCTTGCAGTCATAATATAGAATAAAATAACAAAACACACAATAAACACAGATTTAACATCCACCACAGTGAGTCTACCAGGCACCTCCTCACTGTGATGGAAGGCAAAAGTCTTAAAGTCCTTGTCTCTTTCCTCCTCTGCGCTGAGGCGATCCAGGCCTCCGATGTTGTGACCCTGTCGGGTGTTGGTAAGTAAGTCCCGCGGCTGAATCCGAGCTCCGCGATCGGGCCGGTTCAAACTCCTCGGCCCGGGGCGGTCGAAGCTGCCGAAGCTGCCGCCCTCCAGTCCAGCGCACGAAGCTGCCGTTGCGGGAGTTCCGGAAAAACACGTCACCAACCTGTGACCTGCGAGCTCCCGGCGATGTCGTCCACTGGGCCCGCGGCCGGGCCTCCGAAGTCGGCCAGCCTCGCGTTGGTAAGTCCTGGGTGCCTCTGCCTCCGGAGCCTCGAGGTCAGTTCCAGTTGGAGGCCGCCAGCTCCGCCATTAGGCCTCAGCGCAGATGGAGGCAGGGGATACGACACGAAAAGGTCGCATCCCCCCCGAAGGAAACACGTTTCTCCCACCCCCTCCCCCCCCCCACACATACACAACACAAATAAACAAAAATTAACCAAAACAGGACAAAAGAAAAGAAAAAAAAGAAAAAACAGAGGGACTGCGAGCCACAGCTGCTAGGGCAGCACCGCCACTTCTTGAGCTCTGTGTTGGGGATGGGGATGGGAACAGCACCTCACACTCCACTTGGGCTGCTTACAACCCAGCGTTATGTCCCCTGACTCTCAGTCTGAAGAAGGGTCTCCACCCGAAACATCACCTATTCCTTTTCTCCAGAGATGCTGCCTGACCCGCTGAGTTACTCCAGCCTTTTGTGTTTATCTTCGGTATAAATATTGACTTCACTAACATCAAGTAACCCTTGCTTTCCCTCGATCTCCATCCCTCCCCCATCCTGTTCACCAATCAGTCTGCCAGTCCTCCTGATTAAATTTTATGTTTGTATGCCTTGTTGCCAACTTCCCCCAGCTGACGCTGATCTACTCTACATTTTCCTTGAACTTCATCTCTTTTGATGTGTCGTTTTCACACCTTACCCTTCCATTTTTCTGTCTCCCTCGCCCCTGACTCTCAGTCTGAAGAAGAGTCTCAAACCCAAAGCGTCACCCATTCCTTCTCTCCAGAGATGCTGCCTGTCCCGCTGAGTTACTCCAACATTTTGTGTCTGTCTTCGGTGTAAACCAGCATCTGCAGTGCCTTCCTGCACAAGTCATCACCCACTGACAGATGACAGAGACCCTGACAGCTGTGCATTGCAGACAGACGTGGCAGGAGCTGTTTTAATTGCCATTTAACAGTTTGAATTGCCTTAAAGTCTTAACTCGCTCAAAATGAGCTTGCCAGGAAAGATGATCCGAGGCTCAAAGTATTCGCTGGAAATTTCCTTTTATTAATGCTAATCTTTGTCACACAATATCCACTTGATAATAAAATCCTCTCCCTAAGCCTATTCAGTGCTAAAGGTTCCTAAGAATCGGTAAGCTATTAAAAACGATGCACTCTGGGTTCATAATTCATTGTAATATTGATTATATAGTTATCCGTGTTATTTTGCATTTATGGGCCTGTTAAGCAGGAATTTCATGTTCATTGCTGACACAAGACAATTAAACACTGGAATAATAAACACGTTGAATTATTCACATTGAACGTGGTTACAAAGCTTTTTACGTTGAACCTTTACCAAAGTACTGCATTTTAAAACATACAACAGTACAGTGCAGAAACAGGCCCTTCGGCCTAGTGTCTGCACCGAAAATAATACCAAGTAAAGGACCTGTCCCACTTTCACGACCTAATTCACGACCTCTGCCGAGTTTGCCCTTGACTGATACTCGCAGCATGGTCGTCACAAGGTCGTAGGTAGGTCGTAGCAGGCCGTGATGCTGGTCGTAGGGACTCGTGGCATCAAGTAGGTCGGGGCGTTTTTCTAGCCTGATGAAAAATGTCCACGAGTAAAAAAAGGTCCTGAATTAGGTTGTGAAAGTGGGACAGGCCCTTTAAACTAGACTCCTCAGATCAAACTAAACGATTCAGATCACTCCCGACGTATCCATGTGCTTGTCTAAAGGCCTCATAAACGCCACTATCGTATCTGCCTCCACCACCAGCCCTGGCAGTGCGTTCCAGGCCCCCACCGCTCTCTATGCGAAAAAAGAACGTTTGGCCCGCACATCTCCTTTAAGCTTTGCCCTTTTCAACTAAAAGCTAAGCCCTCTAGTCTTTGACATTTGTAGCCTGGGGAAAAGTTTCTGACTGCCTGTCTATAATATAATTGTTTTTTTTTCTTTTAATTAATGCCTCAATGTATAATCGTTTGCACACCAATGGTTTTTATATTAAAAAAAACAGCAACACCACATAGATGCTCCAAACACCATTCAGAACAAGGTCAGGATGTGGAGTTAAAAATAACTTGAACATTTCACGGTCAATGTGCATAATTCAATCCAATTCCATATTTACAACCGGCCAATAAACAGGTTTTATTGGCACGGATATTGTGAAACTTGCATGTAAGTTGCTCAATCAGGCAAGCCACATTTTTGACAGCGTCACTATTATATCGTAAGCAAAGGCCATAGAGCTGTTTTGAAGCCATTTTATCCTTGGGAAGTCACAGCTTCAAAAACCATAATTATCCTGACGCACATAACAATGAAGCTTTCATTTATTAGAGTGGTTCGTGCACCTGCAGCTCAACGAGCAAATTAAATTCCCCCCTAACCAGTTCAGTTTATTGCCACGTGTACCGAGGTACAGCTTTGGTTGTGTGCTGACCAGTCAGTGGAAAGACAAAGCCCGCGGCCAATGGCCCCTGGGTCTGCGGAGCCCGCGGCTGGGGCCTGGGTCGGTGACAGGGAGGCGCCCGGAGAGGACCCGGCAGAGTCGATGATGGTAGGTCGATGATGGCGCCGACCGACGGACGAGGACAGACAACGTGGAAGAGAGGACGCCGCTGCCGGGGAAAGGGACAAAGGAGGGCCTGGCGTGTGGGGGGATCGCCGTGAGGGTGGGAGAGAGGGAAGAATTATGGACAATGGAGGACCCGGCGCGGGAGGGGAGGAATATTTAACTTTGTGAGTGCTCTTTATGTGGCAACTATTTGCATACCTTGGGTACACCAGCAAGGAATTTCACTGTGACTTATCACATGTGACAATAACATATTCATTCATTCATTTACATTTACACCAAGCCCACAAACCCACTATTAACCCACAAACCTGCAGGTCTTTGTAATGTGAGAGGAAACCGAAGAACTCAGGGAAAAGCCACGCAGGTCACGGGGAGAACGTACAAATTCCGGACAGACAGACAGCACCCGTAGTCAGGATCGAACCCAGGTCTCCAGCGCTGCAAGCGCTGTAAGGCAGCAACTCTACCGCTGCTCTCTGGTTGCGGTTGGACGATTCAGTTGCCCGATAGCAGGTGGGAGGAAACTGTCCCTGGATGTGGAGGTGTGCATTTTCGCACTTCTATACCTTTTGCCCGACGGGAGAGGGGAAGACGAGGAAGTGGCCAGGGTGCGACTCGCCCTTGATTACGATGCTGGCCTTGCCGAGGCAGCGCGAGGTATAAATGGAGGTTTACTGTCGGGCAGGTTAGAAACGGGGCCGTGGCCAATTTAGTTTAACAGGTCACGAACAATCTCAAGCGTCACACACTTTGTATTTAACAAATAATCTACATCTCCCGCTGGCTTCCAACTTCCAATGGCCGTTATTGTTTTGAATTCAGAGGGAGAACGGAGATCACTATTGAAGTCCACAGCCAGCCAGCAGGCCGCAACGACACGAAGGTGATCATTAATTAGCGGCCATTTGTTACCCAGTTCTCGACAAGCTTCCCTGCAACATTAGAACCACTCCATGGCTTTTGTCCAAAACATAAAGGAGGATCATTTTTATTTCTTCTTGCGTGTGGCGTGCACAGCCTAAAGTTGTCGGACAAGTTGTTCTATTTGATCCTCCGTTTGTGCACGTCGAGTTGAGTGCATTAGTCGAAACAGGGCGGATGGACCACGTGAAGGTTGCAATCTTCCACCCCCACTTTTATCTTGATTCAGTGGCAGGGACAATTTCCCTACTCAAAGAGTTTCCGAGCTGCTTTTCGCTGGAATTATTGAAACGTGCTTGTGGGAAGATTGCAACCTTCACGTGGCCCGCCCTGTTTCCACGAACGCAATCAACCTGGCGTGCACAATCAAATGAGATCAAATAGAACAAGTTGTCGTGCTGCGTTAGGCTGTGCACGCCATACGCAAGAAAAAGGAGAAGATTGAAATGTGCCAGTGTAGAATCTCTCCCCATTACACTGTGCTGTAAATAACTCCCATAAGTGAGGTCAAATTTATCTTCAAGATGTTTAAGAGGCTTTTGGATACGCAGATTGATAGGAAGGCATGGTGGCGTAACGGTAGAGCTACTGCCTTAAGGCCCTGTCCCACTTACGTGTCCTTGGCACGCAAATTACGCGACCTCGTCGTCGCGTTGAGGCGCACGGGCATCGTGTGGGCGCGCGGGGGCCGGTCCCACTGAGAAGCGCGGAGGGGTGTGGAGTTGTGCGCGGTATCGCGCGGGGCTCTGACATTTTGTAGCGAACGAGATCTTGGCGGGCCAACGGCCTGTCGCGGAACTGACGGCCAAAGTGGGACAGGCCCAAGACCCTGGAGCGACGCAACGTCTCACCTCCAACTGCAGCAGAAGCGGGCAAACGATCGCCTGGGGCTCACGGCCGTTGCGGTCCGGATCCGCCCCCCACTTCTACTCCCAGAGCGGGGCCAAGAAAATTGAAGATGGACACAAAATGCAGGAGTATCTCAGCGGGGCCGGCAGCATCTCCGGAGAGAAGGAATGGATGACGTTTCGGGTCAAGACCCTTCTTTCAGACTGAAGAAGAGTCTCGACCCGAAACATCACCCATTGCTTCTCTCCAGAGATGCTGCCGGTCCCGCTGAGTGACTCCAGCATTGTGTGTCCATCTTCAAATGACGTCACGCGCTCCAGACGGCTGTGCGGGCGCATGTAGTCTCGCGGGACCGTCGCGCCTCACTGCGACCATGAAGTCGCGTAATTAGCGTGCCAAGGACACGCAAGTGGGACAGGGGCTTTACAGCGCCAGAGACCCGGGTTCGATCCCGACTACTGGTGCTGTCTGTATGGAGTTTGTGCGTTCTCCCCGTGAGCAACATGGGTTTCCTCCCACACTCCAAAGACGTACAGGTTTATAGGCTAATTGGCTTGGTATAGATGTAAAATTGTCCCTAGTGTGTGTGGGGTAGTGTTAAGGGCCTGTCCCACTTTCACGAGCTAATTCACGACCTTTTTTACTCGCGGACGTTTTTCATCGGGCTAGAAAAATGCCCCGACCTACTTGATGCCACGAGCACCTACTACCAGCATCAC
This sequence comes from Okamejei kenojei, assembly GCA_035221665.1. Classification (NCBI taxonomy): domain Eukaryota; kingdom Metazoa; phylum Chordata; class Chondrichthyes; order Rajiformes; family Rajidae; genus Okamejei; species Okamejei kenojei. The sequence continues at coordinate 83,817,134 of CM069139.1, forward strand.
GGCCTACCTACGACCTCGTGGCGACCATGCTGCGAGTATGAGTCAAGGGCAAACTCGGCAGAGGTCGTGAATTAAGTCTTGAAAGTGGGACAGCCCCTGTAGTGTGTGGGAACGCTGGTCTGTGTGGACTCGGTGGGCCGAAGGGCCTGTTTCTGCGCTGCATCTCTAAACTGTAAAAAAAGTCTAAACTAGAAAGTCAAAAATAAACTTAACTAAAAATCTAAACTCATTTTGTAGGACAAACTGCTAACTGCTCCCAAGCAGACTTGATCACAAATTTAATCCAAGCTTAGATGCGCCCACAAACTGGAAATCTTCACAATCAACAGTACACAAGGGAAACAGGCCCTTCAGTTAACGAGGCCCGTGCCAAACATAAGCAGGTCGGGCCTCCCATCTACCTCACTGGAGACCCTCTGATTATCTTTAAATCGGACTTTACCTTGAATGAATGAATGGTTCATTGTCACATGCGGTGAGTAAATATTTTTGTTTTGCAAACCCATGGCATGCAAAGAGTCACCACAGATAGAGACAAAGTCACAAAGCATCACAAGCCGGGGCCTTCTCTGTTCTCCCCCCCACCACCACACCTCGCACTAAACAGTTATTCCCTTTATCCTGTATCCGTACACTGTGGGCGACTAGTCTTTCCACGGACTGGAAGGCACGCGACAACCTTTCCACACCAAGATAAGCTGATCTCCTCTGCCCGCGTGTGATTCAGATGCCTCCATTTCCTGCATATCCATCAGCCGATCCAAAAGCCTCTAAAACATCTCGAAGATGGAACCTTGGATTGTAACCATTTGTGTAAAAAATGCATATGTTTTCCTTTTTTTAAAAAATATATATTTTTATTAGAGTATGTAGACAGTGACTCAGCAAACACATGTTATGATAGCAATATTTCATGTACAACAGTCATACATTATTAATATTGTCAAGTGAATCATTTTGACTCTAATAATTTTTTTTTAAAGAGAGAAAAACAGAAAGAAAAATAAAATAAAAATCAACATCAAAAAAGAAAATCATAAATAATGGAAGAATTTACTATTAATACATCATAGGAGATAAGATCAAGGAATATAGAATATAACTTTTCATCTAATATGCATACGTTTTCTGTGTCTCCTTTATAAATAGCCGCTGCCTCTCTGGTTTCTCCCATCGTAACTCCCGTCAACCAACACTATTACAGATTCCTCAGCTCCTTGTCAATGACCTTGCTCCTCTGTGAGTGTGGCTCCTTTACCCATTAACTTCCCACACTCCATTTATTTTGTCTCATCTTTCACCTCAGCAGCGGACCAGTGCTCAGAAGGCCAGTGCTCACCTCCCTTTTGTAGAAGCAGGTTTAATGGTCCCACCCTACATTATTCCATTCATTGTCCATTGGGTGTTTTTTAAAGCAGAGATTGATAGATTCATGGCCTGTTTCCTTTATCGTCGTTACTTTTTTGCATATCTTTCATTCATTTGATCTATATCTCTCTACATCACCGTCTATATCTCACGTTTCCCTCTCCCCCGACTCTCAGTCTGAAGAAGGGTCTGGACCCAAAATGTCACCCATTACTTCTCCAGAGATGGAAGGAATGGGTGATGTTTGGGGTCGAGACTCTTCGTCAGTCTTTTTGGGTCGAGACCTGTCTTTAGACAGAAGGTAGGATCTCATCCCGACCCGAAACGTCACCCATTCCTTCTCTCCAGAGATGTTGCCTGACCCGCTGAGTTACTCCAGCTTTTTGTGTCTATCTTCGGTTTAAACCAGCAACTGCAGTTCCTTCCTACTTTCCCATTCCTACTCTCCCATTCTCCTCTTCACCGTTGATGCCCATACTAACCAAAAATCTATGTGTCTCTACCTTTAAAATATCCATAGACGGCCTCCACAGATTCACCGCCCAATTACTAAAGAAATTCCTCCTCATCTTCTTAAAGGAACGTCCTTTAATTCTAAGGTTATGACCTCTAGTCCTAGACTCTCCCACTAGTGAAAACATCCGCTCCACATCCACTCTAACCAGGCCTTTCACTAATCGGCAAGTAATTTGGTGAGGTTCGATGGGCCGAATGGCCTAACTATGCTTCTATATCTTCTGATCACATGCTCTTTTATCTCTCTCATCTTCAAATATAAATCAAAGATGATATAATGGCCATGGGCGAATGGTGCACTCAGACAACAAGACCTTTGCTCGGATTAAATGGAAGATAATATAATAAAAGCATGGGACCAGGCCCTTCGGCCCACCGAGACCATGCAGACCATTGATCACCCGTTTACACTGGTTCTATGCTATCCCACTCTCTCATCCACTCCCCGCACACTGGAGGCAATTTACAGCGGCCAGTTAACCCACAAACCCACGTGTCTTTGGGATGTGTGGGAGAAAACCAGATCACCCGGAATAAACTCAGAGTCACAGGGAGAACGTGCAAACTCCACACCGACAGCGGCGGAGGTCAGGATTGAACCCGGGTCTCCGGAGCTGTGAGGCAGCAGCTTTAATCACTCACCACTGGATGTGGGGAGGATGTTTCCACTCATGGGAGAGTCTAGGACAGGGGTCGGCAACCTAGTTCTGCATCGGGGCCAGGTCCATGTCTGTGAGCGGATGGCGGGCCACATCTATCGCCATTTATTGGTAAATAATCTTTGATATTCCTCTTTGATAAAAAAATAAATCAATAATGATGACGGTACAATTACTGCTACTATAAATAATAATAATAATCTTCTGCAGTTGTACATGGCTCTAGTGAGACCACATCTGGAGTATTGTGTACAGTTTTGGTCTCCTAATTTGAGGAAGGACATCCTTATGATTGAGGCAGTGCAGCGTAGGTTCACGAGATTGATCCCTGGGATGGCGGGACTGTCATATGAGGAAAGATTGAAAAGATTAGGTTTGTATTCACTGGAGTTTAGAAGGATGAGGGGGGATCTTAAAGAAACATATAAAATTATAAAAGGACTGGACAAGCTAGATGCAGGAAATATTTTTCCCATGTTGGGCGAGTCCAGAACCAGGGGCCACAGTCTTAGAATAAAGGGGAGGCCATTTAAGGCTGAGGTGAGAGAAAACCTTTTCACACAGAGAGTTGTGAATTTGTGGAATTCCCTGCCACAGAGGGCAGTGGAGGCCAAATCACTGGATGGATTTAAGAGAGAGTTAGAGAGAGCTCTAGGGGCTAGTGGAGTCAAGGGATATGGGGAGAAGGCAGGCACGGGTTATTGATTGGGGACGATCAGCTGTGATCACAATGAATGGCGGTGCTGGCTGGAAGGGCTGAATGGCCTCCTCCTGCACCTATTTTGTATGTTTATCAGAAGAACAGTATTAAAAATAAATGTAAGAATCTCTCTCTCTCTCTGGAAGAGGAAGAAGTGGGGAAGGAAGAGGAAGTTTTAGTTATTTAGTGGTGTTGCCTCACTGTGGACGGACGTGGCGGTGGGTGGTGACGGAGAAGGAGGCGGTCACTGTCCGTCACAGATATTTGATGTATTTGATGGACTGTGCGACGAGTGACGGCGTTAGTGACACACACACATACACACACACGGTACGAAGACAAGAAACACTGCCAGGCGACTGTAGATGCTTATCACTCAACTCTCACCCAAATCCGCAGGATCACAAAATGGCAAGCGCACCAATGGATGAAGAGAACTCACAGACACACACCAGCCGCAGGTCAAGTGAATTATTGAGAAATGCACTAGATGACGGAAGTCCTAGAAGATGGAAGTCCTCAGAAAAGGAATAAAAAATTACGCCTTTCAGGTTAAGGGCCTGATCCGGGCCGTGGGCCACAGGTAGCTGACCTAGACTAGGTCTGACCTTGGTCTAGGACTAGAGGTCACAGCCTCAGAAATACAGACACTCTTTAAGGAAGGAGATGAGGAGGAATTTCTTTAGTGAGAGTGAGGTGAATCTGTGGAATTCTTTGCCAGAGAAAGCTGTGGAGGCCAAGTCAGTGCATATATTTAAGGCAGATTCTTAATCAGTACAAGTGTCAGAGGTTTTGGGGTGAAGGCAGGAGAATGGGGTTAGGAGGGAGAGATAGATCAGCCATGATTGAATGGCAGAGTAGACCTGATGGGCCGAATGGCCTAATTCTGCTCCTACCACTAGGCAATAGGTGCAGGAGTAGGCCATTCGGCCCTTCGAGCCAGCACCGCCATTCAATGTGATCATGGCTGATCATCCCCAATCAGTGCCCCCGTTCCTGCCTTCTCCCCATATCCCCTGATTCCGCTATCTTTAAGAGCTGTATCTAGCTCTCTCTTGAAAGTATCCAGAGAACCGGCCTCACCGCCCCCTGAGGCAGACAATTCCACAGACTCACAACTCTCTGTGAGAAAAAGTGTTTTCTCATCTCCGTTCTAAATGGCCTACCCCTTATTCCTAAACTGTGGCCCTTGGTTCTGGACTCCCCCAACATCGGGAACATGTTTCCTGCCTCTAGCGTGTCCAAACCCTTAACAATCTTATATATTTCAATAAGATCCCCTCTCATCCTTCTAAACTCCAGAGTGTACAAGCCCAGCCGCTCCATTCTCTCAGCATATGACAGTCCCGCCATCCCGGGAATTAACCTTGTAAACCTACGCTGCACTCCCTTATCACTTATGAACTTAAGGGTTTTAGGAGAGGCACTTGGATATGCAAAGGTTTGTTTACAGCAGATGAAAACAGGTTGAATGGGATTTTACTTCCTGTTGATCTGCCAAAGAGTGTACTCTGGACTACTAGAACCACAGAACCTCCATCCACTGGAACAGGGTCTCGACCCGAAACGTCGCCTATCTCCTTCGCTCCTTAGATGCTGCTGCACCCGCTGAGTTTCTCCAGCTTTTTGTGTACCCTCCATCCACTGGAACTGTGGACCCACCCTCGAGACATCGAGAAACAACTGTGTTGTGAGGCTTTAACCATTTGAACAACCAAGTATATTAATTAAAAACTGTGGAGTAGTCTCAATGCTGAAGTTCCAGTCTGAAGAAGGGTCTCGACCCGAAATGTCACCCGTTCCTCCTCTCCAGTGATGCTGCCTGAGCCGCTGAGTTACTCCAGCATTTTGCGTCTATCTTCGGTGAAAACCAGCATCTGCAGTTCCTTCCCACACTGCCGTCTAGAATTTGCATTGAAACTATGAACCGTTGACTGGATTTTAATTACGCATGAGGCTGATGGGATTTGCCAAGCCGTCAGTAACAGCATCGACTGGTGACCTTGTGGTGAAATCTCGCATGTAACTGCATTACATTAGTTCCAGTGCCAGAGCTACACTTGATGGTTATAAAGTAATATATTCACACAGCACACAAACAGGCCCTTCAGCCCAACTCACCCATGCCGACCAAGATGCCCCGTCCACACTAGTCCCTTACTACTCACTTTGGCCCACAACCCTCTAAACCTTGTCCAAGTGTATTATTAAATGTGATAGTCCCTGCCTCAACTGCCTCCTCTGGCAGCTCATTCCATACGCCCACACCATCCTTGGTGCAAAAATGTTGCACCTCAAGGTTCCTAAATCCTTTGCCCCTCACCTTAAACCCACGTCCCCTGCTTCTTGATTCCCCCACTCTGGGCAAAGGGCTCAGTGCGTGCGTTCAGCCGATCCATTCTATTATTGATATGCAAGGGAAGTAGTTAATCTTTGCCATCTCCACACCCTTTACAGGAGCAGGAAGTGGCCAGGGAGGAAATAAATTCATTAACTAGGGCGGCTCAGCGAAGGAGCTACTACCTTACAGCACCAGAAACCATACAGGCTTCAATCCCGACTACAACTGCTGTCTGTGAGGAGTTTATACGTTCTCCCAAAGATAGACACAAAGAGCTGGAGTAACTCAGCGGGACAGGCAGCATCTCTGGAGAGAAGCAATAGGTGACCTTTAGGGTCAAAAGGGTCTCGACCCAAAAAGACTGAAGATGGTTCTCAGCCCGAAATGTCACCCATTCCCTCTCTCCAGGGATGCTGCCTGTTCAGCTGAGTTACTCCAGCATTTTGTGTCTATCTTTGGTGTAAACCAGCATCTGCAGTTCCTTCCTACACACTTGCATGCCCTGATTCCCAACCCAGCCATCGTTATCCCATCCCTTGGCTTTACCTTTCACTCCTCTTGTCTCCTTAATCCGACATCCTGTTGGCTAATCTGCACCTCTAGCCTTTGTCACTTCTGTGGAGAGAATGGACGGGTGACCTTTGGGGTTGGGACCCTCCTTTGGACTGACGAGCTGGGTGGGAGGATGCTGGAGAGGAGAGGTGGGGGCAGGACAAAGCCTGGCAAGTGATAGGTGGATACAGGTGAGTTATGGGTGGTTGGCAGATGGGCAGAGCGAGTGGCAAAGGCTAGAGGTGAAGGGGAGACAAGGACACAGAGCCACTCCACCCTGGCCACGCTCTCCATTCACACCTGCCATTGGGAAGGGGGTCCAGGAGCCTGAAAACCGTAATCTCCAGGTTCAAGCACAGCTTCTTCTCAGCAACCATCAGGCTCTTGAACACAGCACAACGTTAACTCAGCAACTATGATCTTCTATGGAGTGTAGTATTAAGGGCCTGTCCCACTTTCACGACCTAATTCACGAGTTTGCCCTTGACTCATACTCGCAGCAGGGTCGTCACAAGGTCGTAGGATGTCATAGGTAGGCCGTGATGCTGGTCGTAGGTACTCGTGGCATAAAGTAGGCCGGGGTGTTTTTCTAGCCTGATGAAAAATGTCCACGAGTAAAAAAGGTTGTGAATTAGGTCGTGTAAGTGGGACAGGCCCTTTAAGACTCATTAATTTCTTTGGTATTGTGCTACTTTTGTATTATAGTAATTTTTTTGTGTATTATTATTATTACATATTTATCTATGTGTCACTGTTCACGAGTCTCTAAACCTGCAGTAAGTAAGAATGTCATTGTTCCATTACCAACACATTTTACAATTAAATATTCTTAACCCTGGACAGCTTCACCACAAGCTGCGACTGGGGCAGTCACTAGACAACAAGTTGCATTTATGCTGGCATCTTTAACGGACCAATCAAATGGAAAACCACTTCAAGACAGCACAGTCAAACACTTTGCACTGCAAAGTATTTTTTAAAAACATTAAAACTAAATCATTTAAGTTTAATAACAGACTTGCATCGGTCACCATGATTCGGCAGCGCAGCGGTAGAGCTGCTGCCTCACAGCGCCCGAGACCCGGGTTCAATCCTGACTACGGGCGCTGTCTGTACAGAGTTTGCACGGTCTCCCCGTAACCTGGGTGGGTTTCTCCAGTTTCCTCCCACACTCCAAAGATGTGCAGGTTTGTAGGTTAATTGGCTTGGTGTAATTGTAAATTGCCCCTAGTGTGTAGGACGGTGTTGATGTGAGGGGATCGCTGGTTGGTGCAGACTCGGTGGGCCAAAGGGCCTGTTTCCACACTGCATAGAGAAGGTTATTGGCTGCAACCTTCCCTCCGTTGATGAACTGCACACTGCAAGGGCCAGGAAGCGAGCGGGCAAGATCATCTCTGACCCCTCTCACCCTGGCCACAAACTCTTTGAATCACTTCCCTCTGGAAGGCGACTCCGGACTGTCAAAGCTGCCACAGCCAGACATAAAAACAGTTTTTATCCACGAGCAGTTGCTCTACTCAACAGCCAAAAATCTGTAGCCTCCCTTTGATCTGGTATTTTGTTGGTTCGCATGCTTGATCAATGGTGTTTTATCATTAATGTTTTATTATTATTATTAATGTTTGGTGTTTTCTGAGTCATTCGTAACTGTCATTGTATGTCATGTTGTTACTTGTGGGCGGAGCACCAAGGCAAATTCCTTGTATGTGAATACTTGGCCAATAAACTTACTTACTTAAACCAATCATAAACCTATGACAGGACTCTAGGAGAACTCCCCGAGAATAACATATTGACTGGTTGCTCCACGGCCTGGTTCGGCAACTCGAACACCGAGCATTGAAGGAGGTTATAAAATGTGGTGGACACTGCCCGGTCCATCACACGTGCTGACCTCCCCTCCATCAAAGGGATCTACAGGAGGAACTGGTTCGAAAAGGCAGCCGCACCACCCCGGCCACGCTCTCATCTCGCTGCTACCATCGGGACGAAGGTACAGGAGCCTGAAAACCGTGACCTCTAGGTTCAGGAACAGCTTCTTCCCAGTAACCATCAGACTCTTAAACACTGCACAACACTAACCTCAGCAACTATGAAGGAACTGCAGATGCTGGTTTACAGAAAAAAAAAAAAACGTGTTGGAGTAGCTCAACGGGTCAGGCAGCATCACTGGAGGACGTGATGTGGATAGGTGACGTTTCGGGTCGGGACCTTTCTTCACACAGTTCCTCAGCAATCATGATCTACGTTTGTTTGCACTACGAGCTTGGGTATTGCGCTGGTGTGGTCTGGTTACCTATTAAATTATTGTATATTTATGTGTAGGAAGGGGCTGCAGACGTTGGTTTATACCGAAGATAGACACAAAATGGTGGAGTAACTCAGAATCTCTGGGGAGAAGGAATGGGTGACATTTCGGGTCGAGACCCTTCCAAAAACTGCCAGGCAGGGGAGAGGAAGACAGAGATATGGTTTGGTCAGTCTGAAGAAGGGTCTCGACCCGAAACGTCATCTATTCCTTTTCTCCAGAGATGCTGCCTGTCCCGCTGAGTTACTCCAGCTTTTTGTGTCGGTCAGAGATATGGTTTGATTGATTTATTACATGAATAGGCCGGTTAAACTGCAGCGAGTAAGAATGTCTTTGACCCTGACAATCAGACAATCTTCTTTGGTGGAAAAGAGTAATTGAGAGCAGGTAGAGGCTGGTTTAATATATAGTCCATGTTCAAGTGTGTAGTTATGTGGCAGGCACCCCAAAAATGTTAAACCTGATCATGGGCTCCTAACTGGAAACGTCGCCTATCCATTCCCTCCCCAGATGCTGCCTGAAGGGATCTACAGGAGTTGCTGCCTCAAAATGGCAGCCAGCATCATCAGAGACCCACACACTCATACCCCACACCCTGCCTTCTGGAAGAAGATACAGGAGCCTGAAAACTTGCGTCCAGGTTCAGGAACAGCTTCTTCCCTACAGCCATCTGGCTATTAACCGCTACAACCTCCAATAAGCTCAGAACTACATTGATTATTATTGTGTAGGAAAGAACTGCAGACAGACACAAAATGCTGGAGTAACTCAGCGGGTCAGACAGCATCGCTGGAAAGAATGAATGGGTGACGTTTTGGGTCGAGACCCTTTTCAGACTGAGAGTCGGGGGAGAGGGAGACACAGAAATAAGGAAGGGTAAGGTGTGAAAATGAGAGATCAAAAGAGATTAAGCTTATTTTGGTCGCCTAGTTATAGGAAGGATGTCAACAAAATAGAGAGAGTACAGAGGAGATTTACTAGAATGTTGCCAGGGTTCCAGCAACTATGTTACAGAGAAAGGTTGAACAAGTTAGGTCTTTATTCTTTGGAGCGCAGAAGGTTAAGGGGGGACTTGATTGAGGTCTTTAAAATGATGAAAGGGATAGACAGAGTTGACGTGGATACGTTTTTCCCATTGAGGGTAGGGAAGATTCAAACAAGAGGGCATGACATGAGAATTAAGGGACAGAGGTTTCGGGGTAACGTGAGGGGGAACTTCTTTACTCAGAGGGTGGTGGCTGTGTGGAATCAGCTTCCAGCAGAAGTGGTGGAGGCAGGATCGATTTTAACATTTAAGAGTAAAGTGGATAGGTATATGGACGTGAAGGGAATGGAGGGGTATGGTCTGAGTGCAGGTAGATGGGACTAGGGGAAAACAAATGGTCGGCACGTACTGGAAGGGCCGAGAGGGCCTGTTTCCGTGCTGTAATTGTTATATGGTTATGTTATATGGTTATTATTGCATTATTAATGTTTGTTTGTTCTTAATGTGTGTGTATATGCATATATATATATATATACACACACACATATATATACATATTATATATACATTATATATATGTGCGAGTATGGGTATACATACAACTGTTTTCTCGTTTATTACAATGCTTACAGTGTACTATGTTTACATACTCTGTTGTGCTGCTGCAAGTGAGATTTTCATCGCCTCTCTGGGACATTTGACAATAAAACACTCTTGATTCACTCAGTTCCTCCAACACTCTGTGTTTTGCTCAGGAACATGCTGGCAAGAACTCACCCCACAGCATTGACGGCTCACGCATGCCCCATTCAGATGTCAATTTGTCCACAAGCCAGCAGCCTGGCTCAGGGAAGCAGTCTTGCCAGAATGCTGGAGTCATCCTCGGGTCAGGACCCCGGGGACTGGGGACAATGGACAGGCAGCTGAGTGGGGGGGGGGCAGCTCACCAGCCTCAGCTGTCCCATTCATTGTCCCTGGAGTAAGTAAGCGCTGGCGTCACCGTCCGTGCATCCCACCAGCCGCCGCAAGCAGGCCCGCCAACGCAGGAATACTCACGGATAAATGCATAGTAATCAAATGTACAATGCATCAATAAAGGTGCTGCCAGGTAACTAGACATAGAGCAGTACAGGCACAGAAAGCTGGAGTAACTCAGCGGGTCAGACAGCATCGCTGGAGAAAACGAGGAGATGACGAGTCGAGTCGAGTCAAGAATAGACGCAAAATGTTGGGTCAGACGGATCTCTGGACAGAAGGAATGGGTGTCATTTTTGGTCGAAACCCTTCTTCAGATTGAGGTCTGAAGAAGGATCTCGACCCGAAACGTGGCCTATTCCTCGCTGCCTGACTCCAGCTTTTTGTGTCTATCTTCGGTTCAAACCAGCATCTGCAGTTTGTTCCTACGTAGAACAGTACAGCACAGGAACAGGCAGTGAAAAAGCCTTTTCACTGTACCTCTGTACACGTGACAATAAACAAGACTCACACATGAACAGGCCCTTCGGCCCGCAATGTCTGTGCTGAGCATGATGCCAAGTTAAACTGATCTCATCTGCCTGCACATGATCCATATCCCTCCATTCCTTGCATATCCATATGCCTATCCTAAATGCCACTGTCATATCCGTCTCCCCACTGCCTCCAGCATTACGTTCCAGGCAACCACACATCTCTGTGAAAAAAACAATTGCCCTGCACTTCTCGTTTAAACTTTCCCCTCTGGTATTTGTTGGTTTTTCATCTGGGAGAAAAAAAAATTGTCTACATTATCTCTTCCTCTCATCTATATTAGTAAAAGTCTGATCTTGACTACTTCCTGTTGCTCTGTATATTGATTTTAGACAAAACGCTGCCACTTATGGCTGTGATTTTTGGCCATCTTACTCAGAGTCTCCCTCCGCTGCGCAGGCCAAGAGGATTTTTCCCATCGATTATTTTTCCCATCGAAGAGTTATTAGTGTTTAAAAAATGTTGAGATTCTCTCTCCTGAAGGCCACGCCCCTTCCGGAGGGACCATAAAACCCTGAAGTGTTGAGTGCCTCAGTCAGTCTCTGCAAGATGGGGGAGCAAGAGGGTCACGTCTCTCAGTCTGAGTTGTGAATAACACTGAACACATGTCTACTAAACTGTGAGTGGTTTTTCTGACCTGTCAGTGCCCTTAATGTGGTTAGAAAATATAGTTTAGAAATGCTAAAGCTGTGTTGCCTTTGGTTTGGAATGCTAAAGCTGTGTTGCCTTTGGTTTGGAAATGCTAAAGCTGTGTTGCCTAATTAAAGTTGCCTTGCCTAATTAAAGTTGCCTTGCCTTCTATATAATTAAAACTCTAATCTTGACCACTTCCTGTTTGCACTTTATATTGATTTTAGAAAAAACGCTACCACGTATGGCTGTGATTTTTGTCCATTTTACTCAGAGTCCCCCTCCGCTCATCAGGTGCCGAGGATTTTACCATTGATGAGAAATTAAAGAGTCATTAGTGTTTAAAACATGTTGAGGTTCTCTCTCCTGTCAATCACACCATGAATGCCACGCCCCTTCTGGTGGGGGGGGGGGGGGGGGGGACTATAAAACCCAGAAGTGTCTTTAGTGGCCCTGCACCCTGCTTGAAATGGTATGAAACTGCACCTGAATTTGGTGGCCTTGCACCCTGCTTGAAGTGGTAAGAAACTGTACTTGAATTTGGTGGCCTTGCACCCTGCCTGAAATGGAATTTCAAGGAATAGCTGTGTCAACTGCCAGCCCACCAGCCATGAGTGAGCGAGCTGCCAGCACAACAGGTTTGAGTGACTGTGCCGCCAGCCCAAGAATCCATTTGGCCCACAATGTCCATACTAGCCCTCTGGAAACCAGTCCCTTCAGCCTACAGCGCTCCAGAAATCCCCCCCCCCCCCCCCCCCCCACTGGCCACCAACATTGGAATTGGTGGAGAGGTGGAATATTGCGTTGGGGGACCAGCCCTCCCATGTGATGCTGGGACCCAACGGGTCCCACTTAGTCTAGTAGTTTTATATACTTCTATCAGGTCTCTCAGCCAACTCCAGCATTCCAGAGAGAACAGTCCAAGCTTCTCAGATAGACACAAAATCCTGGAGTAACTCAGCGGGTCAGGCAGCATCTCTGGAGAGAAGGAATGGGTGACATTTCAGGTTGAGACCCTTCTTCAGACTGAGAGTCAGGGGAAAGGGAAACGAGAGATATAGACGGTGATGTAGAGAGATATAGAACAAATGAATGAAAGATATGTTAAAAAGTAACAATGACAAAGGAAACAGGCCATTGTTAGATGTGGGCTAGGTGAGAACGAATTATAGACAATTAAACCCACCAGGACGACAGTGAAACTAGTACAACTAGGATTGGAGAGGGACGGAGAGAGAGAGAGGGGATGCAAGGGTTACTTGAAGTTAGAGAAATCAAGACTCATAACATTGGGTTGTTAGCTAACCAAGCGAAATATGAGGTGCTGTTCCTCCAGTTTGTGTCTATCCAACCTGGGTGTTAGCCCCTAATCCAAGCATCATTCCAGCACATGCCAAAATCTACAGTGCAACCACACAATCAATCCAAGAACAGATCAACTGTTACAGATTAGAAACTGGCTCGAATCACTTGGCAGGAGGCAGAAACAAAAACCGCACAGTCACTAGTGGAGATGAAGGATCTCCATGGAGGGTGGTTTCAGTTCACACCGAGTCTGGCGTGTGTCACCCCATCAGCCAACACTGGAGCCCAGAGACAAGGAGATGACGAACCACATCAGGGGTGGGTGTGGCTGAAGCAAGGCCAGTAAAAACACATAGATGCAGGAAGGAAACTTCCAGAAATTAGCTCACTCCCAAAATGCGGCTATCGGAGAAGACCCCGAACATCACCTATCCATCTTCTCCAGAGATGCTGCCTGCCTGGCCTGCTGAGTTACTCCAGCACTTTGGGTCCTTCCTTCTCTCCAGAGATGCTACCTTGTCCCACTGAGTTACTCCAGCTTTCTGTGCTGGAGTAACTCAGCATCTGCATGCAGTCCCTTCCTGCACCCTGTGTCCGTTTGTGTGTATTGACCAGTTAGCTGCAGTTCCTGGCGTCTCCAATCTAAATCCTCGGCGATGTTTTTAAAGTACAAATAAACAATTCCCCTGTTCATTCAAACGCAGGGGAACCGCCAGCCGCAGTAAACATCACACGCCCAGTAAACGGTGCAGCCCACAGCGAGACATCAGCTGGAGGGACACAACCCCCACTGCCGCTCAACATGAAGCCAGTACAATACCAATAATTAATGTCATTGTCAATAAAATGGGGCTTAAAGCACACACTGACCAGCCTCAAAACAGATATTAACTGGGGTTAACGCGCAGATTAACCAGCCTTAAAACAAATTAACTAGCGTTAAAGCAGACATTAACTAGGTTTACTTCAGGCATTAACTTGCCTTAGACATTAGGGTTAAAAATCAGACATTCACTAGCCCAAGACATTCATTTTGTCATTAACCAGGGTTAAATCAGGCGTTAATTGGAAGTAAATTAGACGTCAACTAGCGATAGACATATGAATTTCCCCTGAAAAGGGGATTAATAAAGTGTTTATTATTAGGGTTAAATCAGGCAATGACTAGGTTTAAAATCGGACATTAACTAGGTTTCAAATCAGACACTAACATATTAACTTAGTCAATAGCTCGTGTTAAATGAGGCATTAACTAGGTTTAAATCGGATATTAACTAGTGTTACATGAGGAATTAACTAGTGTTAAATGAGGAACTAACTAGTGTTAAATTAGACATTAACCAGGCTTGTATCAGACATTAACCAACTTGTATCAGACATTAACCGGCTTGTATCAGCATTAACCGGCTTGTATCAGACATTAACCAGCTTGTATCAGCATTAACCAGCTTGTATCAGACATTAACCAGCTTGTATCAGACATTAACCAGCTTGTATCAGGCATTAACCAGCTTGTATCAGGCATTAACCGGGCTTCTATGAGACATTAACCAGCTTGTATCAGACATTAACCAGCTTGTATCAGACATTAACCAGCTTGTATCAGACATTAACCAGCTTGTATCAGACATTAACCAGCTTGTATCAGACATTAACCGGGCTTCTATGAGACATTAACCAGCTTGTATCAGACATTAACCAGCTTGTATCAGGCATTAACCAGCTTGTATCAGACATTAACCATGAGACATTAACCAGCTTGTATCAGACATTAACCAGCTTGTTCAGCATTAAGCAGCTTGTATCAACATTAACCAGCCTGTATCAGACATTAACCGGGCTTGTATCAGCATTAACCAGCTTGTATCAGACATTAACCGGCTTGTATCAGCATTAACTGGGCTTGTATCAGACATTAACTGGGCTTGTATCAGACATTAACCGGGCTTCTATGAGACATTAACCAGCTTGTATCAGGCATTAACCAGCTTGTATCAGACATTAACCAGCCTGTACCAGACATTAACCAGCTTGTATCAGCATTAACCAGCTTGTATCAGACATTAACCAGCTTGTATCAGACATTAACCAGCTTGTATCAGCATTAACCAGCTTGTATCAGACATTAACCAGCTTGTATCAGCATTAACCAGCTTGTATCAGACATTAACCAGCTTGTATCAGACATTAACCAGCTTGTATCAGACATTAACCAGCTTGTATCAGCATTAACCAGCTTGTATCAGCATTAACCGGGCTTCTATGAGACATTAACCAGCTTGTATCAGACATTAACCAGCTTGTATCAGACATTAACCAGCTTGTATCAGCATTAACCGGCTTGTATCAGCATTGACCGGGCTTCTATGAGACATTAACCAGCTTGTATCAGACATTAACCGGGCTTCTATCAGACATTAACCAGCTTGTATCAGCATTAACCGGCTTGTATCAGCATTGACCGGGCTTCTATGAGGCATTAAGCAGCCTGTGTCAGCATTGAGCAGCTTGGGGCGGTGAAGCTGTGGTTCTCGCCGGCTCTGCGGCAGCGGAGTCACTCACTCACCGGCAACCAGCTCGGTTCCCCGGCCGGGCTCGGGGCTCGGGGCTGCGGGCTCCGGGCTGCAGCCGGGATGATTGGCAGCGACCAGCTCCCGGGGCGCGCACAGGCTGGGCAGTGGGACCGGTCCCCGGGGCAGGCACTGCTCCAGCCCGGCTTGCTTTCTGCAGCCTCTCCCTCTCCCCCCAGCCCCCGTGTGTGAGAGGAGGCGGCTGCCGGCACATCCCCGTCCCTCCTCCCTCCTCCCGCAGCGAGAGGAGGCGGCGACATATCACACTCGCCCCAACACTTCCAACCCGCATCTCAGCGCCTTCTGCAGCCTGGAAGACCAAAGCGGCAGCAACAGCTTCCCTCTCCCTTCCCAGTAAAAATATGTAATACAATCCCGAGCAGAACCTCCAGCAAACAGATCAACCATCCTGAGTTATGAACGAGATTTCCTTGATTCCTAATCTTAAAACAATTAACTAGGCTTCGTACAGTCATTAACTAGGCTTCAAATCGATATTAACTAGGCTTAAAGCATATTAACTGGGCATAAAACATGCATTAACTAGTCTTAAAACATCAACTAAGCATAAAACAGATATTAAGGGATATTAACTAGGCTTAACAGACTGGAAGGACCGAGAGGGCCTGTTTCCGTGCTGTAATTGTTATATGGTTATATGGCTTAAACAGATGGACTTCAAGATTCTAGAGAGTTTATTGTCATGTGTCCCAGATAGGACAATGACATTTTTTGCTTTGCTTCAGCACACAGAATATAGTAGGCAGAAATAAATACAGAACAGATCAGTGTGACCATGTACCAATGAATATGTATACACACACATAAATAAGCATATCAAGTGCAATGGGCTATTTAACGATCAGAGTTTTGCTTGAGGTGAGTTTAATAGCTTGGTGGCTGTGGGGAAGTAGCTATTCCTGAACCTGGATGTTGCAGATTTCGGGCTCCTGTACCTTCTACCTGAACGTAGTGGGGAGATGAGTGTGTGGCCAGGATGGTGTGGGTCCTTGACGATGCTGCCAGCCTTTTTGAGGCAGCAACTGCGATAGTTCCCCTCGATGGAAGGGAAGTCAGAGCTGATGATGGACTGGGCAGTGTTTATTGCAGTATATTCCGCTCCTGGGCACTCAAGTTGCCGAACCAAGCCACGATCCAACCGGTCAGCAAGCTCTCCAATGTGCACCTGTAGAAGTTCGAGAGAGTACTCCTTGACAAACCGACTCTCCGTAATCTTCTCAGGAAGTAGAGGTGCTGATGTGCTTTCTTTATAATTGCATCCGTGTTTTCAGACCAGGAAAGATCTTCAGAGATGTGCACACCCAGGAATTTGAAGCTCTTGACCCTCTCCACCATCGACCAGTTGATATAAACGGGACTGTGGGTCCCCATCCTACCCCTTCCGAAGTCCACAATCAGTTCCTTGGTTTTGCTGGTGTTGAGGGCCAGGTTATTGCGCTGGCACCATTTGGTTAATCGGTCGATCTCTCTTCTATACTCTGACTCATCTCCATCAGTGATTCGTCCCACAACAGTGGTGTCGTCAGCAAACTTGATGATGGAGTTCGCACTATGACCAGCTACGCAGTCATGAGTATAGAGTGAGTATAGACTTGGCACAAAACAGATATTAGCTAGGTTTAGCCTGTGTTAACTAGGATTAAAACAGGTATTAACTGGGTTTAAAACAAATATTAACTAGGCTGTCCTAATAGAAGGCAATGGGCGAACTTGGCCTATATTTAATGGAGCTTAGAAGAGATCTCACATACAAAATTCTCATTGGGCTCAATAATCTGGATGTAGGGAGAGTTTTTGAGTTCCCTGGGTCAAAAGTGTTTTATTGTCAGTTGTACTAGCAACGTTGTACAAGTACCTGCAGCAGTTTTACCGTCCCATCATTGCTAACACACAGATAAATATATGTAATAAGTAGTGCTGTAAATTAATCAACAATATCAGGTAACCAGACAAAGAATTAGGGGAAGACACAAAGTGCTGGAGTAACTCAGCGGGTCAGGCAGCATCTCTGGAAAACATTGATAGGTAACATTTCATGTTGGGACCCTTCTTCAGACTGATTGTGGATGGGGGGGGGGAGGGGGGGTTAGTGGGGGGAAGGAAGCTGGAAGAGTGGAGTGGCAGGACAAAGTGTGACAGGTCCGGAGAACTGGGTGGGGGTCCCTTTCTCAGGATTCCAAGTGAGGCACAGGGCCAAATGTGTAGGAAGAAAATGCAGATGCTGGTATGCACCAAAGATAGACACAAAATGTCCCACTGAGGTACTCCAACGTTTTGTGTTTATCTGTGAGGCCCAGGAGCAAGATCTGCAGATCTCAAAAAAAAAAGAATTTAAACTGCCCAAGCAAAATATGAAAGTAGACAAAAATGCTGGAGAAACTCAGCGGGTGAGGCAGCATCTATGGAGCGAAGGAAATAGGCAACTTTTCAGGCCGAAACCCTTCTTCAGACTGATGAAGCAAAATATGAGGTGCTGTTCCTCCAATTTGTGTTTTAAAACAAATGTGATGAGCAAGACACTTAAAACAGTTTAATTATCAGGCCTCAATTTACACGGAGAGAAAGACTGGAAAGAGGGTGGGCAGCAGAAAATTATATATTCAGCAAGTTCCAATAGCTTTTGGCACGTTAGAACAATTGAGGAAAGACAATTTAGACCAAATATCTCAATGTTAATGGCTGTACAAGAACACCTGATGCATATGCACAGAAATCTTTAAAAATAGCAACACACATGTTGAGAGAGTGGTTAGTAAAACAACTCTTGGATCTCATTAATAGAACACTAAGCAGTCAGGCAGTGAGGAGTCTGAACTGCATGGGATGCTGGCTAGGTCACGCAGACACAAGAAGCTGCAGATGCTAGTCTTCTGAAAAAGGGTCCCAACCCAAAACGTCACCTCTCCATGTTTAGTGTAGTTTAGTTTAGAGATGCAACACAGAAACAAATGAATGGATGAATAATGAATGTTTATTGGCCAAGTATGTTCACATACAAGGAATTTGCCTTGATGCTCCGCTCGCAAGTGACAACATGACATACAGTGACAATTGAGATTGACACATAAAACATTAAACATTAATAATAAAACATTATCAATTAAACATGTGAATTAAATAAAAGGAGGCTACAGATTTTGGTTATTGAATAGAGCTACTACTCGTGGAAAAAAGCTGTTTTTATGTCAGGCTGTGGCAGCTTTGACAGTCCGGAGTCGCCTTCCAGAGGGAAGTGATTCAAAGAGTTTGTGGCCAGGGTGAGAGGGGTCAGAGATGATCTTGCCCGCTCGCTTCCTGGCCCTTGCAGTGTACAGTTCATCAATGGAGGGAAGGTTGCAGCCAATAATCTTCTCAGCTGATCGGACGATTCGCTGCAGCCTCCGGATGTCGTGCTTGGTGGCTGAGCCACACCAGACCATGATGGAGAAGGTGAGGACAGACTCTACGATGGCCGTGTAGAATTGGACCATCATTGCCTGTGGCAGATTGTGTTTCCTCAGCTGCCGCAGGAAGTACATCCTCTGTTGCGCCTTTTTGACTGTGGAGTCGATGGTAGCCCCCCACTTAAGGTCCTTGGAGATGATGGTTCCCAGGAACTTAAAGGCTCCACAGATGTGACTGTGGTGTTGTTGATGGTGAGTGGGGTGAGGGGAGGGGGAGCTCTCCTAAAGTCTACAATCAATTCCACTGTCTTAAGAGCATTGAGCTCCAGGTTGTTGCTACGGCACCAGGACGCCAGCTGTGACACTTCCTGTCTGTCGGCAGATTCCTCCCCATCCTGGATCAGTCCAATCAGGGTTGTGTCGTCCGCAAACTTGAGAAGCTTGACAGAGGTGTCTGTGGAGGTGCAGTCGTTGGTGTAGAGAGAGTAGAGGAGAGGAGAGAGTACGCATCCTTGCGCTGCTCCTATGCAGAGGGTCTGCGGGTCTGAGATGCGCTTTCCCAGCCTCACATGCTGCTTCCTGTCTGTCAGGAAGCTGGCGATCCACCGACAGAGGGGTTCAGGCACAGTCAACTCGGAAAGTTTGGAGTGTAGTAGCTCTGGCACGATGGTGTTGAATGCACAGCTAACATCAACAGACAGGATCCTCGCACAGGTCCCCAGGTGCTGCAGGATGAAGTGCAGGCCCTTGAAGTGGAGGATGAAACAGGCCCCTCGGCCCACCAAGTCCGATCCGACCAGCGATCACCACACATTAACAATATCTTACACACATTAGGGGCAATTTACATTTATAACAAGCCAATTAACCTACAAACCTGTACTTCTTTGCAGTGTGAGAGGACACAGAAGATCTCGGAGAAAACCCACGCGGTCACAGGGAGGACATACGAACTCCGTACAGACAGCACCCGTAGTCGGGACTGAACCCAGGTCTCTGGTGCTGCAAGGCAGCTACTCTACCGCCGAGTTACTCCAGCACTTTGTGTCTTTTTCTGGCCAGGTCATAATTGGAGCACAGCAACAAGTTCTGGGCATCTCATTTCAGGAAGGATGTAAAAGTTCCAGAGAGGGCATAAAAAGAAATTCTGCTTTGTTTTTAAGAAAGGAGAACCTAAGGTAACCGCATTCCAATGGATCCACGCTCCCGAGGTTTTAGGGAAGTTGTTTTATTCTGAGAGAAGAAGGCTGCTCCTATTGCTTATGACCTAAAAAGTTGGGACATTATGTTACAGATGTACAAGATGCTGGCGAGGCCTCATTTGGAGTTTATGTTCAATTTTGGTTACCCTGCTAGAGAAAGGATGTTGTTAAGCTGGACAGATTGCAGAGATGATTTATTTATGAGGATGTTGCCAAGATTTGAGGGCCTGAGCTACAGGGAGAGGTTTGGTGGCTAGGATTTTAATTCCGTGGCGTGGAGCACAGGAGCATCAAGATTGATCTTATAGAGGTGTATAAAATCGTGCATTGTCTTTTGCTTAGGGTAGGTAAATCAAGAACCAGAGGACATAGGTTTAAGGTGAGAGGAGAAAGATGTAATTGGGACCTGGGGGGCAACCTTTTCACACAGTATAGCGAATATATGGAACGAGCTGCCACAGGAAGTAGTTGAGACGGGTACTATAACAGTGCTTAAAAGCCACTTGAACAGATACATGGATAGGAAAGGTTCAGAAGGTTAAGGCCAAATGTGGACAAAATTAGATCTTAGATGGGACATGTTGGTCAGCATGGATGAGTTGGGCTGAAGGGCCTGTTTCTGTACTGTGTGATTCCATGACAGAGCACCTTCCTTGTTGAAAGGAGATGTGAACAGCGTGAGAAAGAATTAGTGGGTGAGAGAGTGGGTGAGACACTGGTGTTTGTTTCCCCACAGGTGGTCACAGTAGACAAGCCCTCATCATTTGAGGAAGGAGGAAGAGAGGAACTGGGGTGACAGCGCCCAGTTAAGGGCCTGTCCCACTTGCATGCGTTTGGCGCTAAGTTCACGCGTGACACCGTTTGCGTCATACCTACCAATCAGCTGGGCAGGAGGTGGGCCGCCAGATTTTCGGTCGGAAAGGCATGCTGTGTATATTTGATTGACTTGTATTTTACACCAGCATTGGAAACCATCACTTCCCCAGAAATTGGACCCTTACATAACTGGCCACATATGTTATATCACAGTAATAGTTTAAAAGAGATTTTCCACTCTATTAGGATTACACTATTTACAAATGTTAAAGGAGAGGAAGAGCTGAAAATGGATTGGACATATTTCAGCTTTCTGGTTATATTTTGGAGCTGATAAAGATTTATTTACTAATACACTTCAAGTTAATACATTCCATGTTAAAAGATCTGGATTTAGTTTCTTGTATCGTTAGCCGCTGGTACAATCCAAGGTTTTCAAGGCTGTTACAGAGTAATGTATTATACGCTTATTTGGCGTTGCACGGCGCCGGGCGGTGACGTCAATGTATTACACGCAACGCCAGGCGCTAGGCGTACGCCGCCAAGACGCCCGCAATGCGTCTGTGGGCCGACAGGCCGTTGGCGCGTTAAATTTTCAGACAGTGCAGGATTTTCAGAGCCCCGCGCGATGTCGGGACCAGACCCGCACAACTCCATACGCCTCTGTGCTTCTAAGTGGGACTAACCAAATGCTAGAATTTGTTATAATAATAATAATAATAATAATAATACATTTATTTGTATAGCACATTTAAAAACAACTCACGTTGACCAAAGTGCTTCACATCAGTGCTGGTACTAATTTGATACATACAACGGAGACAGACCTAACAATACATACATAAACTGTTTATAGTGCCCCCTTAGAGGGACTCAAAAATGTAGAAATAGGTTTTGAGTCGTGACTTAAAGGAGTCAATGGTGGGGGCAGCTCTGATGAGGAGCGGGATTTTACTTCTCTAACTTCAAGTAACCCTTGCTTTCCCTCTCTCTCTCTCTCTCTCTCGCTCTCTATCCCTCCCCCTTCACAGTTCTCTAACCAGTCTGACTGTCGCCCCGATTACATTTTATCTCTGTTTGCCTTATCGTCACCTTCCCCTAGCAAACAACGGTCTAATCTACATTATCCTTGAACCTCATCTCTTTTGATGTCCTGCTTTCACACTTCCTTATCTCTGTGCCTCCCTCTCCCATGACTCCCAGTCCCAAAAAAGGGTCACGACCCGAAACATCACCCATTCCTCCTCTCCGGAGATGCTGCCTGTCCCGCTGAGTTACTCCAGCATTTTGTGTCCACTTTTTTTTTGCTCAGACAATTATTGTTGATCTTCTTACAGTTCCACGAAAATGCTTTTCCATTCTTGGCACAGTTCACTAGCCAACTGCCAATTAGTTCAGCAGGAAGGATTTTCAGCTCAGCACCACTGCCTAGTGTCCAAATGAAAAGTTACATTGCATACATAATATTTTGTTAAAGAAGGAACTGCAGATGCTGGAGAATCGAGGGTACACAAAAGGCTGGCGAAACTCAGCGGGTGCAGCAGCATCTAAGGAGCGAAGGAGATAGGCGACGTTTCGGGTCGAGACCCTTCTTCAGACTGGTCAGGGATCAGGGAAACGAGAGATATAGATGGTGATGTGGAGAGATAAAGAACAATGAATGAAAGATATGCAAAAAAGTATCGATGATAAAGGGAACAAGCCATTGTAAGCTGTTTGTGGTGTGAAAATGAGAAGCTAGTGCGACTAGGGTGGGGGAGAGAGATAGAGAGAGAGAGGAAATGCCAGGGCCCGAGGGTTGAGGGAGAGGTGGGAAGGGGAGGAGACAGCAAGGGTTAACAGAATTGAGAAAATTCAATGTTCAAGCCCAAAGGATGCAGACTCCCCAAGCGGAATATGAGGTGCTGTTCCTCCAACTTGCGGTGTTGTTCACTCTGGCCGTGGAGGAGGCCCGGGACCGAGAGGTCGGATACGGAATGGGAGGGGGAGTTGAAGTGCTGAGCCACTGGGAGGTCGGGTTGGTTTTTGCGGACCGAGCGGAGGTGTTCGGCGAAACGATCGCCAAGCCTCCGCTTGGTCTCGCCGATATAGATCATCTGGCAGAATCGAGTGTAGCCTCGATTCTCCAGCATCTGCAGTTCCTTCTTTAACACTTAGAGCACCAACCAACCTACTTCCTGTAAAACAAGCTGAGTTTATTACAGAATGTAGGACAGTGCAGCCCACCATGTCGGTGCTGAACTTACGCCAAAATCAACCCTTATCTGCCTGCAAATAACCCACATCCCTCCATATCCATGTGCCATTCCATATGTTAGATGCACAACGGTTTACAGTTTAGTTTATTGTCACATGCACTGAGGTACAGGAAAAAGCTTTTAGTTGCGTGCTATCCTGTCGGGGTGGGGAGATTGCGACCTTCACGTGGTCCGCCCTGTTTCGACTAATGCAATCGACTCGACGCGCACAAACGGAAGATCAAATAGAACAAGTTGTCCGACAACTTTAGGCTGCGCACGCCACACGAAGGAAGAAGCTATCCTGTCAGCGGAAAGATAATACACGATTACAATCGATCCATTTACACTGCATAGATATATGATAAGGGAATAATGTTCAGCGCAAGGTAAAGCCGGCAAAGTCCGATCAAGGACAGTCCAAGGGTCACCAATGAGGTGGATAGTAGTTCAGCACTGCTCTCTGATAACAGCTGGGAAGAAACTGTCCCTGAGTGTGAAAAGTGTGCATTTTCACACTTCTGTGCCTTTTACCTGATGGGAGGGGAGAAGAGGGAGTGGCCAGGATGGGACTTGTCCTTGATTATGCTGCTGGCCTTGCCGAGGCAGCGTGAGGTAAGTACATTGAGGTATAGTCACTGTCACTGTGTCACGTTGTTACTTGTGGGCGGAGCACCAAGGTAAATTCCTTGTATGTGAATACTTGGCCAATAATCTTACTTACTTACTTATAGGTACAATGAGATTCTCCCTTGCAGTAGCATCACAGATACTTAGACTGGAACAAACAAACAATAATATAAATTACACATCAAATTTCTCAAAGAATGACTGCACAAAATGTCTTTGGGGGTACGAGAAGTCCGTAGTGTTCCGTTGACGTGCTGGGATTTGAGTTGTGCGGGAACCTGACGGGTTGTAAGAAAGTAGCTGATCCTGAAGCTGGTGGTGTGGGGCCTCAGGCTTCTGTACCTCCTGCCCGACAGTAGCAGTGAGAAGAGGGTACGGGGCCGGATGGTGGGGATCCTTGATGATAGTTGCTGCCTTCTTGAGGCAGCGCTTGGTGTCGATGCTTTCGATGGTGGGGAGGGCCGGACCGGGCTGAGCCCATCTCTCTCTGCAACCTGTTGCGATCTAGTGCGTTGGAATTGCCACACCAGGCCATGAGACAAATGAATGTGATTAATCGACATTTTTTATTATATGCAGCTCACCTTCGATGCCATGCACACACAATTGATACAGTTTTGTTATATATTGAACTTATTTTTGTTGTTTTTTTATTATGTCTATTCAGTACTGTGTTTACGTATCTGTTAAGCTGCTGCAAGTGGCATTGAAGTTGGACACAATGTGCTGGAGTAACTCAGCGGGACAGGCAGCATCTCTGGAGAGAAGGAATGGGTGACGTTTGGATTGAGACCCTCCTTCAGTGTCTTACAGCAAGTAGCTCTTAGGGCTAACGGAATCAAGGGATATGGGGAGAAAGCAGGAACAGGGTACTGATTCTGGATGATCAGCCATGATCACATTGAATGGTGGTGCTGGCTCGAAGGGCCTACTCCTGCTCCTATTTTATATGTTTCTATGTTCAGTGTGGATCTGAGGCTCTGCCGAGACACACTGTGACTGGAGGCTTCGCATGGATCCAGATCCCGAAGCAGAGTAGGCCCAAGGCAGTTTGAAAGTCTTGCTTACAGTATGTCAGCTTTGAAGTAACAGGGAGAAGAGGTAATTTTGGTTTGCAAATCAACCCAGAACCGGTCAGCCCTGGCCAACAGCTTCAAAAGTCAGTACATACTGTATGGAGAAAAGCTAACAACTGCAACTTCATCGTGAGCTTTTTTTTCCCCCTGATATGTGGCACCAGCATCCAATAGTTTTCAGCAAATTCCCAGTGACTCTTTTTACAGCAGCATAGGCCAGGGATAAAGATTAATGGGCTGTCAGAGCGGTTCTATCAATGCAGCTGCCCGCCTGTGCTGACTAACACAACACTTTCACTGCACCGTGAAACACCAGCGGACCCACCCGGCTCACCAAGGACTGAGCCAGCACCAGGTGGACCACTCGGCCCGCCAAGTCTACTCTGCCATTCAATCACAGCTGATCTCTCCCCCTCCGAACCCCTTCATCCCATTGTTAAGACACACAAGCAACTGCAGGTGTGGAATCTGCATATTCAACATATGCAAATATATCCTACACACACCTCGATTCAATCCTATCCCACCTGCTCCAATCCGTCCTGACCTATATCCAAGACACCTCACACACCCTTTGTCTCTTCAATTACTTCCGTTTTCTGAGCCCTCACTCTCTCATCTGGATGTTCACTCTACGCATCCATCCCCCACCCGGAAGGCCTTAAAGTCAGTTTCTTCCGCAGAATCAGCCAATTTCCCTCTACAAACACTCGCCTCGGCCTAGTAGAATTGGTCCTTACTCTCAACAAATTCTCCTTTGACTGCACACTTCCTCCAAATCCAAGGCGTAGCCATGGGCACCAGCTATGCCCGACTTTTTGCGGGATACCTTAAACAATCTGTTCCAGGTGTACACTGGCCCTCTAGCTCTGCTATCTTGATGACTTCATCAGGGCTACCTCCTGTACCCATGGAGAACTCATGGACTTCATTAACTTCACTACCAATTTCTATCCTGTTACTGGGTAAAACACTGAGTGCAGGAGGAACTCACTGGGCCAGGCATCGGGGGGGGGGGGGGGGGGGGGGGGAAGGGAATGGACAGGCGTAGTTTCCGGTCAGGAGCCCATGTGTCAGGTTTTTTGGATCGCATATTTGATGCATGCTCCAGTCAACCACCAACCCCCACACTTGCACCCGAACATGATTCTCATGGACAAATACAGGAGATAGACCAGGGGTGGGGAACCTTTTCATGCTGGAATGCCGCATTAAGTTAGCTGTAATCTAATACGGCCGCATCCATGAAACTACAATTAGATATACTTCAAAATGTACATCGTTTTGTAAAAATCTAATCGCTATGTACTAACTTCAGGAAAATGAAAAAAAAAATTGTTCATTCTAAAATTAACTAACTTTTAATGACTTGTGTGACTGCTTTTTGTGGGAAAGCATTTGAATATTTGGTTGCAACACGGAGGTACGCAGTTTCAGCTGATCTTCTAGATGGGTATCTGTTATTTGTGACCTTAAGGGCGTCTTGATTTGGGTTAGGTAGGAGAAGGTAGATTTACAGCAATAAGTGGTTGAAATGTAAGAAGGCATTTTTCATGAGGGGAGGATTATTTATTTTACTCTTTGGTATTTTAAATATTAACATTAAAATAATAAAAGACGAACAACATTAATAAAAAGAAAATGTTCTACAAAATTTGGATTCATTCAAAAGGCCGCACTTAATGGCCTAGAAGTCCGCGGGTTCCCCACCTCCGAGATAAGACTATCGACTGACATCTAGGAAGAAGGGTCTCAACCCGAAACGTCACCCATTCCTTCTCTCCTTAGATGCTGCCTGTCCCACTGAGTTACTCCAGCATTTTGTGTCTATCCCCAATTCCGACAGTTCCACAACGATGTTCATGCCAAGATGTTTAGTTTAGAGATACAGTGTGGAAACAGGCTCTCTGGCCCACCGAGTTACGCTGACCAGCGATCACCTATACACCAGTTTTATTCTAGAAAATGTACAGTGGCCAATTAACTACAGCCCCAAATGTCTTTGGGAGGTGGGAGAAAATGCACGTGATCACAGGGACAACTTGCAGACTGTACAGACAGCACCCATAGTCGGGATCGAACCCGGCTCCCTAGCGCTGTAAGGCAGCAACTCCACTGCTGCGCCACCGTGCATATGTTGCCCCATGTAAGCTGCCCCTCATCCTTATCAACGTTGTTTGAATGGCATCTAAATGGAGCGGCATCACTCCATTCTGTTTATCACATTAACGCGTTTTATGGGAAGCCCCATAGCTGCCTGGAAAAATATATTACGTTTGAAAGGAAATGTCGGTCACATCCAATATATCTCATGTCATGAAAAACAGGTCTGAGCACTAATGACAAGTTGACTTTATTTACAAAATTAGAGCATTACAAAGTTTGCTTGTCAGATGATCACAGACGAGTGTCACTGAGTATTCCTTTCATCACTTCAGCTTTGCTCCATTCATAATCTAGTCCAACTGTTAAAAATAAAATGCTAGATTAGACATTTATGTGACAAAGGCATTCATGTCAAATCAACAGCACAAGGCAGACACATTTCCAGCATCCACTGTAATGGGCATCAACAGGAGCTGATGCAGCTGCCAGAATGATCCCAGGAATGAGTGGGTCAACATATGAGTGTTTGATGGCACTGGGGCCCGTACTCGCTGGAGTTTAGAAGGATGAGGAGGGGGGGGGGGGGGGGGACCTCATAGAAACATACTGAATAGTGAAAGGCTTGGATGTGGAGAGGATGTTTCCACTAGTGGGAGAGTCTAGGACCAGAGGTCGTAGCCTCGTAATTAATGGGCACTCTTTTAGAAGGTGAGGAGGCTAGAAGTTGAAGAGGAACTTTAGTCAGAGAATAGTTAATCTGTGGAACTCATTGCCACAGAGGGCTGTGGAGGCCAAGTCAGTAGATATTTTTCTGAAGGCAGATAAGATATTGATGGGTGTCAGGGGCCGTAGGGAGAAAGCAGGAAAATGGGGTTGAGAGTGAGAAATACACCAGCCATGATCGAATGGCAGAGTAGACTTGACAGGCCGAACGGCCTAATTCTGCCCCCGTCACTTATGAACATCGGTGAAACTGTAATGTTGAGAGAAGTTAGTCTACCCTAACCTGGGGTTGGGGGGGGACATAGACGAGAGGTACCCCGGAGACATGGGACCAGAGGCCACCATCCCCACCGCAGCCTTTTTCTTTGTGCTGTCTACGGGGGAAAGGGGATGGATTCCCCGGGGAGTTAAAGAAGGGAGTGCAGACGCTGGAGAATCGAGGGCACACAAAAGGCTGGAGAAACCCAGCGGGTGCAGCAGCATGCGAGGAGCGAGGGAGATAGGCGAGCCTTCTTCAGACGGGTTCCTCTCTGGGCAGCGGCTGGGGGCCACAGGCGGGGGGTGGGTGCACGGAGTGTGTGTGGTGCGGGGTGGGGTGGGGTGGGGGCCGCTGCTCACCTTGACGAAGCCGATATCCTTGGCGTACTGGCGGAAGCACTGGCGGCACATGTTGAGGCCGTACTTGCGGATCAGCCCGTGGCGGTTGGCGCACACCCGGCTGCGGGGAGAGAGGGAGAGAGAGAGTTAGTGGCGGCCCGAGATAGCCCGACCCCGGGATGGACAGACAGACCCGGCCGGGCGTGGACGCGGTGCGGGGCAGGAACAGGCCATTCGGCCCTTCGAGCCGGCACCACCCCCCCCCACCCCCGGCCCGGCCCCGGCCGCATCCTTCACTCCGCCCGCCACCCCTGAGCGTTAACTGTAACTCGCTGTTGGGGGGGAGGGGAGAGAGGGAGAGAGCCCCCGGGGATGGATGGAGAGACGGGCGGGCGGGCGCGGCCTGGGCCCTGGGCCCCGGGCTCGGCTCCACGCGTTGGGCCGGGCTGGGCCGGGCTGGGGGGAGCCGGGGCCGGCGGTGGCGCACGGCTGAGGCCGGGGGCGAGGGTGAGGGCTGGGGGGGAGCGGGCACCCACCAGGAGCGGGAGCCCTGTCCGAACTTGCGCGGGTGAGACCAGTAGAGCTGCTGGTGACCCATGATGGCGGCGGCGGGAGAGAGAGAGAGAGGGGGTGGAGGGGAGGGGGCCGCGCATGCGCTCACCCCGCCCCGCCCCCCCCGGCCGCATCTGCATACCACGCACGGGCCTGCGCCGTGGCGTCACGTCGGGACCTGACCGGACCAATGGACGCATGCGGGCTGACGTCAGACGCAGTGCCCCAATCCCGCTGAGTTACTCCAGCATTTTCTGTCTCTCTTCTCCACAGATGCTGCCTGGCCTGTTGAGTTACTCCAGCATTTTCTGTCTCTCTTCTCCACAGATGCTGCCTGGCCCATTGAGTTACTCCAGCATTTTCTGTCTCTCTTCTCCACAGATGCTGCCTGGCCCATTGAGTTACTCCAGCATTTTCTGTCTCTCTTCTCCACAGATGCTGCCTGACCTGTTGAGTTACTCCAGCATTTTCTGTCTCTCTTCTCCACAGATGCTGCCTGACCTGTTGAGTTACTCCAGCATTTTCTGTCTCTCTTCTCCACAGATGCTGCCTGGCCTGTTGAGTTACTCCAGCATTTTCTGTCTCTCTTCTCCACAGATGCTGCCTGACCTGTTGAGTTACTCCAGCATTTTCTCACAGAGTCACAGTGATACAGTGTGGGAAATGGCCTTTCGGCCCGACTCGCCCACACCGACCAACATGCCCCAGCTACACTAGTCCCAACTTGGTCGCTTTCCCTCCGACCCTGTCCTATCCACGTACCTGTCTAACTGTTGGGATAGTCCCAGCCTCAACTATCTCACCTGGCAGCTCGTTCCATACACCTCAGATTCCGATTAAATCTTTCCCCCTTCACCTTGAACCCATGTCCTCTGCTCCTCGATTCCCCCACTCTGGGCAAGACTCTGGGCATCTATCTACCCGATCTATTCCCCCAACGATACTAGAGGAGCAAGGTGGACCACTCCTGCGAAATCCAATGGACTGGCGTGTAGTACGCATCAGAACGCCACTTCCGCCATTTTAGGAATAAAACCCCGATCTCTGTTACGCCTCTCGCAGTTTAATCCAGTCAGTCCATTGAATTTTTGCAGTTTATCTTGGTCTCTTAGCGTTTCTATGTTAGACCATTATTATCTTTGTTTATAATAAAGAAGGTGCTTCTTTTTTATATGACATTTTTACTTGCTACAGGTTATCAGACCCATAAACACAATAACACATAGAATAATATTCAATAATGCAATCACTCAATAACCAGGAATGCCAGGTGACAAAAGCAGTGCAAAACCAAAGTCAACAGTCCAAACAATATCATGTGAACATAGGAAGTGAACTGCCGATGCTGGTTTACACCAAAGATAGACACAAACCAGAACCCAACCTGAACCATCAACTGTCACTTCACAGATGCTGCCTGACTCGCAGAGTTCCTCCAAGCATTTGCTTTTTAACAAACATTCCAGCGTCTGCTGTTTCTTGTGTCTCCAAGTGTCCTATTTCTAATTCAAAATGGAAATCTGCTCCTACAGACTTTCAAATTATCTGTTGGAGAATCTTAGTGAGTTACACAGCATTTGTGGAGGGAAATAGACAGACAACATTATGGGAAGAACGAACCTGACCAGAAATGTTGTCTGTCCATTTCATTTCCCATATCCTGCTGAGTACCTCCAGCAGCTTTTTTCCTCAAGATTACAGCATCTGCACTCTCTTGTGTTCAGTTCAGTTTAGTTTATTGTCACGTGTACTGAGGTACACCAATTGGTGTAGTGAAATGCTTCTTGCCAATGCAGTGCATAAAAAAAGAATACACACATAACAATAATAAGGAGATTTAAACATAAAAAACATCCCCCCACAATGGTTCCCATTATTAGGGAAGGCACAGTGTCCAGTCCCCATCCCATGTACACCCATAGTCGGGCCTATTGTCGCCTTCACGGAGGCTCATAGTCGGGCCTATTGTCGCCTTCACGGAGGCCCGATGTTCCAGGCCGTTCTCGCCGGGTGATGATGCTCCGGCGTCGGGAGAATCCTCTCAGCGGCTTGGGACACCTGGAACGGCCGTTTCCTTACCGGAGTCCGCGGCTTCCGAAGCCAACAAGGCCGCGCTGAATGGAGCTCCAACACTGGCTCCCGATGTTGAAGTCAGCGCCGCCGCCCGCAGCCGGCCGCTCCACAGACCCGCAGCTCCGCGATGTTTTTCTCGGCGGTCTCAGCTCATCGGAGTTCCAGCGCAGCGACCCGGGCAAGGTATCGCCCGCTCCGCGATAGCACTCCAGCGCTGTGCCGCCGCCGAAGCCGAGGTTCTGGGCGGTCCCCTCAGGAAACGCCGCTCCGGGCCCGCTGATAGGCCGCGAGGACGGGTCAAAAGTGCAGCCCGGAGAAAAGGTGCCTCTCCGACCAGGTAGTGACTTGAAAAGTAGTTTCCCCCTTCCCCCCCCCCCCCCCCATCACCCCCCACATAAAAAAGACTAGAACTCCAAAAACAAAACACTGAAACTCACTAAAAATAAAAAAAGAGTGAAAAACAAACAGCTGCAGGCTGGGCAGCTATACCATACAGGACGGCGCCCCCTACCTAATAATAACAATAATAATAATAATAATAATAATAATAATAATAATATATTTTATTGTCATTACACATAAGTGCAACGAGATTTGTTTTGCAACTCCATCCGATGTCATAACTTAAATGACTAATAAAATTTAGGTTTAGATACCCCGAGAACAAGGTTTGTGAAAAGAACATTAGAACAGTAAAACAGTCAAAACCAAAACAGACTAAAGTGCAGATGTGTCTGTGCGACGTGACCATCCGAGGGAGACAGTCCATGGGGGTGGGAGTCACTCAGCAGGGCCGGTTCAGAGCCGCTATAGCTCTGGGAATGAAGCTGTTCCTGAGTCTGGAGGTGCCGGCGTAGAAGGCCTTGTAGCGTCTTCCGGAAGGGAGTAGTTCGAAAAGTCCATTACAAGGGTGAGAGGAGTCTTTATAGATGCTGACGGCCTTCCTAAGGCGCCGTGTGTGGTAGATGCCCTCCAAGGCTGGTAGCGGTGTCCCAATGATCTTTTGAGCTCTGTGGACGACGCGCTGAAGAGCTCTCCTCTCCGCCTCCGTGCAGCTGAGATACCACACAGAGATGCCATACGTTAGTATGCTCTCTGTCGTGCTGCGGTAGAAGGTCGTCAGCAGCTGTTGGGGAAGACCAGTCCGTTTCAATGTTCTTAGGAAGAGCAGTCGTTGCTGTGCC
Organism: Okamejei kenojei; assembly: GCA_035221665.1. Classification (NCBI taxonomy): domain Eukaryota; kingdom Metazoa; phylum Chordata; class Chondrichthyes; order Rajiformes; family Rajidae; genus Okamejei; species Okamejei kenojei. The sequence continues at coordinate 83,849,177 of CM069139.1, forward strand.
TTTTTGACCAGCGCAGCGGTGTTGGTGGACCATGTGAGGTCCTCTGAGATGTGAGTGCCCAGAAACTTAAAGCTGGACACTCTCTCCACACTGTCCCCGTAGATGGAGATTGGGGCGTATTTCCCATTCTGCGACCTCCTGAAGTCAATAATCAGCTCCTTGGTCTTGGAGATGTTTAGTGACCTGCCTCAACTACGTCCTTAGGCACAAAAAGCTGGAGTGACTCAGCGGGACAGGCAGCATCTCTGGAGAGAAGGAATGGGTGATGACTACGAAACATCACCCATTCCTTCTCTCCAGAGATGCTGCCTGCCCCGCAGAGCTACTCCAGCATTTTGTGTCTGTCTTCGGTTTAAACTAGCACCTACAGTTCCTTCCTACGCATATCAACTACCTCCTCCTTGTCCCAGACACCCACAACCAAAGATACTAGAGCAAGATCTTTGCCCACAACCCAGTCTGTGTGACCACAGCGCCGCCTGTGGTCACGGTCGGTCGCTACAGCCTGACGACAGCGCCGCCTGTGGCCGCGGCCGGGCACTACACTCCAACCACAGCGCCGCGTGTGGCCGCGGCGGGTCACTACACTCCAACCACAGCGCCGCGTGTGGCCGCGGCCGGTCACTACACTCCAACCACAGCGCCGCGTGTGGCCGCGGCCGGTCACTACACTCTACTCACAGCGCCGCGTGTGGCCGCGGCCGGGCACTACACTCTACTCACAGCGCCGCGTGTGGCCGCGGCGGGTCACTACACTCCAACCACAGCGCCGCGTGTGGCCGCGGCCGGTCACTACACTCCAACTGCTGCTGCTCCCATTGGCGGCGGAGTGTGGACCAACGGGCTGTCTGGGCGGGAAGGCCGGACGGCGGCGGGTTGTCGTCGAGTGGCCGGTATCGCCGGAGCCCGCCCGGCCTTTCACTGTCCGTCAGCTCGGTGCTGGGGCCCCCGCACCTCACGGTAAGCGGCCCTTCGGTTGCGGAGGGCATTGTCCGTTTGAAACCTCCGTGTACTTAAACTTGCACCCCGTCGCTCTCCTTGCAGAGGGAAACAAAGTTTATAAGTCGCAGGAACAGAATTAGGCCATTCGTCCCATCGAGTCTACATGGCTGATCTCTCTCTCCCTCCCAGTCCCATTCTCCTGCCTTCTCCCCACAACCCCTGACACTTGCACTAATCAAGTAAGTAAGTAATTTTTATTTATATAGCACTTTTTAAATCAAATCACGTTGAAGCCAAAGTGCTTTACAGAGAAGAAATTAGATTTCCATGCATCCATATAAAAGAAAAAAAGACACAATACACTATAGGATTCAACATGAAACGTCCTCCCACAGCAGAATCCACTGTGAGGGAAGGCATCAAGAATCTGTCTGTATCAGCCTTAAAAATGTCCACTGATGTGGCCTCCACAGCCTTCTGTGGCAAACAATTCCACAGATTCACCACCCTCTGACTAAATCAATTACTCCTCGTCTCCTTCCTAAAGGAAGATCCTTTAATTCTGAGGCTGTGACCTCGGGTCATAGACTCTCCCACTAGTGGAAACATTCTCTCCACATCCACTCTATCCATGCCTTTCACTATTCTGTACATTTCAATGTGGTTCTCTCCCCAAAGTGGGAGTTAATCTGCCCCATGTGTTACAAAATGTCAGTAAAGACAGAAGGCTGGCACTGACTCAAACCGCCAGTTGTTTCTCTCTCCACAGACGCAGCATCTGTGGAGAGAGAAACAACTGGCAGTTTGAGCCAGTGATAACACTTGAAAAGTGAGAGAGCTTGCAGGTGCTCCCCAATCTGCTGAGTGCATCCAGTGCTTCTAAAGATTTCCAGTGTCTGGTTCTATGATGTTTGCCTCAGAAGTATGTTTCTTCATTTCTTTTTTTAGAATATGGATATTTGCTGGCACATTCAGCATTTATTATCCATTCCTAATGAAGCTTTGAAGCTGGTCATGAACTGGATGATTGAGCCTCCCAAACTATTGTTGGGGACGGTGTTCCATTATTTGGACTCATGTCCAGTGACGATGATATTTCCAAGTCAGAATGTTCTGTAACTTGGAGGAAAAGATCTTCCCAAGAATGTGTTGTCCTTGGCATTCATGATGGCAGAGGTTGCAAGTGTGGAAGGTGCTGTTATAGAGTCAGCACAGAATCGAGCCTTTCAGCCTACTGCGTACATGTGGCCCACTAAGTACTCATCTAAAGGGCGACGTGTGGTGCAGCTGTAGAGCTAATGCCTCACAGCACCAGAGACCCGGGTTCGATCCTGACTATAGGTGCTTGGCTGTATGGAGTCTGTACCTCTCCCCGTGACCTGAGAGGATTTTGTCCGAGATTTATGGTTTCCTCATACACACCAAAGGCGTATAGGTTTGAAGGTTAATTGTCTTGTTATAAATGTAAAACAGTCCCTAGGTGTGTGTAGGGTAGTGTTAATATGCGGGAATTGCTGTGGACTCGGTGGGCCGAAGGGCCTGTTTCCACGCTGTATCTCTAAACTAAAACTAAACTAAACTAAAAGACATACAAAATATTAGAGTAACTCAGCAAGTCAGGCAGCATCTCTGGAAAATCTTGATATGTGATGTTTAGGGTCAGGACCCTTCTTCAGCTGCTGCCTGACTCACTGTTACCTCGTTACTTTGTGTCTTTTGTGTTTGTAAACTAGAATCGGCAATTCCTTGTTTTTACAAGTACCCATCTATGCTAATTTCAATTATTGGTACTTTGCAGCCTTCTGTGCCTTGGCAATTGAAGTGTTTGCCTAGATTGTAAAATATTGAGAGTACTATTCCCCATCAGACAGTTTCCCCAGATTCCAACCACCCTCTGGGTGAAAAGATTCTCCTTTGCATCTCCTCAAAACCTTTTCCCCGAAACCTATACCATCTAACTGTCGATACCTCTGTGAGGGGAAAGGTTTCCCAGCTTTCTCTCCTCACAACTGAAATGTTTAATTCCAGGCAACACCCTGGTGAATTTCTGCTGCGGTCTCTCCAAAGTCCCACAGTCTGGTCACCAGAACTGTCCCAAGTAGTCCAGCTGATGCCTAACCAATGTTTTTTGAAGTTGTACATTACCTCCCTGCTGTAGATTCAATGCCTTGGTTCATGAATACGCCCATTGCCTTATCTCCCTGTGCTGTTCACTGTGTGGATCCTTGGACTGTTATCCTGATGGCCTCGCCATCCATGATGTATCCAATGTCATCCTGTTGCCTATAGCTATCTTCCTCACTATCCCCAACACCACCCAATCTTCGTGGGGTTGCCTTCACCCAAAGGACTATTAGAGTAATTTGGCTGAAGGACGTGCATTTCGTAGATGACACAGACTGAAGACAAGCTATGCTGGTGATGAAGAGATTGAATAGAATGTGCAGTGAGTGATACAGGCTGTTGCTACTCCTTAAACTGTTGGTATTAGAGTCATCGAGCCCTAGAGTGATACAGTGTGGAAACAGGCCCTTTAGCCCAACTTGGCCACACTGGCCAACATGTCCCAACTACACTGGTCCCACCTGCCCGCGTTTGGTCCATGTACCTGTCTAACTGTATCTTAAATGTTGGGATAGTCCCTGCCTCAACTACCTCCTCTGGCAGCTTGTTCCATACACCCACCATCCTCTGTGTGAAAAAGTTACCACTCAGATTCCCATTAAATATTTTGCCCTTCACCTTAAACCTACAGTATGTCTTCTAGTCCTCGATTCACCTACCCTGGGCAAGAGACTCTGCATCTACCCGATCTATTCCTCTCATGATTTTATACACCCCTATAAAATCAAGTTTTAGTAAGATAGGTTTCAGTAGAAGCCCTGTCAATGTTTGGTGTTCTGGATCTTGTCTGATTCATACTCGTCTATAGATTGTCAGGACCAAGGCTCATGGGATAACGTGTGGCAAACAAGTCCCAGATTTGTTTTACCAGATTAAATTATCAACTCATTGTGATTATGGTGATTGCTTTGTCAAAACAGACAAACTAAGATTTAGTACTAAGGATGAATGATGGTTTAGTAAAGAGCAAATTGCTTCTTGTTTAATTGCCAGAGGCACAAGTACTCCAAAGAGATGAGGTGCAGGTGTGATAAAAACTCTTGCATGCAGCAGCACTATAGGCACATAAACTCTGACAATGCACAAGACAAATTATATAAGACAGTGAAAAAGAAAAGACTGCTTAAAAAAAACAACAAAATATCTGAGCTAAAACGCTATTGGGAAACGAGTTCAAGTCGATGTAAAAGATGATTTGTCGTGATTTGTTACTGAGATGGAATTGGGGTTGTGTCTTCAGTCTGAAGAAGGGTCTCAACCAGAAACATCACCCGTTCCTTCTATCCAGAGATGCTGCCAGTCCCCCTGAGTTACTCTGGCGTTCTGTGTCTATCTTTAGAGTAGTGCAGGTTAGTTCAGGGATGTGGTAGTTGTTGGAAAGTATCTGTCTCTGAATCTGTTGGTGTGGGACCGCTGACTTATGTACCGCCTGCCCAATGGCATGTGGATATGCAAGACAGAAGATTCCCAAGGCTTCTTTGAGGGATGTCTAAAACGCAACAGACTGAGGAAGTCTGGAAGGATGTCAACAAAATAGAGAGAGTACAGAGGAGATTTACTAGAATGTTGCCAGGGTTCCAGCAACTATGTTACAGAGAAAGGTGGAACAAGGTAGGTCTTTATTCTTTGGAGCGCAGAAGGTTAAGGGGGGACGTGATTGAGGTCTTTAAAATGATGAGAGGGATAGACAGAGTTGAGGTGGATAAGCTTTTCCCATTAAGGGTAGGGAAGATTCAAACAAGAGGGCATGACATGAGAATTAAGGGACAGAAGTTTAGGGGTAACGTGAGGGGGAACTTCTTTACTCAGAGGTTGGTGGCTGTGTGGAATGAGCTTCCAGCAGAAGTGGTGGAGGCAGGATCGATTTTAACATTTAAAAGTAAAGTGGATAGGTATATGGACGTGGAGGGAATGGAGGTGTATGGTCTGAGTGCAGGTAGATGGGACTAGGGGAAAACAAATGGTCGGCACGGACTGGAAGGGCCGAGAGGGCCTGTTTCCGTGCTGTAATTGTTATATGGTTATATGGTTAAGTGGGGAAAGTGGAATGGAGCACTTGTGGGAAGTGGGGTGCTGGAGGTAGAGTCAGGATGACACGGCATCTGCAGGATTGAAATGGATGTTTCTGTCTCGTCTGCCTCTGAGACCTGAGAGAAAAATGGGCAGAGTCAGGCATGGACATCAAACCGAGGGCAGAGTGGAAACCAGCAGCAAGCGAAGAACGTTTTGAATTCTGAGTGCAGGAGGCAACGTCAATGCAATGGTCGATGCAGTGGAAACTGAGTGGAGGGAGTGGTCTGCTGCACGTAGGGAAAGGACAAGTATAGCTTGGGCCCACAAACAATATCTGCAGCTGCACCGCCCATCTGCAGGAAGTGAGAGGAGTTGAAGGAGAATAGTTCACTTCGACTCGGCGACTGAGTGCTGGAGGAGGGGAACTGGCTGGGCCTCTCTCTGTTCAGGGAAGAAGCAGAGAGCCTTCATGGAATGGAGGTGAAGCTGAAGTTGTTGTGGCCAGGGAACTGAACTATCGAAGAGCATCAAAGGGGAACGGATTTAGTCATGGTAGGAAACAATGGTCCTGCTTGTGCATCTTGAGCAGCAGGAAAATGTGGGATTTGTCTGATTTGGAAGCTAAAGGAGGGAAACTACTGAAAACAAGTTTGTGACTGTTGGGGAGAAATGCCTTAATGCTCATAAGTCATTGGAGCAGAATTACGTAATTCGGCCCATTAAGTCTACTCCACCATCCAATCATGGCTGATCACACTCTCCCTCAACCTCCTCATCCTGCTTTCTGCCTTAAGCTTTGACGCACTTACTAATCATTAATCTATCAATCTCCGCTTAAAAATTACCCAAAGATGGCCTCCACAGCTGTCTTTGGCAATCAATTCCACAGATTCACCACCTCTGGCTAAAGAAATTCCTCCTCATCTCCATTCTAAAGGTACGTCCTTTTATTCTGCGGCTGTGCCCTCTGATCCTAGACTCTCCCACCAGCGGAAACATCCTGTTCACATCCAGGATAGACAAAAATGCTGGAGAAACTCAGCGGGTGAGGCAGCATCTATGGAGCGTAGGAATAGGTAACGTTTCGGGTCGAGACCCTTCTTCAGACTGAGTTTTCAGAGTTCTCCAGCATTTTTGTCTACCTTTGACTTTTCCAGCGTCTGCAGTTCTTCCTTCACATCCAGAACATTCTTGATGTACCAATGGTCCAGAGGGTAGTATTGGATCTGATATTTGGCCTCTACAGAACTCGTGTTGGCAAGTTTGAAGACAGCGTCAGGACTGATTCTTAATGAGCAGAATTATTTTTTTAAAGGGACGGCTTCATTTTTTTGTTTTACAGTAGCCAATTAGAGTTTTACAATATAAACTATAGTAAATTTGGACATCCCATGACACAAATGAGTGAAATAAAATAGTCCTTTTTTCAAGCTGTTGATTTCGCTTGTGATTTTCACATTTTTGAACTAGCATTTTAAAAGGAGACAATCTGGATACTCACTTGCACAATCCCACTAATGCCTCAACCTTTGGTCCGAACCTGCATTGAATCCTTGATTTTCAAAATAATATATTAATTTTCCTTTCATATCCTTCTTTAAACTCTACAATCCTAAACCCTGTAACCCTTAGACTCTCCTTTGGTACACCACCACCGAAGGAGGCAGCATGAACCACTGTGCTCATGTTGGCCAAAAAACACATTATTTGGTCTAATCACCCTTTCCAGCACTGGGTCCATAATAATGCAGGTGAGAGAGCTCACTCAACTCCTGATCCAAGTGCTTGTGAAATGTGGTGAAGGTTTCTGCATTCAGCATTAGTCTTCAGATGAAAGAAACATTTCTCATCTCCCCTCTTCCTTCCAGTGCTCCCAACTTGTTGTCTTCTTTGCAAAATGAATAATCCTTTATTTTGGACCGTTCCCAGGGCTGTTGTATTTCTAATACATCTTGATTAAATATATTCCTCGTTTCCGTTATATGATATGAAACATTCCCAACCTTTCCAAAGGGTCTCGACCCGAAATGTCACCCATTCCTTCTATCCAAAGATGCTGCCTATCCCGCTGGGTTACTCCAGCATTTTGTGTCTATCTTTGGTGTAAACCAGCATCTGCAGTTCCTTCCCATTCATAGAATAGTCATGGCAACAATCTGCTAAATATGTAGGAAGGAACTGCAGATGCTGGTTTACACCGAAGATAGACTCAAAATGCTGGAGTAACTCAACGGGACAGGCAGCATCTCCAGAGAGAAGGAATGGGTGACGTTTCAGATCAAGACCCTTTTTCAGAATGAAGAATTCCTTCTCTCCAAAGATGCTGCCTGTCCTGCTGAGTTACTCCAGTATTTTGTGTCTATTTCAGGTAAATTTCTTCTGCAACATTTTTGGATGTTATCTCTTCCCTCCTGCAACATATTGACTGGCAAGGTACACAGTTCTCTGTCTGAAACCTAAGTACTTTATTAGCCTAACAGCTCGTGCATTACCACCCTCTAATACAAGCAAGAATCTCATATGCCACATTAATTATCTTCTTGACAAGGTTCTGGCATGCATTTAACATCCCTGTACATTTGAATATCCGATGTCATGGGCTGATTGTAACCAAATTTGTTAATGTTTTTGGCAGCGCAGTTGTGAGCTAACAAGGCTGTTGCTTCACAGCACCAGAGAACCCAGGTTCAATCCTGGCCTCATGTGCAGTCTGTGTGAAATGTGCATGTTCTCCCTGTGATCATTGTGGGTTTCCTCCATTTGATCCGATTTCCTCCCACATTCCAAAGACGTGGGTTGGTAAGTGAGTGGACCTCTGCAAATTGCCCTAATTTGTCCGTGAGAGGTGGAATGTGAGGAGAGACGAAGGGTGTGTGAAGAGAATACAAATGGGATTGGTGTGAGTGGGTGCTGATGATTGGAGTGAACCCAAGGGGCCTTTAGTCCTGTCTGTAGTACTCTGGATTCTGCAGTACTCCAACTGTTGCCTAACTAGGGCCCTATTCAATGCTAGCATGACCAAAGATAGACCACTCCTGCTAAATGCAATGGGCTGACGTGTAGTACGCAACGGAACGTGGGCCTTTTTTTCATCCATTTCAGTAACCCGACCCGACTCGCAGTGTAATCAACGTTGCGGGGGAACAGTTTGTGTTAATAAATTTAAATTCTGAAAATGAGGAGGAGAATTTTACCAAATAACTTTTATTTTTACAAGGATGTTTCCGTAACCGGCTTCCATCTCCTCACTATTATCCTTTGGGATCTTCGGTGCGGAGACGGAAGCCGGTAATGGAAATGGGGCCTTAAATTACCCATGAATCTGCCCATGACCGTACTAAGTCTTTTTCGTCGAGTGGACTATCTTGCTCGCTATGGGATCTTTGAGCATGACCTCCTTAGTTTTAAGCACCAACCCTTTGCATTAAATAACATTATTTACCATTTAAATTCCTTGCTGAACTTGCATGCTAACCTCTATGAGAATACCGCGACCCTCTTGCACAGCAGCATTCTTAAATCTCTGCATTTATGCATTCTGCTTTTCTATTATTTTACGAAAACTTTGCAGTTAACTGCATTGTTCTTGACTTGCCAAATTTTCACCCACTCAACATGCCCCTCAAAACCTGCTTTCCCATCTTTAAAAAAAAATCCCGATAAACTTTATTCATAGTAAAGAATATATTCAACTGTGCAAAATTTCTTCTGACACTGTCGGAGGCTGAGGATTTGCGTCGTATCACAGTGTTCACAAACATTTTACCTGACACCCTTGCCACTCATGTTCCCCCCTAGGGTGATATCCCTTCCCTTATTTGAGGGGTGACAGATAGCTGTCGTTCGTGGAAAGATTCTGCCGGACCAACACCTTTGATCACAAGTCCATCGGGCAGTGGTCAGCATGGAACGTCCTGCAGGCACTGCAGGGAAATTACTCCACGGATCCTGTGGCGTAGTTCCCAGAGCAGACTGCCTAGCTTGTCTGGCAAAATGCCTCATCGCCACAACTCCCCAACAAGCACCAAGACCTGGCTTGGCTGGCGGTGAGGGGAGCCCTCTCAGTCAGATCTTTCCTGCACCGTCGGAACCTCGCTACCAGCGCACGCTGCCCTCGGGACGACGAGGAGACCTCTTCGCAGATTATGGATTTGCAAAGAGTCTGGAGAAGTTTGCAAGGGTCCCAGTCACGGTTAATCCCGAAGAGCTCCGGAACAGAGGACTCTGATCTACGAACTGTTCCCAGAGACGCATTCACAGATGGACATCAAGTGCTGCTGGGAGGTCATCAACTCTGTGAAAGACGCTCTGTGGTCTGCACGAACTATGTTAACCTCCCAGCAGAGCGAGATGTTGCCAACTAGCACGCTCCAGACTGCAGCAGTACGTGCTGAATACTTGCTTCAAGGCTCTGTGGGAAAAGAGGGGTCTGGGTATTCTCATAGAGGTTAGCATGTAAGTCCAGCAAGGAATTAATATGATAAATAATTTTATTTATTGCATATAAAACTAAGGAAGTCATAGAGTGTTACAGTGTGGAAACAGGTCCTTCAGCCCAACTTGCCCACTCCAGCCAAAGTGTCCCAGCTACACTTGCCCCACCTGCCAGCATTTGGTCCATATCCCCCCCCAAACCTGTCCAATCCATGTAACTGTCTAACTGTTTCTTAAATGTTGGGATAGTCCCTGCTTCAACTACCTCCTCTGGCAGCTTGTTCCACACATCCACCACCCTTTGTGTGAAAAAGTTACACCTCAGATTCCTATTAAATCATTTCCCCTTCACCTTAAACCAGTGTCCTCTAGTCCCCGATTCCCCTACTCTGGGCAAGAGACTCTGTGCATCTACCCAATCTATTTCCTCATGTGATCTTATACACCTCCATAACATTTCCCCTCATCCTCCTGCACTCCAAGGAGTAGAGTCGCAGCCTATTCATCCTCTGCCTATAGCTCAGACCCTCTAGTCCTGGCAACATTCTTGTAAATGTTCTTTGTACCCTTTCCAGCTTAACAACATATTTTCTATAACACGGTGCCCAGAACTGAACACAATATTCTAAATGTGGCCTCACCAACGTCTTATACAACTGCAACATGACCTCCCATCTTCAGTACTCTGGCTGGTGAAGGGCAATGTGCCAAATGCTTTTTGCCAATCAGATCTACCTGCAACTCCACCGTCAGGGAGCTATGCACCTGCACACATAGATCCCTCTGCTCTATAACACTACCCAGAGGCCTACCATTCACTGTGTAGGCCCTGCTCAAGTTAGACTTCCCAAAATGCAACACATCACATTTATATGAATTAAATTCCATCAACCATCATTCAGCCCACCTGGCCAATTGATCCCGATCCTGCTGCAATATTTCACAACCATCTTCACTATCTGCAAAACCACCCACTTTTGTATCATCTGCAAACTTGCTAATCTTGCCGTGAATGTTCTCATCTAAATCATTGATATTGATAACAAACAGTAATGGGCCCAGCACCGAACCCTGATGCTCACCACTGAATAGAGGCATAGTGAGGCAACAATTGGAGTATTGTGTACAGCGCTAGCCTCCTTATTTAAAGGCAAATATATTTACTTTGGAGAAGATTTGCCCAGATGATCCTGGGGATGAACAGATTGTTGTGTGCAGAAAGACTGGGCCATGTTCATTGAATTTAGAAAAATGAAAGGTGGTCTCATTGAAACCTTAAACGTTCTGAGGGGACAAAGTAGATGTACGGATGTTTCCCTTTGTGGAATAATTCGGAACAAGGGGGGCATTATTTTATTGGGGGCACGGTTGTACATTTTGTGCATTAAAAATATGAGATTGTAAAGAATTGTTTAAAAAATCCTCAATTTTCTATCCAGAGAGTTGTGGATTACTGAATGTTTAAGAAAGAACTGCAGATGCTGGAAAAATCAAAGGTAGACAAAAATGCAGCGGGTGAGGCAGCATCTATGGAGTGAAGGAATAGGTGACATTTCTGCATCTACGGAGTGAAGGAATAGGTGACGTTTCAGACTGAAGAAGGGTCTCAACCCGAAACGTCACCTATTCCTTCGCTTGATAGATGCTGCCTCACCCGCTGAGTTTCTCCAGCATTTTTGTCTACCTGTGGATTACTGAATGTATTCAAAGTGCTGATAGATCATACAGTTTCTCCCATTTCTTGTACAATTGTATTTTCCATTTTCCAAGTCACTAATCTCTGGCATATCCACCATTTTGCACTCTTCCTTGATTATCTGTATCATAAATATTACAGACTTGCTCATGTGGCCCTCTGTTGCCTTTTTTCAGTCTAATATATTAACTTTCTTTTGTAATGCTTATTTCCTTTTAAATTCTGTAGTTTTCTTTTAGTTTTGTTTTTTAGAGATACAGGCTGGAAACAAGCCCTTTGGCCTGCCGAGTCCACACCGACCAGCGATCCCTGCACGCTAACGCTATCCAACACACACTAGGGACAATTTAACATTTATACCGAGCCAATTAATCCACAAACCTGTGCATCTTGTAGTGTGGGAGGAAACAGAAGATCTCAGGGAAAACCCACGCCGGTCACAGGGAGAACGTACGAACTCCGTACAGTCAAGTGTCCGTAGTCAAGATCTGGCGCTGTAAGGCAATAGCTTGACCGCTATTATACCTCACATTTCTGCTTTCCTAATCCCTTTTTGAATCTGCCTCCACCACCACTCCTGGAGGCGCATTCCAGGCACCCTCTCATAATTTGGCGGTAGAGTTGCTGCCTTATGCCCCTGTCCCACTTAGGAAACCTGAACGGAAACCTCTGGAGACTTTGCGCCCCACCCAAGTTCTCCGTGCGGTTCCCGGAAGTTTTTGTCAGTCTCCCTAATGGTCGAAAGTTGTTTCCGCTTCTTCTATGTTCCGGCGATTATTTCAAAAAATTCAAAACCGACCGCGACTAAAAATAGGTTGCCGTTTTAAAAATCGGTAATTTTATAGTCGAGGCAGGTTGCGATGCTAGTGGAAGGTGGTTGCCGGAGGTTGCAGGTAGTGGAAGGTAAGACCTCCCTGGTGGAATAAGGCTGGGTGAAAAAAAGGTCTTACCTTGGGTGGGGAGCAAAGTCTCCAGAGGTTTCCGTTCAGGTTTCCTAAGTGGGACAGGGGCATTACAGCACTTGCAGTACCAGAGACCTGGGTTCAAACCCGACTACGGATGCTGTCTGTACGGAATTTGTATGTTCTACCTGTGACTATGTGGGATTTCTCCGAGATCTTTGGTTCCCTCCCACACTCCAAAGACGTACAGGTTTGTAGGTCAATTGGCTTGGCATAATTGTAAATTGGCCCTGGTGTGTGTAGGGTAGTATTAGTGTGCGGGGATCGCTGGTCGGTGCGGACTCAGTGGGCCGAAGGGTCTGTTACCATGCTGCATCTCTAAATTGGATATACAAAATTATGAGAGGCATAGCATGACAGGGCTCTCACTTATTTTTTTGTTCTCTGTTGCTAACCGGGCAACCTCGGCAGCTTTTTAGGTTGCCAAATGACGGTGGTCATCTAAGACAGCTTGCATGACGCGTGCGATAATGTGCTCAGACGAAGTGCGTAGTTACCAATCGGAATTATGCTCAATGAAGCATTCACATATTATTTCTGCTTCAAATAAAGTCACAAACTAAACATATTCACCAATCAAGACATGATATATACCACAATGACATGCAGCAAAATTACAATACAGTATCTCAACTATTTTTACACGTTGCAATGAACGTGTTATTATTTCTATTATTTCTTTCCACTTCCAAACAAAAATGTGGTTGGATTATTCAGTGTATGATCAACCTCGGTGAGACCAAGCGTAGGCTTGGCGATCGCTTCGCACAATACCTCCACTCAGTTCGCAATAACCAACCTGATCTCCCGGTGGCTGAGCACTTCAACTCCCCCTCCCATTCCGAATCCGACTTTTCTGTCCTGGGCCTCCTCTGGCCCAGGATCCCACCACTGGCCACATCTTCCCATCTCCTCCCCTGTTGGCTTTCCGCAGAGACCGCTCCCTCCCTAACTCCCTGGTCAATTTGTCCCTTCCCACCCAAACCATCGCCTCTCCTGGCACCTTCCCTTGCAACCGCAGGAAATGCTACACTTGTCGCTTTACCTCCCCCCTTGACTCCATCCAAGGACCCAAGCAATCTTTCCAGGTGCGGCAGAGGTTCACCTGCACCTCCTCCAACCTCATCTATTGCATCCGCTGCTCTAAGTGTCAGCTGCTCTACATCGGTGAGACCAAGCGTAGGCTTGGCGATCGCTTCGTCCAACACCTCCGCTCGGTTCGCAATAACCAACCTGATCTCCCGGTGCCTCAGCACTTCAACTCCCCCCCCCCCCCCCCCCCCACTCCAAATCCGACCTATCTGTCCTGGGCCTCCTCCATGGCCAGAGTCAGGCCCACCGTAAATTAGAGGAGCAACACCTCATATTTCGCTTGGGTAGTTTACACCAGCGGTATGAACATTGACTTCTCCAATTTCAGGTAGTCCCTGCTTTGTCCTCCCCTTCCCAGCTCTCCCTCAGCCCACTGTCTCCGCCTCTTCCTTTCTTCTTCCCGCACACCCAACCTCACATCAGTCTGAAGAAGGGTCTCAACCTGAAACGTCGCCTATTTCGTTCGCTCCATAGATGCTGCTTCACCCGCTGAGTTTCTCCAGCATTTTTGTCTACCCATTCACACAACTTCTGTTATCCCACTTTCCTCACCCACTCCCTACACATTAGGGGCAATTTTACAGAGATAAGTTAATCTACAAAGCTAATGCGTCTTTGGGATGTGGGAGGAAACGCACACACTTGCAGGGAGAATGTGCAAATTCAACACAGACAGTGCCCGAGAACAGGATCGAACACAGATCTCTGGTGTGTGAGGCAGCAAGTCTACCAGCTGTGCCACTATATTTTGTTTTCCAACACACAAAAAATTATATGTTGATAACTTTGGTTACTTAAAAAAAGGTCTTAAATCTCTAAGTGACGCTATGTCCCCCTTTACAGCTACTGTATGTTTTAATTCAGTTCAAGACTATGGGGCAGTACATTGGCCATAAAGTTGCTGCCTAAAAGTGCCAGAGACCCGGAATTGATCCCGAATATGGGTGCTGTCTACATGGAGTTTGCTCCTTTTAGAAACATAGAAATTAGGTGCAGGAGTAGGCCATTCGGCCCTTCGAGCCTGCACCGCCATTTAATATGATCATGACTGATCATCCAACTCAGTATTCCGTACCTGCCTTCTCTCCATACCCTCTGATCCCCCTAGCCACAAGGTTCACATCTAACTCCCTCTTAAATATAGCCAATGAACTGGCCTCCACTACCCTCTGTGGCAGAGAGTTCCAGAGACCCACCACCCTCTGTGTGAAAAAAGTTCTTCTCATCTCGGTCCTAGAGGATTTCCCCCTTATCCTTAAGCTGTGACCCCTTGTCCTGGACCTCCCCAACATCGGGAACAGTCTTCCTGCATCTAGCCTGTCCAACCCCTTAAGAATTTTGTAAGTTTCTATAAGATTCCCTCTCAATCTCCTAAACTCCTATACTTCTAGAGAGTATAAACCGAATCTATCCAGTCTTTCTTCATAAGACAGTCCTGACATCCCAGGAATCAGTCTGGTGAACCTTCTCTGCACTCCGTCTATGGCAATAATGTTCTTCCTCAGATTTGGAGACCAGGACTGTACGCAATACTCCAGGTGTGGTCTCACCAAGACCCTATACAACTGAAGTAGAACCTCCCTGCTCCTATACTCAAATCCTTTTGCTATGAAAGCTAACATACCATTCGCTTTCTTCACTGCCTGCTGCACCTGCATGCCTACTTTCAATGACTGGTGTACCATGACACCCAGGTCGCGCTGCATCTCCCCTTTACCTAATCGGCCACCAATTAGATAATAGTCTGCTTTCCTGTTTTTCCCACCAAAGTGGATAACCTCACATTTATCCACATTATACTGCATCTGCCAAACATTTGCCCACTCACCCAGCCTATCCAAGTCACCTTGCAGTCTCCTAGCATCCACTCACAGCTAACATTGCCCCCCAGCTTAGTGTCATCCGCAAACCTGGAGATATTGCCTTCAATTCCCTCATCCAGATCATGAATGTATATTGTAAATAACTGGGGTCCCAGCACGGACCCTTGCGGTACCCCACTAATCAATACCTGCCATTGTGAAAAAGACCCGTTTACTCCTACTCTTTGCTTCCTGTTTGCCAGCCAATTCTCTATCCACATCAATACTGAACCCCCAATGTCGTATGCTTTAAGTTTGTATACTAATCTCTTATGTGGGACCTTGTCGAAAGCCTTCTGGAAGTCCAGGTACACCACATCTACTGGTTCTCCCCTATCCAAGCTACTAGTTACATCCTCGAAAAATTCCACAAGATTCGTCAGACATGATTTACCTTTCGTAAATCCATGCTGACTTTGTCCAATGATTTCACCACTTTCCAAATGTGCTGCTATCCCATCTTTAATAACTGACTCTAGCAGTTTCCCCACTACCGACCGATGTTAGACTAACTGGTCTGTAATTCCCCATTTTCTCCCTCCCTCCCTTCTTAAAAAGAGGGGTTACGTTTGCTACCCGCCAATCCTCAGGAACTACTCCAGAATC
>CM069139.1:85272149-85397996 GCA_035221665.1 Okamejei kenojei
TGGAATTGATGGGTTGTTAGGGTTGAGGTGATAATGGTGAAAAATATTTATTGTGTAATAGGTGGTATGAGGTGGGGTGTTTGGATATGTGGGGTGAGGTTAGTGAAAGTGAGATGGGTTATAGGGGTAATGGGTTTATATGGGTTTTGGGATATAATATTTGTTGAGTATTAAATAGAATAGAGTATAATTAAATATCGTGGTTGATGGTGCCATTTAACATTTTACAGAATTGTGTTTCTTGTTCAATATTTTCCAACAAGCAAACTTGTTTCTGACTTTCCCAGGACTCCAGCTTGCATCTCGCAATACCGATAGTTTATCCTCCAGTAGTAATGAGGAGGAAAGGAAGGAACACAAGCGCTGGGGTAACTAGCAGGTCCGCCAGCATCTTTGGAGAAAAGGAATAGGTGAATGTTTTGGGTCGAACCTTCTTCAGACTGAGAGTTCTTCTCTTCTGTCGTTTGTCTTTTAGACCCAGCACTCCGCTGAAGTGTTCACCCCATGCGGTGGCGGTGTTTGGGGCAACTGGTGACCGATGTGCTCCACTGTACTGTGTTGGGTCCCCACATCCTGCAGGAGGCGCCTGTCCACGAGGCCCACCCTTCAATGCTACTTCCATAGCTTCCGACGCCTGGTCTCAAGCGGTTGAGGGTTTCCACTGCTTTCGGGGCAGGTCCCCTGGCCATGGGACGTCCATGGGGGTCATTCGATGAATGGTGTAGCCTAGATTTCTTTCCTTTTCTCTCTCCGTTACTTCCACTGGTCTCTCCATCCTCGTTTTGACCCAGGCGGCCCTTCGAAGCTCAGCCGGTGTTTGTGCAGAGCAGCTTCTTCGTTTAGACTGAGAGTTAGGGGAAAGGGAAACAAGAGATATGACGTCCGAGAGATATAGAACAAATACTTGAAAGATAAGCAAAAAAAGTAACAATGCTAAAGGAAACAGGCCCATTGTTATCTGTGTGCTAGGTGAAAATGAGTTTCCAGACAATGAGACTCAACAAATGACTATTGGGGATGACTTGGAAAGCTGAGGCTGGGTCTCCTCCAATGTCAGTGAGGCCGAACGCAAATTGGATGAACATGCATCTCATTTTTCCGCTTGGCAGCTTACAAAGCAGTGGAATATTGATTTTTATAACTTAAACTAACCTCTTCATGCTCTCTCTCCTCCATCTCTCTCCCACAGCCTAAGTCGTACCAGCATCAAGTTTTGTTGAGTGACAATGTCTTGTACATGTTTTCACCAGCAACAATGGCCTGCTTCAGTTATCATCATGTTCTCCTCCCCTTCCCCCACCTCACCCACACCCTCGGCCCTGGAATTTCCCTCTCTCTATCTCCCTCCCCCACCCCAGTCCCCCACACCAGCTTCTCTTCTCATTTTCACACCACAAACCTTACAATGCTTGTTACCCATTATCACCGATACCTTTTGCATATCTTTCACTCATGTTCCTTATCTCTCCACATCACCGCCTATATCTCTCGTTACCCTGATCCTGACCATCTGAAAAGGGTCTCGACCCGAAACGTCGCCGTATCTCCTTCGCTCCTTAGATGCTGCTGCAACCCCTGAGTTTCTCCACTTTATTGTGTACCCTCCGTTATCATCATTACCTTTTTGCATATCTTTTTATTCATAGTTTATACAGCGTGGAACTGGCTATTTGGCCCAACAGGTCCCACTGACCAACATAGTGACACTAGTCCCACCTCCCGCGCTTGGACCATACCACTCCAAACCTATCCTATCCATATACCCTGTTCAAATGTTTATTAAACACGTGATAGAATTCTGCCTTGACTACAGCCTCCTGTCAGCTCGTTCCAATATACCAACAAACCAATGTGTAAAAACAAAGATGCAACAAAATAAATGCATAATTAAATCCTAGTTATATCCAAAATTTTCCATACAAAAATATTGTCTCTTCACTCCAAATAGCATGAATTGCTACTGAATTAAATGCTAATCCTTTCCTAACCATTACAAAACCATAATTTGAACCCCACTGAAATGTAAGATGAAATTTCCCTCGTTCTTCTTTTCAATAGCTCAAAAGAGTGAGCCATATTGCAGATGCAGTCTTGCATGGTAAACAACAAAACTTTGCAGAGAGATTGATAACTGCCACCTGCCTGCTGTAAAAGTAAAATAGCCTGTATCCATACAAACCCGCTTAATTAGCAAATCAGGCAAGGAACAGCATTGGCATATAACAAAGAGGGGCCTACTTGGAGAGTTAATATGCATGTTACTCTCAAGCAGGTAGCTTAGGCCATCACCTCCCACAATTAAGAATGGTGGGATAAATTCCTGACCTTCCTCTGATAACTGAGTTAAAAACAATTTTAGATTAGATTGACTGAGCACAGCTAAAAAATACGTATCAGATCCCATTTCATGAAACCTTACCAATTAGCACCCGACATTGGGGAAGATATGATCTGCCAGTTTCTTCTTAAGAAGCCAGGCAAATATAAAGGGCCTGTTCCCACTATATGAGTTTACCCAAGAGCCTCCCCGAGTATTAAAAAAAATATCAAACTTGTGGTAAGTACGTAGAAGTACTAGCGGGTACGTCAGACCTCGGGACGTCTCTTAGCGGCTCGTAACGCTAACCTGGCAGGTACTACGGGGAACGCAGTAAAAAATGTCCACAGAAGCCCCGAGTACCCTACAGGAACGGCTATTACCGTAATTCTCCTCGAGTCGAATCAGGGGAACCGGGGAACCTCGTACATGGGACAGGCCCCTTAAGGGTGGTTATCCTAGGATTGCATCCAGTACCCTCTGCTAGTGAGGACAGGAAACAGGGAGATAGGGGATCTGAATGTGTGGCTGAGGGGGCTGGTGCAGGAGCAAGGATTTTACTATATAGACCACGGGGATCTCTTCTGGGGTAGGGGACCTGTACAAAAGTAAGGGTTACACCTTAACTGGAGGGGACTGACGTTCTGGCAGGCAGGTTTGCTAGGGATACACGTGGGTTTAAACTAAATAGTGGGGGGGTGGAGGGATTGACAAATTGGGATTATAAAGATGGAATTGAAGGGAAGTGACTATAGGAAAAGTTACTAAAGACTCCCAATTAATGGGAAGGAAAGTTCGAAGAAGGGATAAGAGAGTAAGGTCAGGGCCAATTGCGAGCATACGGGTGACATGAATACATGTCAAAGGTGCTGTATATGAATGCGCGAAGTATAAAGAAATAAAGGGGACGAGCTTGAGGCTCAGTAAAAATTGGCAAGTATGATGTTGTGGGAATTCAGAGACAAGGCTGCAAGAGGGCCAGGGCTGGGAACTGAATATTCAAGGGGTAAACCTCCTATTGAAAAAAGACAGACAGGTGGCAGAGGGGGTGGGGTGGCTCTGTTGTGTGAGAATGAAATTCAGTCCCTTGCAAGGGGTGACATTGAAACAGGAGATGTGGATCAGTAATGGATAGAACTTAAGGAATTGTAAGGGTAAAAATCTCAATAATGGACAATCACAGGCCCCCTAACAGTAGCCTGGACATAGGGTGCAAGTTGAAACAGGAATTAAAATTGGCATGTAGTAAAAGTAATGCTGTGGTTGTTATGGGAGATTTCAACATGTAGGTAGGCTGGGAAAAGCAGGTTGGTACTGGAAAACCCCAAGAAAGGGAGTTTGTGGAGTGCTCCGTGATGGATTCTTAGAGCATCTATGTATTGGAGCCTACCAGGAGAAGGCAATTCTGGATTAGAGTTATGTAATGAACCAATTTGATAAAGGAACTTGAGGTTAAGGAGCCATTAGGTAGTGCCACATAACATGGTCAGGTTTAATCTACAATTTGATGAGAGAGAAGGGTAGTTCGGAGGTGTCAGTGTTGCAGTTGAATAAAGGGGAGTATGGGCCATGAGGAGGAGCTGGCCAAAGTTGATGGAAAAATACACTAGCAGGGAGACAGTGGAACTTACAATGGCAGGTATTTCGGGAATTATACAGAAGGTGCAGATCAGTTCATTCCAAAGAGGAAGAAAGATTCCAAGGGGAGTAAGGGGCGACCATGACATCAGGGACAGTATAAAAATTAAAGCGAAGAAGTACAACGTAGCAAAGATGAGCGGGAAACAAGAGGATTGGGTAATGTTTAAAGAACAACAAGATAACCAAAAGACAATACGGGGAGAAAAGATGAGGTACAAAGGTAAGCTAGCCAAGAATATAAAGGAGGATAGTAAAAGCTTCTTTACGTATGTGAAGAGAAAAAAATTAGTTAAGACCAAAGTTGGACTCTTAAGACTGAAAAAGGTGAATTTATTATGGGGCAAACAAGAAAATGGCAGATGAGTTGAACAGGTACTTTGGATCTGTCCTCACTAAGGAGGACACGAAACAATCTTCCGGATGTACTAGTGGCCAGAGGAGGAATTGAAGGAAATCCACATTAGGCAGGAAATGGCCTGGGACTGAAGGCTGATAAATCCCCAGGGACTGATGGTCTGCATCCCAGGGCACTTAAGGAAGTGGTTCTAGAAATTGTGGACGCATTAGTGATCATTTTCCATTGTTCTATAGATTCAGGATCAGTTCCTGTGGATTGGAGGGTAGCTAATGTTATTCCACTTTTTTAGAAAGGCGGGAGAGAGAAACGGGGAATTATAGACCAGTTAGCCTGACATCGGTGGTGGGGAAGATGCTGGAGTCAATTATAAAAAGATGAGATATAGCAGAACATTTGGATAGCAGTAACAGGATCGGTCCGAGTCAGCATGGATTTACGAAGGGGAAATCATGCTCGACTAATCTTCTGGAATTTTTTGAGGATGTAACCAGAAAATGACAAAGGAGAGCCAGTGGATGTAGTGTACCTCAATTTTCAGAAAACATTTGATAAGGTCCCACATAGGAGATTAGTGGGCAAAATGAGGGCCACGTGGTAATTGGGGGTAGAGTGCTGACATGGATAGAAAATTAGTTGGCAACCAGAAACAAAGAGTAGTGATAACGGGTCCCTTTCAGAATAGCAGGCAGTGACTAGTGGGGGTACTGCAAGGCTTCGGTGCTGGGACCGCAGCTATTTACAATATATATCAATGATTTAGATAAAGGATTCAAAGTAACATTAGCAAATTTGCAGATGACACAAAGCTGAGGGTGCAGTGTGAACTGTGAGGAGGATACTATGAGAAATGCAGGGTGACTTGGACAGGTTGGAGTGAGTTGGCCGATGCAGGTTTAATGTGGATAAATGTGAGGTTATCTACTTTGATAGCAAAAACCAGGAAGGCAGATTATTATCTAGGTGTAAAATTGGGAAAAGAGGAAGTACAACGGGATCTGGGGGTCCTTGTTCATCAGTCTGAATGTATGCACAGGTAGAGCAGCTTAGGAGTGAAGAAAGCGAATGGCATGTTGGCCTTCATAGGCACAAGAGTTGAGTATAGGAGCAAAGAGGTCCTTCTGCAGTTGTACAGGGGCCCTAGTGAGACCACACCTGGAGTATTGTGTGCAGTTTTGGTCCCCTAATTTGAGGAAGGACATTCTTGCTATTGAGGGAGTGCAGCGTAGGGTTTTTACAAGGTTAATTCCCGGGATGGCGGGACTGTCATATGCTGAAAGAATGGAGTGGCTGGGCTTGCATACTCTGATGAGATGGGATCTTATTGAAACATATATGATTATCAAGGGTTTGGACATGCTAGAGGCAGGAAACATGTTCCCAATGTTGGGGGAGTCCAGAACCAGGGACCACAGCTTAAGAATAAGGAGTAAGCCAATTAGAACGGAGATGAGGAAACACTTTTTCACACAGATCTGTGAGTCTGTGGAATTCTCTGCCTCAGAGGGTGGTGGATCTCTGGATACTTTCAAGAGAGAGCTAGATGGGGTTCTTAAAGATAGCAGAGTCAGGGTATATGGGGAGAAGGCAGGAACGGGGTACTGATTGGGGATGATCAGCCATGATATGTATATTGATGGGCTGGTGCTGGTTTTTGAAGGACAAAATGGCCTATCCGGCACCTATTGTCCACTGTCTATTGTCTATAATCTTTTATAAGTAGAAAGGAACCGCAGATTCTGGTTGACACTGAAGATTGACACAAAATGTTGGAGTAACTCAGCGGGACAGACGGCATCTCTGGAGAGAAGGAATGGGTGTGAGAAGGAGTGCGACCCTTCTTCAGACCCTCCTTCTTCTGAAGAAAGGTCACGAACCAAAACGTCACCCATTCCATCGCTCCAGAGATGCTGCCTGACCTGTTGACTTGTTCCAGCATTTTGTGTCTATGATCTTTTATGATTTACACCATTGCTACTACCATCAGTAATCACTTTAGTAATTACTTTCAGATCACGTGTTTGGACAGGAGATGTGAAAGTAATTTCTCTGGAGAACATAGTTTACTCAAACAAATGCACATTGCATTCAAACAACTAAATGATGCAAAACATCTCACTGCAAGAGGAGGGAGGTTGTTTGTAAAATCAAATTAATCATGGCTGCTGAGGGTTTGTTATATTAAAAAAAAACTTCAATCTCTTCTGTACATCTTGTATGTGATTTCAAAATTGTTTAAGAAATATGTAAACATTTAGAAACATAGAAACATAGAAAATAGGTGCAGGAGGAGGCCATTCGGCCCTTCGAGCCAGCACCATCATTCATTGTGATCATGGCTGATCGTCCCCTATCAATAACCCGTGCCTGCCTTCTCCCCATATCCCTTGATTCCACTAGCCCCTCGAGCTCTATCTAACTCTCTCTTTAATCCATCCAGTGATTTGGCCTCCACTGCCCTCTGTGGCAGGGAATTCCACAAATTCACAACTCTCTGGGTGAAAATGTTTTTTCTCACCTCTGTCTTAAATGACCTCCCCTTTATTCTAAGACTGTGGCCCCCGGTTCTGGACTCGCCCAACATTGGGAACATTTTTCCTGCATCTAGCTTGTCCAGTCCTTTTATAATTGTATATGTTTCTATAAGATCCCCCTCATCCTTCTAAACTCCAGTGAATACAAGCCTAGTCTTTTCAATCTTTCCTCATATGACAGTCCCGCCATCCCAGGGATCAATCTCGTGAACCTACGCTGCACTGCTTCAATCACAAGGATGTCCTTCCTCAATTTAGGAGATCAAAACTGTACACAGTACTCCAGATGTGGTCTCACTAGTGTGCACTGAAGTGTGTAGGGATATCTATTTTAACTAATTATCCTTCAGTTTTTATACTGATGCAAGGAACTGGTAGATCCAGCCTGAAGAACGGTCCCCTGACCTGAAACATGACAAATCGAAGTTAAACACAAAATGCTGGAGTAAACCAAGTGGAACAGGCAGCACCTCTGGAGAGAAGGAATAAGTGAAGTTTTGGGTCGAGACAAAATCAACGTCCTCTGCAAGATGCTGCCTGACCTGCTGAGTTACTCCAGCACTTTGTCTTCCATTAACCTCAACTGGTAATTTGTTTTAATTTGTCCATACTATCTCTTCATAATATTATCAAACATTTTATTTAAATGTTGGTGACTGTGAATCCACACAATTCCAACGCACTTGTGTGTAATTAGGCCAAAACCAGATGGGCCATGTACTAATTTAATGGAGGAGGTTTTTATGTGTCTTTAAAGGTTGAAAGATTTACCGGACTTGTTGCAAATGATAGTTCCAAGTGTGTGAGCGTCATATCCAGAAGATTGTCACCCTGGCTTGCAATGGCTGTAGTTGGTATGGTTTAGAACATGCACCGCAATTACTTGCCTCGGTTTACCTGATAGCATCTTCCAAATCTACAGTTTCAACCATGTGGATTTAGGAGGAGAGGAACACCCCTGTCCCCTGTCTCCATCAAGGGTGCGGATGTTGCAGTTTACCAAGGAGTACAAGTACCTTAGAGTTTACCTGGACAGTAAACTGGACTGGTCCAGGAACGCTGAGGCCCTGTATAAGAAGGGGCAGAGACGTCCTGTACTTTCTGAGAAGGCTCCGCTCTTTCAAACGCTTGCAGTAAGATGCCACAGATGTTCTATCAATCGGTGGTGGGCCAGTGCCATCTTCTACGTTGCCGTGTGCTGGGGTAGCTGGGCGAAGGCAACAGAATCAACAAGCTCATCAGGAAGGCTGTCTCCGTCCTGGGGGTGGAGCTCCCAAAGTTGGTCTCCAGCAAAGGCCGCCAGCTCCTCGATGTTAGGTCGCAGTGCGGACAGAGATACGATGCGGAAAATAATCGCATCTCCATCGAGGTAAGAGATTAAAAAAATGTTTCCCCCCCCCCCCCCACACACATAAAACAAGCTAAAGATCACTAAAACATACATTTAACACACACCAAAGAAACAACAGAGAAGGGACAGACAGACTGTCGGCAAGGCAGCCATTGCAGGCGCCACCCGGTGGATTGACTGACTCAATTTACCCCCAATCATTGCACATCCCCAATCCTGGACTTTCAACTCGTCACTTTAATGTCATGGTTCATGTTTCTTCTTCTGTTTTAGAGAGAGTACAGAGGAGATTTACTAGAATGTTGCCAGGGTTGCAGCAACTATGTTACAGAGAAAGGTTGAACAAGTTAGGTCTTTATTCTTTGGAGCGCAGAAGGTTAAGGGGGGACTTGATTGAGGTCTTTAAAATGATGAAAGGGATAGACAGAGTTGACGTGGATACGTTTTTTCCCATTGAGGGTAGGGAAGATTCAAACAAGAGGGCATGACATGAGAATTAAGACAGAAGTTTTGGGGTAACGTGAGGGGGAACTTCTTTACTCAGAGGGTGGTGGCTGTGTGGAATGAGCTTCC
The DNA here is from genome assembly GCA_035221665.1 of Okamejei kenojei. Lineage (NCBI taxonomy): Eukaryota > Metazoa > Chordata > Chondrichthyes > Rajiformes > Rajidae > Okamejei > Okamejei kenojei. The sequence goes on from CM069139.1 coordinate 85,280,921, forward strand.
AGCAGAAGTGGTGGAGGCAGGATCGATTTTAACATTTAAGACTAAAGTGGATAGGTATATGGACGGGAAGGGAATGGAGGGTTATGGTCTGAGTGCAGGTAGATGGGACTAGGGGAAAACAAATGGTCGGCATGGACTGGAAGGGCCGAGAGGGCCTGTTTCCGTGCTGTAATTGTTATATGGTTGTTATATTATATGGCTGTTTTATGTCTGTTGGAAGATCAACTTCCCTCCTGGGATAAATAAAGTTGTATCATATCGTGTAAGCTCACCGAGGGCTTCAGGTGTGTGAGCATAACATCACCTGTGGTGCTCCCTACAAGTTGCGCATCACTATGACTTGGAAATATTCATTGTTAATGAATCCAAAGCCTGGAGGTCCCCACCCAACACCACTGCTAGAGTGGCTTCACCAGGAGGACAGCACCATCTTCTGTCGGGAAGGGTTTAATGGGCAACAAACAGGTTTCAACTGTTGCATTCTCATCCTGTAAATGAATAGAAAGGAAAGGAATCCAATCCGTACTTCTTGAAGAGAGGCAGGTGAGCTTTACACTTAGAAAGTCCACTGAAGGTATTTAACTTTTGCTAAGGTTCTTGACAACTCTTTGTTACATGTGAACAGGTTGAAGGATCTGACTAGTAGAACGGAAAAAGGCTCACTCGTCTGTTTAGTTACAAATCAGTTTTATTGGCAATGGAGAGAACAAAAACAATACTTGTCTTAGTATGCGCGGGGTCCGTTTTACAGCAGCACACCCCTTTCTAGTCCACAACTGTCTTTTTCTGTAAACCAGCATCTGCATTTCCTTGTTTTAACATCAACGAAAGCTGTTCCCAAAGAGTGCATCCAAAACCATGCCAGGATTTGCCCTCTTTTCCCACTGCAGATTTCCATAGATTTCTCATTTATCTTGGACCTTTTGTAGCCTTAGGACAGCATAAAGTTGTTTTCTATTCAGCAAAGCCTTTCTGACGTGTAGTTACTGCTGCAGTACAAGATGCTACAGGTAATGTCCATATATATGATTAGTGTAGGAAGGAACAGCAGATGCTGGTTTATACCGAAGATAGACACAAGGAGCTGGAGTAACTCAGCGGCACAGGCAGCATCTCTGGAAAGAAGGAATAGGTTACGTTTCGAGTCGAGACCATTTTACTGTGAGATTATGCAACAGTTGAACATACTTGATCTCTCTTTCAAGTAAGTTTCCAAAGCATTCTTTTTATAGTCATTCCAAGACATTCTACATAGTTTGATGTTGAGAATATTGCCAGGATGATTATTAGTGGAGATATGGTTCCACCTACACAAGACACTAACCACTTGTTACAGTTAAATTCCTAAAGATTTATATAAGTAAAATATTGCCAAGTAATTCTATATGCATGGAAGGAATTCCATCAGTTTTGCATGGAGAAGATCTTGATTTTCATTATTTCTGAAGCTACATTGATTGCATTGAAATCATTAGACAATACAAGAAGGTGTCATCTCTGCACTGTCAACTCATAATTATTATAAGTAAATGAAATGAAAAAACTGCTGCATTACATGTTATTAGCAGATCCTTTCAAGTACAGACAATGGTACCTAATTTTGAAAGAGCATCTATTCATTGCAATGAAATAAATTATAAATTGAAATAGGAAGCGATGAAAGACAAAGTCTGTCAAGGTCGTTCCAATGATAGATTGGCATCAGATTCAAGAGATAACAAAACACACTAACATGTAGTACTAGCAGCTGCAGTACAAAAATGTACATCAATACTAACAAATCATGGATGTTAGACATCTGAAATAAAGAGCAGGAATTCTGGAAGAATTCACTTATCATTACCATTAAGGGCCTGTCCCACTTTCACGACTTAATCCAAAACCTCTGCCGAGTTTAAAGGACCTTAAAAAAAATTCAAGATTTTGGTCATCTACGAATTCGTAATACGTTCCACGAATATGCTCACGAACTGGAGTGACAGAGGTCACGTGCTGATCAAAGATCCAAGAGCAAGCAAGATAGACCACTCCTTCTAAATGCAATGCGCTGACGTGTAGTATGCAACGGAGCAGAACGTGGGCCTTTTTTCATCCATTTCAGTAACCGGTCCCGACTCGCAGTGTAATCAGCGTTGCGAGGGAACAGTTTGTGTTAATACATTATAATTCTGAAAATGAGGAGAGATTTTTCCCAAATAAATTTTATTTTTACGAGGATGTTTCCGTAACCGGCTTCCTTCTCCGCACTACTATCCTACGGGATCTTTGGTGCGGAGACGGAAATGGGGCCGAAAATTACCCATAAATCTGCCCATGACCGTACTATGTCTTTTTCGTCGAGTGGACTATCTTGCTCGCTATAGAATCTTTGGTGCTGATGTTGACTGAAGCTTTTTTTTTCACTCACCTTTTTTTCTCTGTCCAGCTGCCGAGCTACGAGTGCCCACAAATATCTACGAGTACCCACGAATGCCTACAACTACCCTCACAGCCTACTACGGTCTGCCCACGAACTAACCACGAGTAAAAAGTTGCAATTTTCTTCATCCGAACTATTTTTTTTACTCGTGGACATTTTTCATCGGGCTGGAAAAAACGTCCTGACTTACCTGATGCCCCGAGTACCTACGGCTGGCATAACGAGCCGCTACGATATATCTACGAACTCCTACGGACTCATTACGAACATTCTGCGAGTTTGAATCAGGGGAAAACTCTGGAGAATTCGTGAATTACCTCGTGAAAGTGGGACAGGCCCTTTACCTCCTGAAATTCAAAACATTGTTTTAATGCAGAAATATCAAAATACATTCAAACTTATTCCCAATAAAATGTAGAAAACATGGACACAAGGAACTGTTCATGCTGCTTTACAAAAAAGGACATGTAGAAAACATGATGATAATGTTTGCATTCTCAGATTTCATGTTATGGTGTGTGTGTATGTGAACGCCTAACTCTGATGTGCAAGAGAAACTTGACAAGCCGGTAATAAAATGAATTGTAATTTCAGTTCTTCACAGAAACAACAGGAGCAGCAGCAGGAGCCCCACATGCAACAGCGGGAGCTAGAGTGTGACACAATTCACTGTTACCTGGAGTAGGAGCTGCACCGTGCACAGAGGGAGCTGAAAAAGCTGGCAGCAAATGTACGCAGGCTTATCTTCAGACATCAACATTAATTCAAAGATAGACACAGAATGCTGGAGTATTGACTGAAGAAGGGTCTCGAACCGAAACGTCACCCATTCCTTCTCTCCAGAGATGCTGCCTGTCCTGCTGAGTTATTTCAGCACTTTGTGTCTTTGGTGTAAACCAGCATCTGCAGTTCCTGCCGACACATCAACATTAATTCTTTGCTTTTTCTTCAAATATATTGGTTTTAAACTAAACTCCAGTGATTTTACCTGTTGGGATAAGATTAAACGGCTGCTGTTTCCAAAAGAGTGGTGACCAAGATTGAATTTGACTGAACTGACAAAGCTTTCGTTATTTTACTTATTTTAATGTATGTGACTAATCATCACTTAGTTATTCTGTGATAATGATAACTCCTATTTGTTACTTTTATTGCCATTAATTAGTTTTAACAGGAGCACATACCAGCCCACCAACTGATTCATGTCATGGTATTGGTGAGGAGTGGTTACAGAAGGAAGCTCAGGTTATCAGGAAAGGATAGGCAGCAGCTCAAAGTAGTCTATGAGACTGCAGGAGAGCTGGGAGGAATATTATTAAACACATTTATTTTAAGCAAAGTAAACCATATTAACCATATAACCATATAACAATTACAGCACGGAAACAGGCCCTCTCGGCCCTTCCAGTCCGTGCCGACCATTTGTTTTCCCCTAGTCCCATCTACCTGCACTCAGACCATACCCCTCCATTCCCTTCACATCCATATACCTATCCACTTTACTCTTAAATGTTAAAATCGATCCTGCCTCCACCACTTCTGCTGGAAGCTGATTCCACACAGCCACCACCCTCTGAGTAAAGAAGTTCCCCCTCACGTTACCCCGAAACCTCTGTCCCTTAAATTCTCATGTCATGCCCTCTTGTTTGAAACTTCCCTACCCTCAATGGGAAAAATGTATCCACGTCAACTCTGTCTATCCCTTTCATCATTTTAAAGACCTCAATCAAGTCCCCCCCTTAACCTTCTGCGCTCCAAAGAATAAAGACCTAACTTGTTCAACCTTTCTCTGTAACATAGTTGCTGGAACCCTGGCAACATTCTAGTAAATCTCCTCTGTACTCTCTCTATTTTGTTGACATCCTTCCTATAACTAGGCGACCATATTGCATGATAAGATATTGCAGGTCTTTTTTTTTTCCTGAGTCGTCTTGTTGTTAATTTTAGGGAGCCCTCAAACAAACAAGTGCCAGCACGGTGGCGCAGCTCTAGAGTTTGTGCCTTGCAGCACCTGAGACCAGGGTTCAATCCTGACTATGGGTGCTGCCTGTACGGAGTTTTGTTTATTCTTCCTGCGATCGCATGGGTTCTCTCTGGGAGCTCCGGTTTCCTCCCACACTCCCAAAGACTTTCAGGTTTGTAGGTTAATTGCCAGCTATAAATTGTCCCTAACTAGTGCATGGGGATTGCTGGCAGGCGCGGACTGGGTGGGCTGAACGGCTTGTTTCCATGCTGTATCTGTAAAATAGTGCATGCACAGCCAAGGAAGACAACAGAAGCTCATGCTTATCTCAAGCTTGTGTCCTGGGCACCACCTTTACTGCTTTCACCAACACACTTCCAGAGCAGAATTTATAGCACCCACTCATTGGATCAACCTCTTGGCCAAAGCTTTCTTAAGAAAAATTATGAAACAACAGTAATAAAGCTAAATGAAACCACAAGTTTAGATAGCAAAGATAAACTCTGGTACATTTAATCATCTATCTAATGACAACAATATTTAGTTATGTTATGCACAATAGGCTTGTAAAACTTCCCATCAATAATTATATCATTTTTTACTGAATATGATTTCCCATCTGGAACTCTTGCAAAAGTTATTGTGAGCATAAAAATTAATCTCCCAAATGGACATGGACAGAGTACCCCTGGTCCTCTCCTTTCACCACAGCCAACCGCCACATCCAACACATCATTCTCCAACATTTCTGTCACCTCCAACGTGATCCCACCACCAGTCCCATCTTTCCATCCCCCACCTCTTTTAGCGGACCGCTCCCTCCTCCTTATCTCACACATTTTGTCCTTTCCTCTGGCCTTTATCCAACCACCTTCCAATCAACAACTACCCTTGTCTTGTATCCACCTATTACTTGAGAGAGACACAAAAATCTGGAGTAACTCAGCATCTGGAGAAAAGGAACAGGTGACATTTCGGGTTGAGACCCTTCTTCACCTATCACTTGCCGGGTTTGTGCCTTGCCCCTTCTCTTCACACCCCTCCCCCTCACTGAAATCAGTGTGAAGAAATGACCTGACCCAAAACGTCACCTATCCATGTTCTCCAGAGATGCTGCCTGACTCGCTGTGTTACTCCACCACTTTGGCTTTATCAAAAAACTATTCCTTAGTTTAAATTGAACAGGAATTGTGTATATGTTGATAATTGTACTTTCATTAGTGAAATTAGTTTCATCACAGCTATTGGATTTTATCGTGCACACCGTAATGTGTCTTATGTCCCAAATTGCTCTCTCGCTGTTTCATCCTCTCATTTTAATCTCACTGGCGTAACAATCTGCCAAGCATAATGTCTCCCAAACCTCTTAGAAGTGATTCTATTGCTGTAATTAATTCCTTCTTAAAATAGTTTTTTGAAAGTAGTTGCAGAAAGAATCTTAATCACTCGACTCTAAGTGAATCAAAATGTGGAAAAAGTTGGAGATAAACATGATATAACTTGCAGTGAGTTCATTTTAACCACAGAAAATGGATGGTTTGGGGAAAGATGTATTAGTGTTACAGATGTTATGAAACTGCATCTCCCAGAATTAATCACATTTTATTGATTGAAAAACTGTTGGAGACATGCCCTTCGGCCCACCGAGTCCAAGCACTTATTCACACTAGTTCTATGTTATCCGCGGAGTCAGGGGATATGGGGAGAAGGCAGGACAGGCTACTGATTGGGGGTGATCAGCCATGATCACATTAAATGGAAGTGCAGGCTCAAAGGGCCGAATGGCCTACTCCTACACCTATTGTCTATTGTCTATTGTATCCTACTTTTGCATCCTCCTCCTTACACACTCGGGGCAATATACTGAATCCAATTAACCTACAAACCTGCACGTCTTTGGGATGTGGGAAGATTTTTGATTGGAGAAAGGCTAACTTTGAGGGAATGCGTAAGGATTTAAAAGGAGTGAATTGGGACACTTTGTTTTATGGGAAGGATGTAGAAGAGAAATGGAGGACATTTAAAGGTGAAATTGTAAGAGTACAGAATTTTAGTCCCTGTTAGGGGAAAGGAATAGTAAAAAAATTGGAAAGAGCCAAGTTTTCAAGGGAAATTGGACACTTGTTTCGAAAAAAGAGAGATATCTACAATAATTATAGGAGGCATGGAGTAAATGAGGTACTAGAGAGTATAAAGAATGTAAAAAGAATCTTAAGAAAGAATTAGGAAGGCTAAAAGAAAATATGAGGTTGCTTTGGCAAGAAAGGTGAAAAGTAAAACCCAAAGGGTTTCTCCACTATATTAATAGCAAAAGGATAACGAGGGATAAAATTGGACCATTAGAGAACCAGAATGGACAGCTATCTGCAGAGCCAAAAGAGATTTGGGAGATATTTGAAACAATTACTTTTCTCGGTAATTCACCAAGGAGAAGGATATTGAACTCTGTGAGGTAAGGGAAAAAAAGTAGAGTAGCTATGGAAAACTATGAGATACAAAAGAGGAGGAAGTACTGACACTTTTGAAAAATATAAAAGTGGATAAGATCTCCAGTCCTGACAGATATTCCCTAGGACATTGAGGGAAGTTAGTGTCAAGAAATAGCAGGAGCCCTATGACAGAAAATACTTTCAAATGTCATTAGAAACGGGAAAAAGTGCCGGAGGATTGGCGGTATTGCGCTCATGTTGTTCCATTGTTTAAAAAGGGATCAAAGAATAAACCTTAGCAATTATAAGATGCCTGTTAGTTTGACGGTCAAGGTGGGCAAATTAATGGAAAGGATACTGAGATAATATATATAAGCATCAGATGGATAAACAGGGTCTGATCAGGAACAGTCAACATGGATTTGTCCTGTTAAACATTGAAGGTCAGAAAGTTTGACAAACCTCTTGAATTTTTGAAGCGGTACTAGGGAAATTGATGAGGGTAAAGCATGGATGTTGTCTATTGGATTTCATTAAGGCCTTTGATAAGGTTCCCCATGGAAGGTTTTAAGAAGGTCAATCTATTGGGTGTTAAATGGCGGAGTACACAGATGGTTTCAAAACAGTGGATGAATGGGACATGTCAGAGAGTCATGGTGGATGCTGTTTGTCAGGTTGGAAGCGGTGACCAGTGGGGTGCCTCAGGGATCAGTGTTGGCTGCATCCCAGAGTATTAAGGAAGTGCATAGGTTTCCCTGAATGTGGAATCGCATGAAGATAGGGTGTTAAAAGTAAAGCTAAACTAAACATTTGGGGGGGGGGTGCTGGGCCTTTATCAATCAGAAGCACTGAATATAGGAGTAGGGAAGGAATGTTAAACAATATGAATGAAGGGGGGGGGGGGGGGGGGGGGGGGGGGGGGGGGTGTAAGGGGGGGGGGGGGAGGGGGACAAGGCATTGGTAAGACCAATTCGGGAGTATGGTGTACAATTTTGGTCCCTTATTAACGAAGGATGTCAACAAAAGCCTTAGAGAGAGTACAGAGGAGATACGTTACTAGAATGTTGCCTGGTTCCCAGCAACTATGTTACAGAGAAAAGGTTGAACACCAGTTAGGTCTTATTCTTTGGAGCGCAGAAAGGTTAAGGGGGGACTTGGGATTGAGGTCTTTAAAATGATGAAAGGGATAGACAGAGTTGACTTGGATACGTTTTTCCCATTGAGGGTAACACTCTCAAGATTCAAACAAGAGGCATGACATGAAAATTAAGGGACAGAAGTTTAGGGATAACGTGTGGGGGAACTTTCTTTACACAGAGTGACCAACAGTGGCGGAATGAGGTCCAGCAGAAGTGGTGGAGGCAGGATTGATTTTAACATTTAAAAGTAAAGGGGATAGGTATATGGACGGGAAGGGAAACTGGAGGGTATGGTCTGAGTGCAGGTAGACATGGGACTAGGAGAAAACAAATGGTCGGCAAGGACTGAAAGCCGAGGGCCTGTTATTGTTTTCCCGTATGTAATTGTTATATGTTATATGTTATTATTAATATAAAATTTACCTGTGATGGATATAGCTTTTTTTGTATTTTTTAATAATATTTTTATTCTTTAAAACTTTAAACACATATTATGGTAAAAACATTTCATGTGTAATCAATCATACATTAGTAATATTATCAATTGTGGATTCATTCTGCTTCTAATTTTTTTTAATGTAGCAAGTAGTTGCAATGTTACAACATTTTGAGGTTTTAAAAATCAAGTCTACAATTTTATAGGCCATAAGATATGGCATAAAAAATAAGTTTAATTTGACACCATAAATTCACTGTCATATCTCAGTATAAAAAAAGTATGGCCAATTTTCATACTCTCGGAAATTAGCATCTTGTTCCCTATTGCCTTTTCCATTGACTGAACACATTTAAAGCTGTGATCAAGGACAGCAAAAGCCCATTACGGGAATGAGGGGATTAACTTTCTTAACGTTAAATTAAGAGAACTCAATGACAATTTCAGTTATTATAGATTGAAGCATTCTGAAACAATTATGAAACAATTACTTGGATGTACCTGAAATTAAAGCACATAATTCTTAGTTAGTTATCTAATTGTAGCTAATTACAAAATTCAATTTCTAGATCTAAATTTATGAAAAAGGCCAACTTGCTTGGTTGCTTTAATGAGCATTTCATATGCCTCTGGTTCACTTTTTTAACTCTCCAATAAACACAGCTCAATATATATGCTCCTCTGCTTGCTCTGATAGTAGTTGTTATTTGGGACAGGCTCTTTACTTTTGACGCTGAATTACACCTCAGAGGTGCATAAGGGCCCAGAGATATTGTTTAGTACACAAAAAAAATCGGGCAGGTCCTGACAACCTTGAGCCTTACTTCCTAAAGCTAGCCGCTGAATTTATTGCATTGCCTCTGACTATCATTTTTAATCACTATCACTGGAGACAAACGAAATTCCCCTTTAAAGATTTTGGAGGAAATCTGCCTTTGTTCTCCCACTGTTTAAAGGGGGGACCCCACTGTGCTAAACAACTATGGCCCATCTCCAACTGTCTGTTTTAAGTAAGGTGCTGGAATCCATTGTAAAGGGGGGGGGGGGGGCGGGGGGGCGGGGGGGGACCAGAAAATTGTGGAACAACTGGAACTTTTTTATATCAAATAACAGTATTTTATCTGAATTTCAATCTTTTTTTTAGGAAAAAATATAGTATGTCTCTCTTTAAAAACAGCTGCTTTAAAAGTAGTAAATAATTTTATGAATTTTTAGACAATAAGCAACACTGTGCAGCCCTTTTCGTTGACTTAATCAAAGGCTTTTGATACTGTGGGATCATGCCTAAACTATTGTTACAAAGACTATGCGCATCGGTTTGTCTGATCAAGCTGTCTGTTGTTTAAAAACTATCAATCAGGCAGATCCCAAGTGCAGGCTCAAAAAATTGCCTACTCCAGCACCTATTGTCTATTGTCTATGTATCCTACTTTTGCATCCTCCTCCTTACACTCGGGGCCAATGTACAAATCCAATTAACCTACAAACCTCACGTCTTTGGATGTGGGAAATTATTTGATTGGAGAAAGCTAACTTTGAGGAATGCGTAAGATTTTAAAGGAGTGAAATTGGGACACATCTTTTTTTATGGGAAGGATGTAGAAAATGGAGGACATTTAAAGGTGCAATTGAAAGTGCTACAGACCTTTATGTCCCTGTTAGAGTGAAAGGAAATAGTTATAAAAATTGGAAAGAGCCAAGGTTTTCAAGGGAATTGGACACTTGTTTCAAAAAAAGAGAGATATCTACTAATTTTAGCGAGGCATGGAGTTAAATGAGGTGCAAGAAGGAGTAAATAAAGAATGTAAAAAGAAACTTAAGCAAAGAAAATTAGGAAGGCTAAAAAAGATACGAGGTTGCTTTGGCAAGAAATGGGTGAAAGTAAACCCAGAAGGGATTCTACAGCTATATTATATAGCAAAAGGATAACGAGGGATAGAATTGGACCATTAGAGAACCAAATGGACAGCTATCTGCAGCGCCAAAAAGTGATGGGAGCAAAAGATACATTGAACAATTACATTTCTTCGTGTATTCACCAACGAGAAGGATACTTGAAACTCTGTGAGGTAATATATATATCGAAAAAAAAAAAAAAAAAAAAAAAAAAGTAGAGTAGCTATGAAACTAAGATTCAAAGAGGAGGATGTACTGACACTTTTGGAAAAATATCAATAGTGATAAGTCTCCAAGTCCTGACAGGATATTCCCAGAATAACACCAAACCAAATGTTTATCTACATTGAGGGAAGTAGTGTAGAAATAGCAGGAGCTATGACAGAAATATTTCAAATGTCATAGAAGCGGAAACGGGAAACGGGATCCCAGTGTGTGCGAGCAGAAGGTATTACTCCTAGCTCTCTTAATGTATCCAAGGGTGTGCCAGGGATCGGTTCTATGACCTTTAATTATTTATCTCTATTTATATTAATAGTCCAGATCAATCTAAAGCAGATATTCAACGCAATTTCCTTTTATGCTGACGACCACAGTGATATTGCTCTGCGTCTACACCCCAAATCAGGCTCTCTGTCAGCTCCAAACTTGCTTTTAACTCTGTGCAAGCGTAACCAGTGTGATTTAAAAAACTTGTTTTAAATGCTAGACAAGACAAAGCTCATGCTGAATTTTTTCACTAAGCTAAATCACAGCCCTCGGACTTCCCTTCTATCACCACTTTGCGGGCTCTGGGATTTAATCTGTCTCAGAAATAAATATCAGGGAATTATAATAGCTAAGCATAAACGAGAACTTACCAGTTTCGAAGTTTGATCGTTTTTTATGAGGAGTTACGATGAGGGATTACGTGAAGAACCCCCTGCGCTGGCAAACGGCATACTTCAAAGCAGCGGCATGAAAAAACACAGAACACAAAAAATAGCCGAAGTATTGTTTCCATCTAGTAAGTTCTATAATATGACTTAGAACTACCAGAATCATTTATTTTATGAGGGTGGGGGAGTAGGAGGGCACTACTCCCGCATCGTAACTCCTATAGAAATAACGATCAAACTTCGATAACTGGTAAGTTCTCGTTTAAATCTTACAATTTTACTTCTGAGAGTCACGTGAGTGACTACGTGAAGAGTTTAAAGCTTTCTGTGTTTTCGTGTCGTAGAATTTATTCCATACTACAGTACGGCTCATTAACAATGAAACGAGAATAACACATTTCCTCAAACATTGCCTCAAGTTATGTGAAAATATTTTCACATTATAAAAAAATGAAAATAATGCCCTTTCTATTGAAAAGCAAATTTATATCACAAATACTCAATTGCTATATATATATTTTTTATGGCATGACAAAGCACAATTTATAGCGAACCAAACATTTGGTGTCTAAATCTGACATCCATGACTGTTCCTTTATTTTAACAGTAATCTACAGCCTCCTGCGGCCTTGCATCTTTGCTCGATGGCTCATCCTGTGCCAATTGTGAATGTCAAATTTTCCTCCATTAACAGAGTGATTTTTCCATTCAGTGTCTAGCTCCTACTGAATGTATCCAATTGTTATTAACCATTCTAGAAATACATTCTCTCTATAACCATCAGTATTTACTGAACCCAATGTGGTTTTTGTGTGTACATAAGCAGTCTCATTGCCACAGACTCTTACCTCTACTGCAACATTTTCCATCAATGTTCACCCATACACACACAACTTAAAGCCAGCAAGGATGTGCTTATAGGTTTACCTTGGTTTCGTTTTCATGTGGTGGGGGGTCTTCTTGGCGTGACTTTGTTTGGTAGATTCATAAACATATATGAATAATGCAATTTGTAATACCAATCATGCCATTATAACATAAACATTTGCAATGTTTGCACTCTTATATTGATACTAAAGTTATCAGAATTATTATTTTCAATGTTTAAAGTTTTTTTTTTGAATCATAGATAGAGTTAAAGTCCATTTCTTAAAGGCATTTCAAGATTTTTTATCTCCTGCCTTTATTATTTTTTACAATTTTGACAGATTTTAAGAAATATACATTTATACACATATCTATATCTATATATATATATATATAATATATAATATATATATATACAACACAACATATATATATTTTATTAACATTTACATACATACTCCCTTTCCATATTGGGATATGTTACTGAATGCAATCTGATAAACTTCTTGGTTAATATATATTGTCCGTTTATAAGACGGTAACCACTCTGAGCCCTATAATTGGCTCTATCAATTAGATACTTAGAAAATGCCAATCCACAAGGAATTCACATATATCTAAATATGACAAAATAACTTTACTGTATACACAGACATCCAATTCCTTATAAACAAAATTATAGTTATTTAGACTTATTTCCGCAAATTGCAGGTATAACACTTCTTTATACATAATTTTTTTATTGATATATTGTAATTATTGGGTTTACATTCATAGACTTATTTGACCATCAGCTGTTGAGATGGTCTAGTCAACCTGTAGATAGTCAAATTTCATATTTTCACTTATGGAGGTTTTTGTACAACAATAAATTACTGCAGGTTTCTCAACCTGGAGATCCACAGTGGGTGCAGCAGCATCCAAAGAAACACAGGGGAGAACAGGACAACGACCTAGGTCGAGACCCTTTTTTGACTTCAATAAATTAACTGCAATTATGAATCAATCACTAGCAGTTCAAAATCACACAATATAACAGATGAACCATCAGAAAAGGACCCATATTGGGCCACCAAAATGCCCTCTGGCAGTGTCCTGCTACATATTCATCAGACACCCCCTGCCCTATTAAACAAAAAAGAGGAACACAAAGAATCTTTTCCCTCATGTAATTTGGAGAAAAGCATCCACCTTCACTGTTCTTAGATTACCCACAAGAATATTCGAAAGATCTGTGATTTTAATCTGTTGCAGTGCTATCAGATTAAATCGTAAGTAATCCATATTAATGACAATATGCTTTTTCTTCCCAAATTTGTTATCTATCCGATACCATTGTCCTCTTCCTTAGAGGATTAAACAGGTGGACTAAACTTTAAAACATACAACATCTGTTTACTTAGATAATCCCATAATTGTTGTTTGACCTTATCTTGTGACCCACAAGAAATATTTAAAATCAGTGATTATAAATCTGTAACCAGATTAAATCGAAGTATGCAAAATAATGACAATTAGTTTATATTCCTCCCACAATTTGGACCATAGTTCACATATGCCACAGTCCGTGGTATTGTTCATCTTGATACGACATGGACAGTTCCATAATAAAACAATCGATCTTTTTTATCCATAACCTCCCTAATACTTGAACAATTAATACGAATGTTTAAGAAATTCTTAGGACAACACCATTTATGTTTGCCTGGTATAATTGTCTGCAGTCCGCAAACAAAAACATAATCAATTGTTGTCATTTATAAAGAATAGATAATATTCTTATCTTTACCAAACATTCACAGAAGCTGTACATCATCTGTAACACTTGCTTACTCAGTGTGTAATTTTTATAGTTGAAGCAGCTTATGAAACCTTTTTTACATTTACTAATAATGATAACGTATCATTTGATATTTTGCCTAAGCCTCTTCACAAGGCATACATATTCTATTATAAGCTTCTGTATTCCTTCTTTTGGAACTCTATTTATATTTTCCCTAACCTAATGGAGGAACAAAGTATGGTCAACAAACAATAATTCATATTTGTATCAATGGAACAATTTTTTCCCCACTCTTATGGTGCTTAAATTACTTCTGAATTCAGAATAGTAATTTAAAAATATTTTAATTAATGCATGAGCATATGCTTTATGTAATGGTCAAGTCCTACGATCCACCAGGTTTGTATATGGCAGGCACTAATTTGCAGCTGCTCTTTATTCACTTCTAATTTAAATGTAATCGAGATAAACCCATACCATGTACCTCATTAGTGCAAGTGCTGATCTTTTATCAGTATATTGTTTCCTTCAGTGTTGACAGTTTACACAACTTGAACTGATTGATTGTTTGGACAAGTTTAACTTGCAACAGCTTGAACCCACTTTAATTAATTTCAAGCACCTGTAATATTGATTAACACTTTGTTAATCACAACAGTTTTTTTCCATGTTCTAGATTGTTTCTATTTTCCTTACACGGTGAAAGTGTAAATAATGATATTATTTGTATGGTTTATACCATGAATCTTTACACTAAGGTAATTTTATAATATACCATGTACGTTCCCCTTCTTTTTAAATTTACTTTTGAGTGCAAACCTGAAATCAGTTTTCCCCTTATACAGGTGAACCAATCCTCCTTAGTTATTTAAGTTTTAACCATCATAATACACCTGTAATCCCCCATAATTGGAGATTTCATGGACTTATTTTGTAACCCAGATGTTTGCACCTCTTCACGTACATCAAGCCTTCTTTTCCTTACAATTCTATAGGTTAAGATAAGGCTATTGTTTGGATAATGCACCGAACTTCTGCCTTTATTTGATCCATCATCAAATTTTTTTCATTGGATCATAGTTTTTTCACCGTTAAGATAAAAGATCTTTGTCTTTGTTTTGATCCATAATCCAAAATTTTTATTGGATCATAGTTTTCCATTTCCCAAAGTTTAAAGATCAGTGGTCTGTTCTTTGTAATTAATATCTTTGATTTATCATAAGGCAGGTTATTCTATAATAATCAGAGTTAATATATCCTGATTTGTATTAATCTGCAACCCTATGATGCAGATTCGGTAAATTATATATAGTTCTTCCTATTAAGCTCCACAACTAATGGCCAATTTTTTTTATTGCAAGTATTACATATTTGCACCATTTTGAAACTTTGAAATTGTATTTCTTATATCTCATATATTTGAGACATGGATATTTATAAATGGATTAACCATGATATTTAAATAAAACATAAAGTTTTATCGTATTCTTGAAGTTTGTGAGATACCATATAATTAATGTAGGTAGCTAGGTTTTCCATAGCCTCACCACTTCCTTTAGATATAGCCAAAACGTTTGCTATCTCAGCACACCTGGCCATACTTTATTTTTATTTTATTTGTGGTGTGCATTCATAATTCACATCACCACTTGCAGGCTCTGTCTTTTGCAGCCCTGATCCACTTGGAATTATATCCAAAGAGACTTCCTCCACCCTATCCAGGGTCAGAGTTTTTATTTTTCAATTTGGCACAATAGCCATATTTTGTATATTCAAGCCCCTCAGGGTCTTTTTTGGGGAACTGTTTTGGTATGTGACCCTGGTCTTTAGTACATTCAAGCCCCTCAGGGTCTTTTTTTTGGGGAACTGTTTGGGTACTGTGACCCTGGTCTTTAGTACATTCAAGCCCCTCAGGGTCTTTTTTTTGGGGGGGGGGGAACTGTTTGGGTACTGTGACCCTAGTCTCTTTTTATATTATCGAGTACTTTCTCCATATCGCGAATTTTATTAACTTTTTTTTAAAAACAGTCTTTCTGACTTTTAAAATAATCCTGCCAAAATTGTGGAGCATTTAAACCTTTTTCTACCGTATTTTAAACGGTACCAGTATCGGAACCGGCCCGTAATTAATCTCTCTCCCGATCGCTGGGTAATCCCCTGGACGTTCTTTTTAAAACTCCGTATTTTAACAGAGTAATCTGTTTATTTCCAAAAACTATTTAGTTAGTTTTTAAAACTTTAAAATCCTGGTTTCCACCAGGCACGGAGTTTTCTAGTCCTAAAAAAAATGTTTCAACAGCACTTTACCTGCCGGTTCCGAACCTACCGCTGTCGAGGAGCTGTCTGTGCAGCTCCTGCTTCTGCCGTCAGCGTCGACGTAATGCCGTTTGCCAGCGCCAGGCGGGGTTCTTCACGTAGTCACTCACGTGACTCCGAAGTAAAATTGATGATTCTCTCCCTTTTAAATTTCATATCCAGCAACTTGTGAAAAAACTAAAGATAAAATTAGGTTCTTACTTAGAAACAAATTTTGTTTATCTTTTGAAGCCAAAAGACTTGTTGCTGCAACGTTGATGTCTGTGTTGGACTATGGTGATGTTTTATATATGAATGCATCTTCAAAATGCCTACAGTCTTTGGACACGGTCTACCACGGAGCACTGACATTTGTTACTAATTTTAAAACCCTCACGCACCACTGCTCTTTGTATGCTCAAGTTGGATGGTTTGCCCTGTCCACCCGCAGACTCCATCATTGGCATATCCTTATTTATAAGACTATCCTCGGTGTTCCTCCTTCATACCTGCAGAAGTATGTAATTCGAAAAAGCACAGGAACTTATCAGCTCCGCTCTGAGGACTTGTTCTTACTAACTGTGCCTAATGTCCGTACAGAACTGGGGAAAAGGGCATTTAGTTATGCTGCTCCCTTCGCATGGAACCAGCTGCAGAATGAACTGAAACTTAAGGAGCTGGTTTCTATAAACAGATTTAAATCTCTTCTTAATGATGTTGAAGCAGACTCTTCTGTCTGTACATGCTTTTTTTGATGATGTTATGACTGTGGCTCTATTTATATGTTCTCTGGTGTTTTTAAATTATTGTCTGTAACTGGGGAACTGTGCTGCTGCCTGTCTTGGCCAGGACTCTCTTGTCAAAGAGATTTTTAATCTCAATGAGACTTCTCCTGGTTAAATAAAGGTTAAGTAAAAATAAAATATATATTTTTTAATTGCCTAAGTGTCCAAATAACATTCACGCAATAATCCACAATATAACATGATTTTTAAATCTAATTTTCATGAATTTATAGGCCAAATGGAAGGAATTTGGTGTTTAATGCCTGTAAATTAATGGCCATTTAAATCAACTTGCGAGTGGGGTTTAGTGGAATGCGGTGGATTGGAACGTTGCGGTTTGCGGTGAAGTCGGCAGGGAAAATATAGCCAGTTCATACATTTTTTTGTCCCCTTTTCGCAACATGAAAACTTGATTAAATGTTTCCTAAGAACCACGTTTTTATGTAAAAATAAACTGTGTACCTTCTTTTATCGCCTACGTTAGGTCCGTTCTGCTGTCAGCGATCAGAGCTTTAGAAGATGATTTTTAAACTACTCTAGTTAATAAATACTCTAGCGTAGTTTAAAAATAGCTTCATGAATGAAATGTCGGAGCGATTTCTCTTTAGCGACGAAATCGCCCGACATGGATCGATTTGAACTGTCTGGGGAAAAACGGCATTTTAAACCCGCCCCCCTCTGAAAGGCGCCAAAGGTGCGCACACGGGGAGAGGCAGAACTGCAGCGCTGCTAAAGATAGGTATTGTAACATACCTAAAGATAGAAAGTAAGAAAGAAAGAAAGGAAAAAAAAACATAATTGTGAAAATTAAAAAATAAGAATGGAATGATTTACTAATAATACATCATTGGAGATAGGTTCAAAGATTATAAAGTATAACTTTTCATCTAATCCTGAATTCAAGTTTCAGTTAGGTTCCCGTGCCAAACCAATCTACCCTTTCAAATAATTGATGAATGAAGACCATATTCTAACAAAAAGTTCTTGTTTGTCCATTAAGACAAATCTGATTCTTTCCAGGTGTAGGGTCTCCGACATAATTTCCATAATTTCCATAATTTCCATAATCCACATTTTAATTGTGGGGGTTGGATATAGTTATTGGTTTCAAGTTTTGTTTAAGAAAGAACTGCAGATGCTAGAAAAATCAAAGGTAGACTAAAGATGCTGGAGAAATTCAGCGGGTGAGGCAGCAACTATCGAGAGAAGGAATAGGTGACGTTTCGGGTCAAGAAGAAGGGTCTCGAGCCGAAACGTCGGTTATTCCTCTCCATAGATGCTGCCTCACCCGCTGAGTTTCTCCAGCATTTTTTGTCTACCCACCTTAAAGTAGTTGATTTCCTCCTTCCTATGTCTCTGAATTGCAGACACATTTAAGAGTTAATTTCCAATCTCCCCCAAGGCCTTAGACTCCAATCTTATTTCCTGTCTGTGGTGCCCGGTCAAAAGTCAATCTAATTTCATCCTCAATCTGATCAACCCAATAAGCTGCAACCTGGACATGCTGAAATGTTTATCAGGTCCTGCTGTTAAATTCAGGTGGATTTGGTGGAATTCCATTTTTCTGGGTTTCCAAGTTCATCCCTCACCCACGCACCCCGGGGCTGTGTAGGAAGGAACTGCAGATGCTGGCTTACACTGAAGATAGACACAAAATGCTGGAGTAACTCAGCTGGTCAGGCAGCATCTCTGGATAGAAGGGATCAAGGTGTATGGAGAGAAGACAGGTACAGGATACTGAGTTGGATGATCAGCCATGATCATATTGAATGGCGGTGCAGGCTCGAAGGGCCGAATGGCCTACTCCTGCACCTATTTTCTATGTTTCTATGAATGGGTGACGTTTCGGGCCTAAACCTGAAGAAGGGTCTCGACTCGAAACGTCACCCATGCCTTCTGTTCAGAGATGCTGCCTCATCTCAGGCTAATCAATAGACTAACATTTCTAACAATGAATCTTCAACTGCCATCTGTGATGTGATTTACAAGCGGTGATAAAAAATGAATCAAATAGGCTTTGAGTGCACTCTGACTTGTGCATATATTTGGTGCTGTAACTATGGTTTAGAAAGATAATGTATACCATTGTAAGAATGGCACAAAAGGTTAATCAGAATAAATAGAAATAATAATTAAACACCTGGATATTAAATGCATTTTTTATATAGTAAACCAATTATATAACAAGAGCAGTCATTTACTAGAGTAATTGGAATGCACTGTGGACAGAATAACTAATCTATTCATATGTATCTGTCAGTTGCTTAATGGATTATACATTTTTCAGTCAGCCTTGTCCCATATATGAATGATTGATACTTTATTATCACATGTGACATGTCACAGTGAGATTCTGTTTTGCATACACAAATATGGAAAGATTAGCCACATATAAAGTGCGGACAAAGTTACAAAGTATTCCATTTGGTCCCTAATGATTCCTCTTTGATCTTTGGCAAACATGGCATGCAGGCTTCCTGATTACCACAGCTCCATTATTTCTGTACAGAATGATAAAACTTCAGTTTATTCAGAACCTAAAAAAGTCAAGCTAATCATTTACTTAATAAAATATTTTACACAATTATAGTACATAGCCAGGATATTCTCATATTCCCACTCCACACCAACACTAAACTTGGAATATTAATTTTACTTCGGAGTCAGGTGAGTGATTCTGTGAAGAACCCCGCCAGTCCGCATGTGCGTCATTATGTTTGACGCATGGCGCAGCGACCGGTTGGGAGGAGCATCGCTCGTCCAGCGGTAAGTTTTAAAAAGCCTCAGGTAAGTGTAAAATTAGTCGGAGGTCGTTTTCTGCGCTTGATAATTTCTTGTTTCAGGAGCAAGTCCAAGTATGGAGAAAACGTCAAGGGTGAGGTTGAGGCGAGCCGCCGGGAATGTACTCATGGAAACCTGCGGAAGTGCGGGTAGCGGGCGGCTGCCTAGCTCACCTGCAGAGTCGTCAGTGGTACGACTAGCGACTGCAGGCTTGGTGCCTGAAAGCACCATGGCTACTCCATTGGGGCGAAGACCTGTGGACTCTGATGAGTCGGGTCGGGAGGGTTCCCCTCCGGGAGGGGATAACGTCTTGGGACGGTTATCCCGAATGGAGATTCTAATGGTGAGGATGCTCCATCTAGATACACTGCAACAAGAGGAGTTGTGTCAGCGTCGGCCTCTTGGAGAGCCCGCACCAGCAGCGCCTGAAATAGGGCTGCTTAATGTCTCCCTCTTGGAGGAGGAGAACGTGCGTCAATATTATTCTGACGCCGAGTCTGAGGGTATAGCCAAGGGGCACAACCCCAAGGGATGAAGGGCATGAGTCAGAGGTACCATCCCTGGCAGCAAGATTTGCCATCCCAACAGACTCAGGAGAACCGCTGGGTGATGAGTTGGCTGCAAGTATTAACTACTTGGCTTCACACCAACTTCTAGAGCTCACTATCGATGAAACAGCCAAAAAGTATGAGACACCGTTGAATTGTGTCCTACTCAAAGTGCCAGCTGTGAACCACGCCATATGGGGTCATATGAGCGTAGGCATAAGAGCTCAGGAAATGAGGCTTCAGAGGGTGCTGAAGCTCCTCGCCTCGAGCATTACAGCATTCGCCAGGTCGGTGGATGGAGGGCACCTGTCTGATGTACAGCAGGATGCCCTGGCCCTCATGTGTAATACGCACTTCAAGATAAACTGTCTGAGGAAAAGTGCCATCCGCCCCACCATCAACCCGAAGTTCGCCGCTCTGTGCAAACCAAGTAATATTCAGCCACCAAATCTGCTGTTTGGTGAAGACCTCGCAAAAAGAGTCAAAGAACTGGACGACGAGGCAAAGACGGTCGGACTTATTAAAGTACCGTTGAGTGCCAGAGCGCTGCGGTGGCAGTATCCCCTTAAACGGCTTGCTGAAACCGGGACAGTTCCAGGACCAAGTCGGTCATTCACCAATGTGCGCAACTGGCGCACGCCGATGGGGGCACGGGTGAACATGCCTTTTCCCAGGAACAGAGGGCAGAAAAACCCACAGGTAACCGTGGAGGTAAGTGGGTCTGGTTCTTATAGGAACATTAAGTGGGAATCACATACAAGTTGGCGGAAGATTACACTTGTTTCTCAAGAAATATATGGGATAACATCAGAGTTGTTTATACTGCATAGTATACAAGGGTTTTGGATTGAATTCCTTCCTGGTTTGTGTCCTCCCATACAGCATACCGCAAGTCGGACACTCATTTTCTCACAAAAAGAGAATTTGGAGGTACAAACTGAAATTTAAAAATTATATTAAAAAGGGGTAATTGAGAAGACACATTATCAATCTCAACAATTCGTGTCGAATATTTTTCCTAGGCCAAAAAACGATGGGGGATGTCGAATCATCCTTGACATGATGAGCCTTAACCCTTTTGTGCAGTATAAACATTTCAAAATGGAAACATTTGTTACTGCCACACAACTGATTTCCAGAGGATGTTACATGGCATGTATAGATCTTAAAGATGCATATTACTCAGTGCCTGTTCATAGGGATCATCGGAGAAATTTGAAATTTAGCTGGATGAGGCAATTATGGCAATTTGAAGCACTGCCTATTGGGTTAACCTCAGCACCTAGATTATCAAAACAAAAGATGAAGCATACAAATTAGCCAGAAAAAGCAGCCTGCCAGAGGACTGTGAGAAATTCAGAGTCCAGCAGAGGAGGACAAAGGGATTAATTAGGAAAGGGAAAATAGATAATGAAAGAAAACTGGCAGGGAACATAAAAACTGACTGCAAAGGTTTTTATAGATATGTGAAGAGAAAAAGATTAGTTAAAACAAATGTAGGTCCCTTGCAATTAGAAACAGGTGAATTGATCATGGGGAACAAGGACATGGCAGACCAATTGAATAACTACTTTGGTTCTGTCTTCACTAAGGAAGACATAAATAATCTGCCGGAAATAGCAGGGGACCGGGGGTCAAATGAGATGGAACTGAGTGAAATCCAGGTTAGCCGGGAAGTGGTGTTGGGTAAATTGAATGGATTAAAGGCCGATAAATCCCCAGGGGCAGATAGGCTGCATCCCAGAGTACTTAAGGAAGTAGCCCCAGAAATAGTGGATGCATTAGTGATAATTTTAATACTTAAGGAAGTACCCCCAGTAATTCTGGAGTAGTTTCCTGAGGATTGGAGGGTAGCTAATGTAACCCCACTTTTTAAAAAAGGAAGAGAGAGAGAAAACAGGGAATTACAGACAAGTTAGTCTAACATCGGTAGTGGGGAAAATGTTAAGTTATTAAAGATGGGATAGCAGCACATTTGGAAAGTGGTGAAATCATTGGACAAAGTCAGCATGGGTTTATGAAAGGTAAATCATGTCTGACGAATCTTATAGAATTTTTCGAGGATGTAACTGCATTTAGGCCAAAAACTTCAATTTTAGTCTCATCAGACCAGAGCACCTTCCTCCACATGTTTGCTGTGTTCCCCACATGGCTTGTGGCAAACTGCAAATGGGACTTCGTATGGCTTTGTTTCAACAATGGCTTTCTTCTTGCCACTCTTCTATATAGGCCCTATTTGTGGAGTGCACAACTAATGGTTGTCCTGTGGACAGATTCTCCCACCTGAGCTGTGGATCTCTGCAGCTCCTCCAGAATTACCATGGAGGAGCTGCAGATATCTTGGCTGCTTCTCTGATCAATGCTCTCCTTGCTCGGCCAGTCAGTTTAGGTGGACGGCCATGTCTTGGTAGGTTTGCAGTTGAGCCATACTCTTTCCATTTTCGGATGATGGATTGAACAGTGCTCCATAAGATGTTCAAAGCTTGGGATTTTTTTAATAACCTAACCCTGCTTTAAACTTCTCCACAACTTTATCCCTGACCTGTCTGGTGTGTTCCTCGGGCTTCATGATGCTGTTTGTTCACTAATGTTCTCTAGCAAACCTCTGAGGCCTTCACAGAACAGCTGTATTTATACTGAGATTAGATTACACACAAGTGGACTCTATTTACTAATTAGGTGACTTCTGAAGGCAATTGGTTGCACTGGATTTTATTTAGGGGTATCAGAGTAAAGGGGGCTGAATACTTTTGCACACCACAATTTTCAGTTTTTTATTTGAAAAAAAATTTGAAAACCATGTATCATTTTCCTTCCACTTCACAATAATGCTCCACTTTGTATTGGTCTATCACATAAAATCCCAATAAAAATACATTTACGTTTGTGGTTGTAACATGATAAAATGTGGAAAACTTCAAGGGGTATGAATACTTTTGCAAGCCTCTGTATTTACAATGTATATTAATGATCTGGATGAGGGAATTGAATGCAGCATTTCAAGTTTGCAGATGACATGAAGCTGGGGAGGCAGTGTTAGCTGTGAGGAGGATGCTAGGAGGCTGCATAGGTTGGGTGAGTGGGCAAATGCATGGCAGATACAGTATAATGTGGATAAATGTGAGGTTATCCATTTTGGTGGCAAAAACAGGAAAGTAGACTATTATCTGAATGGTGGCCGATTAGGAAAAGGGGAGATGCAGCGAGACCTGGGGTGTTATGGTACACCAATCATTGAAAGTAGGCCTGCAGGTGCAGCAGGCAGTGAAGAAAGCGAATGGTATGTTGGCATTCATAGCAAAAGGATTTGAGTACAAGAGCAGGGAGGTTCTACTGCAGTTGTACAGGGTCTTGGTGAGGCCACATCTGGAGTATTGCGTACAGTTTTGGTCTCCTAATCTGAGGAAAGACATTCTTGCCATAGAGGGAGTACAGAGAAGGTTCACCAGACTGATTCCTGGGATGTCAGGACTTCCATATGAAGAAAGACTGGATAGACTCGGCTTGTACTCGCTGGAATTTAGAAGATTGAGGGGGATCTTATAGACTTAAAAAATTCTTAAAGGGTTGAACAGGCTAGATGCAGGAAGATTGTTCCCGATGTTGGGGAAGTCCAGGACAAGGGGTCACAGTTTAAGGATAAGGGGAAAGTCTTTTAGGACCGAGATGAGAATTCTCTGCCACAGAAGGTAGTTGAGGCCAGTTCATTGGCTATATTTAAGTGGGAGTCATATGTGGCCCTGATGGCTAAATGGGTCAGGGTGTATGGAGAGAAGGCAGGTCCAGGATACGGAATTGGATGATCAGCCATGATCATATTGAATGGCGGTGCAGGCTCGAAGGGCCAAATGGCCTACCCCTGCACCTATTTTCTATGTTTCTATTTACAAAACTGTTAAAAACCAGTATTGGGGATACTCCGGGCTCAGGGCCATATTGTAATGGCTTATTTGGATGATATCTTGATAATAGAAAGACCCCGGGAAACAGCTGAATTGTCAATCTCAGTTGTTAAACTCTTGCTTGAGAGATTGGGGTTCCTCATTCATCCACTTAAATCCAAAATTGATACCTGTTAAAGTGATTGATTATTTGGGATTCACTATTAACTCAACTCACGTGCTTGTGCCCATGCCCAGGGGCAAGAGATTAGATTTAATTGAAGGATGTAACTAGCTCATGGAGGAGCAACAACCTTCGATTAGACAGGTGAACAGCCTGGTTGGTGTTAATTAGTGGCTGCCTTTCCAGCTGCACAGTGAGGACCTTTGCATTGCCAAACATTTACAGCGTGCAAAGCAACAGGGACTTAGAATACATGCAGGTCATTTTGACAGGCTCATGGTATTACCAGCTGAAGCCATTACTGAATTGAACTGGTGGATAATGAACATCTCAAATTGCTCCAGCAAAATTCTGGTTGAGGAACCCTCAGTTTTTTTACAGACTGATGTTAGTGCCTTAGGTTGGGGTGCTACAGATACCATCTCTAGCTGTGGAGGCAGATGGAATATGCATGAGGCATTGATTCTTCAATCACATGGAATTAATTATTTAGAGTTATTGGGAGATTTTTATGGGCTTAAACCTTATTGTACAACCATGAGTCACTTACATGTTCAACTTCAGATTAACATACGCTACTGCCGTAGTGTTGTCAATCACATGAGTGGAATCAAGTCAGAATCTTGTGATAGATTGGCTAATCTTATTTGGCACTGGTGCATTACAAGAAATATTAGGGTTTCAGCTATCTACCTACCAGGTAGACTCAACATGCTGGCAGACATCAGGTCACGCAAATTCAATGACAACACAGAATGGATGTTGAATCATGAAGTATTTAATGATATTGTTGTTCGCTATGGGATGGCAGATATCGATTTGTTTGCATCCAGACTCAATCACCAGTTACCTAAATATGTTTCATGGGAACCAGACCCAGGGGCAGTAGCGGTAGATGCATTCTCGCTACACTGGGGTGGAATGGTTTTATATGCATTTCCTCCATTTTGCCTCATCAGTCGGTGCTTGCTCAAGATCAAGCAGGACTCCGCTTCAGGAGTATTGGTGGTACCCGACTGGCCTACTCAGCCATGGTTCCCTCTCCTTTTGGAGATAACAACACAGCCAATTATGGGTGTTCCAAAACGCAGTGACCTATTGGTGCACCCCGTAACTGTGGATTTACATCCATTACATGATCGTATAGATCTGTAAATTTGCGGATTCTGAGGAGGCCATACCTGGGGCTTGGACTATCCGATCGTACCGTGGAGGTGATTGCTGCGGCCTGGAGGGATAGTACCAAAAAACAGTATATCTCTCATGCCAGGAAATGGGAGACGTTCTGTTCACAGGGGAACATTGCATATCACACGGCAGGCATCTCAAATGTGCTAGAATTTCTGTCAACGCTATATTTTGATGAAGGGTTAAGCTATAGTGCCATCAAAGTGCCAGGAGTGCCTTGTCATCATACTTATGGCTGGGGTCAGAGCAACATACTGTTGGATCTCACCCTTTAATATCCCGGTTTGTGAAGGGTATTTTTAATTCCAATCCCCCCAGACCCAGTTACTCAGAAATCTGGGATGTGAGTGTGGTGTCCTTCGCCAGTGGGGTCCAGCCACATCCCTGTCATTGCCCAAAATCAGCCTTAAGGTGGTCATGCTCATGGCGCTGGTTTCAGCGCAACGGGTCCAGATGTTGCAGAAGCTGCGACTGGACAGGATGGTATCATCTGGTAATAACATTGCGTTTTACATTTATGATTTAATTAAACAGAGCAGACCAGGGGTGTCGGGGTTCAAGGTTATATTTTTGGCATACCCCACGGATTTAAGACTGGGCATAGTGTTGCACTTGCTATGTTATATTAAGGCCACCAAGAGCCTTAGGGGAATCAGCATTACTTATAAATCTCACTCCACCAGGGTGGCATCAACGTCAGCAGCGAGGGCAATGGACGTCCCTCTAGACCATATCCTCGCGGCCGCAGGATAGTCAAATGAACTGACTTTTCAAAGGTTCTATAACAAGCCGCTTACGGAACTGGGGGTATTCACCAAATCCATTTTAAGCTCTGTTTCATAGTTTCCCCCTGGGAGAGAGGGGTTGATATTGTTTCTTTACTAAGTAAACCGTTAACGTTTCAAATCAATGTAATGATTCAATGCATTGTTTTATTCACTCATCCTGGGTCAATTGCTGCAATGAGACGCCTGGATTCGTATCTACGGCATGAAATCACAGAGCTTTGAAATCTTCACGGAATCACTCACGTGACTCTGAAGTAAAATAGTAAGATTAAATAAGAACTTACCAGTTTGAAGTTTGATCGTTATTTTATGAGGAGTTACGATGAGCGATTACGTGCCCACCACTCCCAACCCTCATATCGCGAAGGTCATCTGGTAGTTTGAGGTTTATAATGTTACTATGTTACTTCAATTACTGTTATTCTGTGATTTCACACCGCTGCTTTGAAGATTGACGCGCATGCAGACTGGCGGGGCTCTTCACGTAATCGCTCATCATACTTAACTCCTCATAAAATAAAGATCACACTTCAAACTGGTAAGTTCTCATTTAATCTTACTATTGCATTCCATGAACAACTGAGTCCAAAGTGAAATGCAGCAAGACTCACTCCTCTGGAGTGAAGCAACTCGCCAATATCGCATGTCAGGCCCAGAACTAAGACTACTTTAATACAGTAATTGTAACACTGATACACAGCACCTCTGGCTCCAAAGTTGTGGCAGGAACCGTAGTCCATCCTAGTCTTCTGTATGTGTCCCTGGGAAAAGTAATCACATTTCAAACAAGTTCAAACGAGAAAGGATAAAGTTACTCATGCTATCATAATTGTTCAATGTTCTAACATGTGTTTGCTTTAGGACACGTAACAATCATACGGCATTGCAAAGAGTTTACCTTGAGGATAAACTGCACAGGATGGTAAGTGATCAACACCGCTAGTTGCAATAACATTCTACTGTGAATACAAATTTTACTTCGGAGTCACGTGAGTGACTACGTGAAGAACCCCGGACAGCCGATCGTGCATCATTGCATCAGACGCTTTCGTGCAGACGACTGTGGAGCAGCGCAGCTCCTCCAACGGCAAGTCTAAAAAAGTTTCAGGTAAGTGCTATTTCTTACCTGTTCTAGGTTTCCTGCAGGAACCTCCGAGGTTCTTGTGGGATGGTCGTGAGGCCGATGAGTGAAACCAGCCTAGGGCTTTGGGGGGGAACCCTGGCCCGACCGCGGGAGCGGGGAGCTGGCGAATGTCGGGTTAGCGATCGGAGTCACTGATAACGCGGTCAGTGACTCCACGTGTTGGGTTCCCAGGGAGGGGATACCCGAGAATAGCGCGGTTCCATACCGCAGTAGTCCCTAGGGGATGGGGCTTAACGGGCCTGAACGGTCAGCCTGGGTTCCCGGTGGTGGGGAAACTCAAGTGTACGCAGTTCCCAGACCGCAGTAGTCCCCAAGAAATAGGGTTTAATTCACGTAAATGAGTAGCCCAGGTGCCGGGAGGGTACCGCAGGTATATATATATATATATATATATTTATATTGATTCCTGGGGAGGGAAAATTCACTTATGGGGTTCCCTAACCACAATAATCCCCAGGATATAACCATATAACCATATAACAATTACAGCACGGAAACAGGCCCTCTCGGCCCTTCCAGTCCGTGCCGACCATTTGTTTTTCCCCTAGTCCCATCTACCTGCACTCAGACCATACCCCTCCATTCCCTTCACGTCCATATACCTATCCACTTTACTCTTAAATGTTAAAATCGATCCTGCCTCCACCACTTCTGCTGGAAGCTCATTCCACACAGCCACCACCCTCTGAGTAAAGAAGTTCCCCCTCATGTTACCCCGAAACTTCTGTCCTTTAATTCTCATGTCATGCCCTCTTTGTTTGAATCTTCCCTACCCTCAATGGGAAAAAACCTATTCACGTCAACTCTGTCTATCCCTTTCATCATTTTAAAGACCTCAATCAAGTCCCCCCCTTAACCTTCTGCGCTCCAAAGAATAAAGACCTAACTTGTTCAACCTTTCTCTGTAACATAGTTGCTGG
This sequence comes from Okamejei kenojei, assembly GCA_035221665.1. NCBI lineage: Eukaryota > Metazoa > Chordata > Chondrichthyes > Rajiformes > Rajidae > Okamejei > Okamejei kenojei. Next base: position 85,309,245 of record CM069139.1, read on the forward strand.
AACCCTGGCAACATTCTAGTAAATCTCCTCTGTACTCTCTCTATTTTGTTGACATCCTTCCTATAACTAGGCGACCAAAATTGTACACCATACTCCAGAATTGGTCTTACCAATGCCTTGTACAATTTTAACATTACTTCCCTACTCCTATATTCAATGCTCTGATTTATAAAGGCCAGCACACCAAAGGCTTTCTTTACCACCCTATCTACATGCGATTCCACCTTCAGGGAACTATGCACAGTTATTCCTAGATCCCTCTGTTCCACAGCATTCCTCAATTCCCTACCATTTACCATGTACTTCCTATTTTGATTTGTCCTGCCAAGATGTAGCACTTCACACTTAACAGCATTAAACTCCATCTGCCATCTTTCAGCCCACTTTTCCAAATGGCCCAAATCTCTCTGTAGACTTTGAAAATCTACTTCATTATCCACAACACCACCTATCTTAGTATCATCTGCATACTTACTTATCCAATTTTCCACCCCATCATCCAGATCATTGATGTACATGACAAACAACAGTGGACCCAACACAGATCCCTGAGGCACCCCACTGGTCACCGGCTTCCAACCTGACAAACAGCCATCCACCATTACTCTCTGACATCTCCCATTCAGCCACTGTTGAATCCATCTTGCTACTCTGCCATTAACACCCAAAGATTGAACCTTCTTAACCAACCTTCCATGGGGAACCTTGTCAAAGGCCTTACTGAAATCCATATAGACAACATCCACTGCTTTACCCTCATCAATTTCCCTAGTTACCACTTCAAAAAATTCAAGAAGGTTTGTCAAACATGACCTTCCAGGCACAAATCCATGTTGACTGTTCCTGATCAGACCCTGTTTTATCCAGATGCTTATATATATTATCTCTAAGTATCCTTTCCATTAATTTGCCCACCACTGACGTCAAACTAATGGGTCTATAATTGCTAGGTTTATTCTTTGAACCCTTTTTAAACAATGGAAACAACATTGCGCAGTACGCCAATCCTCCGGCACTATTCCCGTTTCTAATGACATTTGAAATATTTCTGTCATGGCTCCTGCTATTTCTACACTAACTTCCCTCAATGTCCTAGGGAATATCCTGTCAGGACCTGGAGACTTATCCACTTTTATATTTTTCAATATGGGGACAGCTGCCAAAATAGTCAGAGTAATTAAGAAAGATTTGGTAGGTTCACCTCTGGGAATGAATTTAGAGAAACTCCTTTAGGCAGGAGTTGGATCAGTAGTAAAGTTTATGGCAATGTCAGCCTATTGCAGAGGCTGTGCCAGCAGCACCTTTGGGAAGGGCTGCTTCATGGGAATGCCAAGTTATGGCAGTGCCAGCCTATGGGAAAGGTTGTGCCGGCAGTACCTTTGTTCAGGGCTGCTTATGGGGATGCCAAATCTATGGCAGGCTAGCCTATTGGAGAGGTTATGCCAGCAGCACCTTTGCTCAGGGCTGCTTCATGAGAACGCCTAACCTATGGCAAATACTGGCCTATGGGAAAGGCCGCGCCAGCAGCACCTTTCTTCAGGGCTGTTTTATGGGCGCCAGCGGTACCTTCTTCAGAGCTGCTTTATGGGAATAGCTGTTTAGTAGGGTATTCCCATTGATAGTGATCATGGGGGAATGAGGGGTCATTGTTAGGATAAGGCAATAAAACAGAATCTGTTAAGTCTTAAACTACATTTGAAAAATTGGGCTCCTTAATCCAGTTAGATTAAGTCTATCAATTAGACTTGTAGGATGTTGGGATTCACTTTTAGGTATTCAATTGGCTGTGACACCAGCCTGGGCAACAGATGGCAGTCAATAAACTCTGGTAACAGGTTTACTAGTCGTTAGATTAATTGTTAATAGTATAGATGTGATTCAGCAGTGCAAGTAAGACAACTTATCTTGTTAAATGGTTAACTATTAAGTGCCATATAGGTCATTGTTAACACACCTTGTTTCACCAGCTGAAATTAATAAAGTCACAATGATGGACAAACAGTATTCATTACTGTTCCAGTTGTTGTTAAGTAAATCTTTAATTATATTGCCAAATGGTGCTAATGGCCCTAAATGGGAAATTGTGTCAGCAGCGCTTTTTAGCAGGCCTGCTTAAGGTCTCCCTCATGTAGGAGGAGAGCATGCTGCGTCAGTGTTATTCTGACGCTGGGGCCATGGCAAAGTCGGCGTATTGCTGAAGCTACGCCAGCAGCACCTTGTATCAGGGCTGCTTAATGGCTCCCTCACGTAAGAGGAGAGCACGTGGGATCGGTATAGTCTAATGCCGAGTCTGAGGGTATAGTCATAGAGCATGCCCAAGGGATACAGGGCATGTGCCAGAGGTCTATGCCTGGCAAGAAAGTTACCATCCCAGGGGTAACCGGTCGCAGGGGGACATTATAGTTGGCCGCCGAATCTTCTATTCAGGTAAGACCTTTCCATAGGCAAAACCTGGAGGACAAAACACAAGCTATTGGAACGAGCAAGGTTTCATAGTTTTGGTGATAATACACCCCATGTCTTTATTGGCAGTAAGCGGTTCACTGAAGTTGGTGGCAACATGAAGGCTGGCCAGAGGTTCCACGCACTGTACCTGTGCTACTCTACAATTAAGGGAACACTTACAGCTTGGTAATGTGTACACTTAGTTATACATTATAAACGATTGAGACATTATCAGTTAATTTGAGGGGTCTAACCATGTAAAATGGACTGTTCTAGCTTTTCAAGCAGGGTAGAATTGCGCAGGTTCAGTAGAAGGACCAAGAAGATTGTCTTGCAAGACTGGCTCGGACATCCGGCCACAGTTGCTGTTTACGGCAGATACCAAGTTGCAAATATCATCTCGAGTCTGGAGGTGGAGCAGATTTGCATGACTTGCATAAAAATGTCAGTTATGGGAATCAACTGTCAATAGACCCTACGGGCATCGTATGGGTTAAAGAGTGATTGGACAAATGTGCATATTGTGATGCTCAGGTTGATACATTATGATGATGGCATATGTTAGTCACGAGGGTGCAATCAGTTAAAGACCCTTGGAATGGTTACATATCTGGTTATCACAGGAGAATCATCACGTATAGGTTAATGGCAACACAGAATTGGTGTTGAATCACACTGTATTATGAAATTCTGGTTAAATGGAACACCTAATATATATGTGAGTTTCATGTTTATTTCACCGGTTGCAAAATATTTGGCATTACAGTGGCGAAACATACATTTTCGCTAAAAGGAGAAGGAAGGTCCTTTATGGCTCCCTCCATTTTGTTTAGCAATTGAGGCTTCAAATAAAGTCATTAAGAGGCCGCTTAAGGTTCCTATTGTGTGGTTATGCAAATTGATTCCTGATTTGTCGCGAATAATATAACCTTATTTGGTTATTTTAAACGTAATTTACTGGTTCAGCCTGAGGCTTGGGAAATCCGTTGTTGCATGATAAACTCAAATTATGTTCTGCAGGTCTAATAAACTGCCATAAGGTTTGGGTTGATACATGTATCCTTCTATGTGTTCAAAGTGTTTGCATAGCACCAAACCGCAGAATTTTCTTTTCCAGGAGATGAAAGAGTTTGTTATGCTTATGTTCCATGGAAAATGTTATTGATTGCTAATGTTTCGAGTTCATGCTAAATGATCGTTTGTTAATTATGGAGTTATACGGCCATTAATTGGGTCAATGAGCTTCCTCATTGAGTTAGCTGTAGCAAACCAGACTCGCTCTGTCGGGTCCACACCGGTTATCAAGGGGTAGGATATCTTCAACATAGGTCCCAGGACCAGTATAATGCCATATGCGATGTTGACATTTGTGAACACTATTTCACCAGGAGGCTGCAGCTATATCCTTAAATTTGGCTGGAGTTTATTAGGTAGTTATCCTTCTAGCACTGGTTTAGTGCAGCAGGTTCAGTCGCTACCTAATTGTGATGGTACAGGATGATAATGTCTGTAAATTATAATATATAATAATATGTTATAAATACTTGAGCAGACCAGAAAGGGGTCAGGTCTCAAAATAGTCACAGGCATACCAGGGGACCTTTGATAAGGTAAGCACACATATATACGACAATATGTCAAGGTCATCAAGAGCCTTGGAGTTCTGGACCAACAATGTTGTTAGTCACAAAAAAATTGGGAGAACTTATTGTTCAGGCCATTCCAGATGAGAAAAACGGAGTTGTGTTATGTACTAATGGATTCTGATTCCAGATCTCATTCCACCAGGGCTGCTACAACATCAGCAGCAAGAGTATTTATGTTCCGCTGGGTCACATTGTTACGGCTGCAGCATGGTACAAAGAACAAATCTCCAAACATCTGTAAAGACCCATTGCTGAACCATATTTATGAACTGTATTTATTATGAGCTCTATTTGTGAACTCTATTTATGTTCTGGTTATATTTTCCATCTGGGTGAGAGATGAAAATATTTGTGTTTCATTTAAACAGCATCAGCATGTTTTACATCTATGTTATGACTGTATGCATTATGAATGTTTTCCCTTCATTTGTCAATGAAGCAGCTGTGGTTGTGTATACTCGTTTCACACGGCATGAAATCACAGAGCTTTGAAGCCTTCACGTAGTCACTCACGTGACCGAAGTAAAGTAATAAGATTAAATAAGCTATATTTAAGAGGGAGTTAGATGTGGCCCTTGTGGCTAAGGGGATCAGAGGGTATGGAGAGAAGGCAGGTACGGGATACTGCGTTGGATGATCAGCCATGATCATATTGAATGGTTGTGCAGGCTCGAAGGGCTGAATGGCCTACTCCTGCACCTAATTTCTATGTTTCTAAATGAGAACTTACCAGTTTGAAGTTTGATCTTTATTTTATGAGGAGTCGAGTTGAGGGACTACGTGCCCTCCGCTCCCAGCCCTCATAGATCTCATCTGGTAGTTCTAGTCTTTGTTATAATAATGACTGAAGTATAATGGTAAGATATGTGATTTCGCACCATTGTTTTGAAGATTGACGCACGAACGGCTGTACGGGGGTCTTCACGTAGTCCCTCAACTCGACTCCTCATAAAATAAAGATCAAACTTCAAACTGGTAAGTTCTCATTTAATCTTACTATTATATTGCCACACTAAAACAAATCACATGGACAGTGTCATCTTCAAACCTGGTTGTCTTAAACTGAAGGACGTCATTTTGGTTGAAAGCCACAACAGCTAGTTTAAATATTATGAAAGATTAAAAGTCAGAATTGAGTGGCTGAATCATGTAATCACTAATCTAATTTGTCTATTCATGTATGAAACTGCAGTTAAAAAAAAAACAAATTTGATTGAATGGTTACAAACTAAGTTATAATCTTAACATTATAAATACCGAGTTGTCATCATTAATATGAGTTTAGTACGTCAAAGTGAAATACTGGGAGGAAGTTGAACTGACACAGTATAATTTGTACTAAGAACAATTGATTTACAAGCAGTTCTTATTCAAATTTTCAGAGGCTGGCAGCAGGTTACTGTCTAACTTCATGTAAATTTTGCTTTAACAGTAACATTTATTTATTTATCATAATAATACAGTTATATATGCTTTACATTCTCTTCAGATCCTGCATAAATGTTTCAGCCCAGCATTGTTCTTGCAAGCATGGGTGCTGAGATTAAATTTAAGGATGGCATGGTCAGATGAAAATCTGTCCAACTATTCACTGAACGCAAACTTATTAGTCCTCTTGACATGCATCACCTCATTTTCCTGGGTTAAACTCCTACTGCCATTGATCTGCCAAACTACCAGCGCAATAATATTGGTCCATAGCAGAAGACTACCCTCCTCACTATTACTATCACCAGCAATCTTTGATTTAGTGAATATTTAAATATAAATCTTATATTTAGACCAAATCCAATCCCATTATAACAAAAACATCGGGTCATAGCTCTATTCCATGTGGTACACTAGTGTCATAAAAAACACCTTAAGGGCCTGTCCCACTTGCATGCGATTGCATGCGTTTGGCGCGACCAAACGGAAGCAGAGTTCGCGCTAAGTTTGCGGTAAGTATGCGCTAAGTTCGCGCGTGACGTAATTCGCGTCATACTCGCCAATCAGCTGGGCAGGAGACGAGCCAACTCAATTTGGGCATCACATGGCGTCGGGCGGTGACATCATCGCAAAATTTTCGGACAATGAGGGATTTTCGGAGCCCTGCGCGATGTCGGGACCAGCCCCGCACAACTCCATACGCCTCCGCGTTTCGAAGTGGGACCTGCCCCGCGTGGCCCGTACGCCTCAAGCGACCACGTTTGGTCGCGCCAGATGCGTGCAATTGAATGCAAGTGGGACAGGCCCTTTAGTTCCTCAGGTCTACAAGAATGATCCCAGGAATTAGTAGGTTAACATATGATGGGTTTTTGACGGCACTGGGCCTGTATTCGCTGGAGTTTAGAAGGATGAGGGGTCCCCTCATTGAAATGTATAGAATAGTGAAAGGCTTGGATAGAGTGGATGTGGAGATGATGTTTCTACTAGTGGGAGAGTCTAGGACTAAAGGTCGTAGCCTCAGAAATAAAGAACGTTCTTTAGGAAAGAGTTGAGGAGGAATTTCTTTAGTCAGAGGGTGGTGAATCTGTGGAATTATTGGAGGCACAAGTAGTGGATATATTTAAGGCTGAGGTAGATAGATAGATTCTTGATTAGTACGGGTGTCGGAGGTTTTGGGAAGGCAGGAGATTGGGAGGGAGAGATAGATCAGCCATGATTGAATGGCAGAGTAGGCATGACTCTGCTAATTCTGCTCCTATCTCTTATGATCAGGTCCCATGCTTGCACAGTCGATGTTAGACTGAAACATGCTCTGCCTTTGATCATCAAGTCAATTTCAGATCCATATTTACCAAATTGACATAAGTGATGCTCAGTGTGAGAATGATTTTAAGGTAGAATCAGAGACCCTGATTTAACTACCTCAAAGAACGGAATTGGAAAGGCACACATCATATAACGAAATGTAGATAAGTTATGCTTTTTCCATCAAGCGAGGAAAGCATCAAATGAGTTACATGTGCAAGATGGTAGATATTGGATTGGGGATGAATTCACCAGATGTGAATGGAGTGCAGCTATGGAACCACACTTCACAGGTCCACGTTTCATCCTCATCGACCCTATGAATAGTCAGCAATCTCAAGTATTATTAGATAATAGAAAACCATCAATGGATTTTGTTAATTATTAGTACTCCACTTATGGACGAGTTATGGGAAAGGCCCAAGGAAAATAAAAATTAAAATCCTTCTTTGGTATAGCAGGAGTAAATTGTTATCTGAGGACTTGAGGAAAATTAACATTTTTATTGCCTTTTGAAAGGAAGAGAGCTTCACATGATGCAGACAATCCCCAGACGATTGTTAAATTGAATATTACAATAGAGAAATCAAACTATGATTTTAAGAGTTTCTAGCTTGCAATGTTTAAACTGGTATGCATGTCAACTCAATTTATTTGAATTTTCTACATGGTTTTATTAAATTTGTGATTCTCCATAGTAAAAGCAAATTTCAAGATAATCTTTGGATAAATTGATTTGAAAGCGAATACCTTGACAATTTTGAACATTTAATCATAATGAAAGCAGTGACTGACACAAGATTATTGCTGTTTTATTTAGCCTTGTGTTATGAAATATTCCCCGTTCAAAAGTCCATTTCATGCAGCATGTTTTATACATACAGACACAACTACATGAGAAACAAAAGAGGCATCTCAACCACAAAGTAAACATTTTAAGCAGTCATCTAATTGAAGTCAGGATGACCATATAGAAATTAGCAAGAGACAGTGTAAGTACAAATAAACAAACATATCCTTGGGGCTTCATATTTATTGTAGATTGGTTATTACATGTGAACCAATCATAGTAGAGCTAATAGGACTTGATGTTTCAATCCGTAATAAGTCGGCACTCTTGCTATTTGCAGTGGGATTGGCGTGGTGAAAGGTAGGGTAGGTACGTCATTGGGGTCATCAGGTGGGCACCCGCCTTCTTTGACGTTTCATTGATCAGCCCACAACATCTCCAGAGGGCTCAGTAGCAGTAGCATCACTAACCCCACCTTACTGTATGATTCATACCATCATCCACTTCCTATACTGGTCGGTCTTGGAAGCGGTAACGATGAACTAACATCTAACAACCTGCTGTACCGCTATACAACGTGTACCGATTAAAGATGATCTTGAACTCCAGATTGTACAGTTTGCTTATTTACATTAAGCTTGGGGTAACCCACTGTGTCAGTTTATCGGTTTTTATTTCTGTTTATCAGTTTTTCCTGCTTCACCATGGCTCAATCAAGCAGAAAGCCTGCACAACTTATCATCGATTCTGACATCGGGGAACGATGGAGACTCTTTGAAATTGATTACAAGCACTGCATCAATATTGTCCATCTTATCGAATATTGAAATGACCCAGACGCTGTCAAGGCTTCCCTCCTACTTAACCTGCCAGGACCCGAAACCATGATGAGAGCTCGGACCTTTGAATGTGCACCAGCTGTCCATGACGACAGCGATCAGATAGTTGTGCCAGCTGAGTCTATGCGTGACCCTAACGTTTTACTGCATAAATTCCGTGAACTATGCGACCGACCCTCGAACCGCATTTTAGAAAGAGCCAAATTCTTTGCGAGACACAAGCTTCCTGATGATCCGGTAGAAAGATTTATTTGTGACTTGAAATATATGGCTGAAAGATGTTGTTTTCAAATCATATCATTAATATGTGACAAACTTGTCAGTGGTATGGCTGATCAGAAGCTCAGGACTGAGTTACTGCGGAATGCTGATTTACCCCTTGAGCAAGCAATACATGCCTGTTGAATGTTTGAGATTGTTGCTCCATTAAGCGAACAGCTTGACTCTGAGAAGAAGACCATAAACCTGACGGGTTTCAACAGACTACAAACAGCGACAGATAACAGAAGATTTCTGACTGAGCCCTCTCAACCGTCTAACTGGGGTTTCACCAAAGAGCCCCCTCGGAGATGCCCTAATTGTAACTACTTCCACAACAAGGGGCGAACTACTTCCACACGGGGCTTACAGAAAGCCTTGTAATTACTGCAAAAAGATGAATCATTTCGCTGTTGTTTGCAGGGCCCGTGGGAAAGGACCCTCCAGCTCAGCGTCTAATCTGTATCTGTTGCAACAGAACCAAACAATCCTTGAATCTCAAGACCAGCTTGACTCTGCCCACGAGGACGATCCAATTAACACATATGAGGAGTCGATTGTGCATTCACTCCTTCACAGCCAGCCAGTGTTGGCGGCTCCGACGGTACAAGGCGCCGTCGATGTCAACCAGCTAGGATCGGGGTTCTTTGGACGGGCCAACAATGCAACCTAGACGGGGATGTCCCAACGCAGTTTGCAAACGAACAACACCCCTATGAACGGTTCCCAGCATCGGCTTCGTTCCCACGGAACAATAGCGCCGTCTGGCCGGACACACAGCCACTGACGGCTCTCTCCAGCTACTCTCATCCATAATCAAAAGAGGCTGGCCAGACGGGCCATCCAGCACCCCACTGGTGGTGCAGCCGTTCTTCTTAGTCCGTGATGAACTGGTAATACAGGACGGTGTCATAGTTAAGGGCCACAAAGTCGTGATCCCTTCATCCTTATGTGACGAATACTACAAACAGGCACACAGCGGCCACCCAGGCACTGACGCCACTCTGGCCCACGCACAGAATATGTTTTACTGGCCTGGCATGGCCAAGTACATACGAGACAGGACAGCCTCCTGCCCCATCTGCAACAGCCTGGAGCCACACCAACAGAGACCGCCCCTGCTACCACGTCCCCTACCAGCCGATCCTTTCGCTCCACCTCTACTGTTCCAGCCGCCTGCTGCCGTGGCCACCACTGGTTCCAGCATGTCCCTTACTCCTCCACGACCGGCAGCTATGACTAACAAGAACACTATCTCTCCCGCATGCTCCCCCTGTCGGTCACCACGAGTGTCCCCTGCTGCTTTCTCACTTCCGGGTTAACTGTCTCCCTCTAACGTTTCTGCCGAAGAGGCAAAGGGGTTGGTTCGGACCATATTAGTAGACCGCCTGACAGATATGGCGAGTATGTTTGAATTCTAACTTGCATGTGTGTTTAACTATATTCGCTCTTTACAGGGAAGGATGTAGGTTATTGCATGTGAACCAATCATAGTGGAAGTAGCATCACTAACCCCACCTTACTGTATGATTCATACTAACACCCATTTCCAACACTGGTCAGTCTTGCAAGTGGATGAACTAACAACTAACAATCTGCTGTACCGCTATACTATGTGTACTGATTAAAGAGGATCTTGAACTCCAGATTATACAGTTTGCTTATTTACATTTATCAAAGCAATGCATCATTGATTTTAATTATCAATTTCATTATACTGTAGCGAGACCAGGCAGGTTGAGTAAAGTAATTTTTATTAGCAATATAAACGGAACAAAAACTCGTTCAATACACATGCCTGACTAAACTAGCAAAAACAGCTCCTGTGGCTGGGAGGAGCGCTGATGAACTAACAAAAAAACCTGCGATAGAACCCCTGCAGTCACGTGACCGGGCCGACCAATTACAAGGGTTCTGACCTCCCCAAACCCACCACTAGGTGTCGCTACAGCCCCCCCCCCCCCCCAGAACCTGAGGAAAGGAAACGAGCCAGAGTCCGAATGAGGCGGCCAGACTGGGTGGAGACGGGAGGAACAGGCGGAACAGGGCTGACAGGCGGAACAGTCACAGGTGGAACAGGCACAACAGGTGCAACTGGTGAAAGTGGCACGGCCAGCGGGCAACCTCTATGCCGGGGTTGAGCCACCACCACCGGGCTATCGACATCCAGATGGGCGGGCTTGAGGCGGGCCACGGAAACGATCTCCTCACGACCCCCCACATTCAACAGAAGAGCCGTGACGCCAGGCCGCAACTCCCGGAAAGGCCCTTCATAAGGCCGCTGCAGCGGAGTTCGGTGTGAGTAGCTGCGAACGAAAACAAAGAGGCAGTGTTTGAGCGCCGGGGAACGTAAACTGGAGCAACACCATGGCAGGAGATCGGGACAGGAGCCAGGCCACCCACTTTCTCCCGCAGGTGCACCAGCACAGACAAAGTGGGCTCCTGTGGTCCCTGAGCAGCAGGAAGGAAATCACCAGGCACCTGCAGCGGGGAGCCGTACACTAACTCCGCGGAAGATGTGTCCAAATCCGCCTCATGGGCCGTGCGGATCCCCAGCAACACCCAAGGCATCTGGTCCACCCAATCCGGGCCCGTGAGCCGCGCCTTCAATGCAGACGTCAGATGCCGGTGGAACCGCTCCACCTGAGGTTGGCCTGAGGGTGGTACGCGGTGGTATGATGCAGCTGCACCCCCCACGTACAGCTGAGCTATGGCCGACCACAGGGCAGAGGTGAACTGGTCGGTGGAGATGTCAGCAGGCACACCAGAACGTGCCACCCAGTGGGCAGCGAGGGCACGAGCACAAGACACGGTGATGGCGTCAGACAGCGGAACGGCGTCAGGCCCCCTCGTGAAGCGGTCCACAGGCGAGTGGCACCGCGTGACGTTGGCAGAGGACCCACCAAGTCATCATGAATGTGCTCGATCGAACCTGTGAGGGGGAACCACAAAATCCTGGAGCGGCGCACGCACATGCCGCTAGATCTTGGACGTCTGGCAGGAAATGCAGGCCCGAGCCCCGGCCGTAACCTGCCTGCAAAGTCCATGCCAGATGAACTTGTCCGCCACCAACGCAGAAGTCGCCCAGATAGAAGGGTGGGCCAGACCGTCAAACAGAGTCAAACACATGCCGTTGCCAACCCGCAGGGACGATGCTGCCCGGTGGAGACATCGCACAGGATCGTCACACCCGCAGGGCCGAACGGAACATCGGCCAACACCAACCCCGACACAGCAGTCCGATAAACCACCCATCTCATCGCCACCACGCTGTGCAGCAGCCAGCCCAGAACAGTCATTGGCCGGGGCCACGGACATCACAGCGGGGACTGCAGGACGAGACAAAGCATCCGCAACCTGGTTCAGTATACCCGCCGCGTGCTGGACATCGGTGGTATATTCTGAGACAATCGGCAGGTGCCTCTGTTACCGAGCAGACCAGGGATTGGATACCTTCGCGAACGCAAACGTCAGGGGCTTGTGGTTGGTGAACGCCGTGAAGGGCCTGCCCGCCAGGAAATAACCAGAAATGCCGGACCGCCAAATAAAGAGCCAGGAGCTCTCGGTCGAACGCACTGTAGTTCCGCGCAGGTGCTGGATGAAAAACGCAAGCAGTTGCCAGCGCCCGTCAATAAACAAAGACCTCCCCCCCTCCCGACAGCAGCATCCGAAGCATCAACGGTGAGGGCGGCTGGGGCAGCAGCCCGTGGGTCACCAGCACGGTGGCCTTAGCCAGTGCCTCCTCGGCATCGTCGAAAGCGGCTGCAGTCTCAGCGTCTCACACAAGGCCCCGCGGCTTACCGTCCAGGCACTGGAACAAGGGCCTCATGATCCGGGCCTCCGCCAGCACAAAACGATGAATAAAGTTCACCATCCCCACCATCTCCTGTAGCCCTTTGACGGTGAGCGGCCGAGGAAACTGCCGAATCGCCTCCACCTTGCCGGGGAGAGGCGTGGCGCCCTGTGGGGTAACATGGTGCCCAAGAAAGGAAATAGAGCTGAGACCAAACTGGCGCTTGGCGGCGTTAATAACCGGCCCGTGGTCCCGGCGCCGCTGGAACAGCACGCGGCGGTGCGCACGGTGTTCCTGGTGGGAGCAGGTGGCAACCAGAATGTCATCGAGGTGCACAAAAACAAAGTCCAACCCTCGACCAACCATGGCCACCAGCCGCTGAAAACCCTGCGCAGCGTTCTTCAGCCCGAACGGCATCCGCGGTCACTCAAACAGGCCGAACGGGGTGATGATGGCGATCTTGGGCACATCATTGTAGCCACGCACCAGATCTACTTTGGAGAAGATGGTAACACCATCCAAGTGGGCTGTGAAGTCCTGGATGTGCGGGACCGGGTAGTGGTCAGCAGTCGTGATTGTTAAGGTGGCGGTAGTCCCCACACGGTCTCCACTCGCCGGACGACTTGGGAACCATATGTAATGGGGAAACCTATGTGCTATCGGAGCGCCGCACAATCCCCATGTCCTTCATCTTCTGGAACTCCTCCTTAGCAGCTTGTCGGGCGGGAGCCTGCGTGCCCGTGCGTGCAGCGGAGGACCAGCAGTGAGGATATGATGTACAAACCCCATGCTTATGGGCGGCCGAGTGCAAGTGAGGGGTCAGGAGCTCTGGGAAATCGGCCAGGATCGGAGAGTATGCCCCACCCACATCCGACACTGGTCCGAGATGCGAGGACGCAGGCTGGGGGGACACCGGCAGAATGAGACGCCGGCGCTGAACGTCCACCAGGAGGGGAAAAGCCCACAAAAAATCAACGCCCTGCAATGGCTGGGAAACGTCCGCAACGGGGAAGGGCCACGAGTAACGGCGAGAGTCAAGGGCGAGGGAAACAGTCTGTGTGCCATAGGTGCGGATGGGGCAGCCATTTCCCAGAAACGAGCAGGGGGCACGGTATCGGTGGGCCGCCGCTCCCCAGCGTTGGTGGTAATAACACCACTGGAGCTTATTGCGATCCACGGCGGTCGACTGTGGCGCAGCGATGGCAGCTGAGGGTGGAACGGCCCGTTGAGGCTGCAGCTGCGAAGGCGCGGACACCCGGCTGGTGGAGCCACCGTCCTGCTGCTTGGCAAGTCCCAGCTCGTCTGCCCGTTCAGCAAGCTGCAGGGGGTCAGCCAAGTCGGACCCGGCGAGGAGCAGGCGGATGTTTTCGGGCGTCTGCTCCAGGAAAGCCCGCTCAAATAAAAGGCAAGGCTGGTGGCCGTCCATGAGAGCGAGCATCTCGCTCATCAATACAGACGGCTTACGATCGCCGAAACCGTCCATATGCAGCAGGCGATCGCAGCCCGAAGGTGCGGAGCAGGCCATTTGGCCCTTCGAGCCTGCACCGCCATTCAATATGATCATGGCTGATCATCCAACTCAGTATCCTGTACCTGCCTTCTCTCCATACCCCCTGATCCCTTCAGCCACAAGGGCCACATCCAACTCCCTCTTAAATATGGCCAACGAACTGGCCTCAACTACCTTCTGTGGCAGAGAATTCCACAGATTCACCACTCTGTGTGTGAAAAACGATTTTCTCATCTCGGTCCTAAAAGACTTCACCCTTATCCTTAAACTGTGACCCCTTGTCCTGGATTTCCCCAACATCGGGAACAATCTTCCTGCATCTAGCCTGTCCAACCCTTTAAGAATTTTGTAAGTCTCTATGAGATCACCCCTCAATCTTCTAAATTCCAGCGAGTACAAGCCGAGTCTATCCAGTCTTTCTTCATATGGAAGTCGTGCCATCCCAGGAATCAGTCTGGTGAAACTTCTCTGTACTCCCTCTATGGCAAGAATGTCTTTCCTCAGATTAGGAAACCAAAACTGTACGCAATACTCCAGGTGTGGCCTCACCAAGACCCTGTACAACTGCAGTAGAACGTCCCTGCTCTTGTACTCAAATCCTTTTGCTATGAATGCCAACATACCATTCATACATGCCAAAAGCAGGCAGATTCTGCAGGTAAGGCAGCAACCGGGTGGCAGTCTCCTGACTGACCGACGATTTGGCGGAGCTCGAATTGGGCCTCGATGTGCGCGAACCACACCTGAGGCTGAACCGCCCAGAAAACGGGCAGTTTAAGGGAAACGGTGTTCTGCTGGGCGGGCTGGACGTCGAGGTTCTTGGCGACGTTCATACTGAAAATCCGATAATCGTTTGGATCGTCGGGGTCACCACTGTAGCGAGACCAGGCGGGTTGAGTAAAGTAATTTTTACTAGCAATAAAAACGGAACAAAAATTAGTGCAATAACGTGCCTGACTAAGCTAGCAAAAACAGCTCCTGTTGCTGGAAGAAGCGCTGACAAACTAACTAAAAAACCCACGAAAGAACCCCCGCAGTCACGTGACCGAGCCGACCAAGGACGAGGGCTCTGACCCCACCCCACCACTAGGTGCCACTACAATACATTTTATCCTGGAATGATGTTATGTTTTGAGCCCTAGGAAATTGAGTACAACCTGTTAATCCCAGTTCCAAGAGTTCCAAAACTCTTGACAACATCCTTGGACAATCCTGGGATCTAATGTGAGGTATATCACAAGTATGTCTAATGTCAGGATTGAAATGGTAACTGCACCAATGAAGCAGCAGCATTATAAGCTATGGCACAAGATGCCCCTGTGTCCACACAAATTGCAAAACTCCATTGATGCTGATGCAAGATTACATGATCTTGAACATGACAGAAGCTGTCGGGACAGAAGACGTTATCACACTGAGCGGCGGACTGGCTTGCGAGGCAAAAATGGATGTCGAGCTAAAACCAACGTCGGGCAACGCCATTATAGTTGGATACTCCATTGTGAGAGGTACGGGCAGGGGTTTCTGCGGCAACAGACGGGATTCGAGGATGGTGTGCTGCCCTCCTGGTGCCAGGATCCAGGATGTCATGGACAGAGTGCAGAAAATCCTCAAGGGTGAAGGTGAACAGCCAGAAGCGGTAGTGCATGTCGGCACAAGCTATGTCGGAAAGAAGGGGATGAATATTCTGCAGCATGACTTTAGAGAGCTCGGAAAAATGCTGAAAAGCAGGACCTCCAGGGTTGTTATCTCCGGTTTGCTTCCAGTTCCTCGTGCTGGCGAGAGCAGGAACAGGGAGATACGGGACCTGAATGTGTGGCTGAGGAACTGGTGCAGGGGGCTGGGTTTTAGATTCTTAGATCACTGGGATCTGTTTTGGAGTAAGGGGGAACTGTACAAAAGGGACGGATTGCATCTTAACTGGTGGGGGACCAGCATTCTGGCAGGCAGGTTTGCCACTGCTACACGGGTGGTTTTAAACTGAATAAGGGGGGTGGGGTGTCAAATGGGACAGTCGAGGATGGAGTTAAAGGGAAAGAGAGTAAAGGGATGGTTAATGACCCCAGAATTAACAGGAAAGGAAGCTCACAAAGGGATAGGAGAGTATGGCCAAGTGTAATAGGGATCGATGTGAAAGGTGAGATGCGTAAGGAATTAAAAGTATTGTATATGAATGCGCGAAGTATAAGAAGTGAAGTAGATGAGCTTGAGGCTCAGTTACAGGTTGGTAGATATGACATTGTGGGGATTACTGAGACGTGGCTGCAGGAGGATCGGGCCTGGGAACTTAATATTCAGGGTTATACATCCTATAGAAAGGACAGGCAGGTGGGCAGAGGAGGGGGGTAGCTCTGCTGGTGAGGGATGGAATTCAGTCCCTTGCGAGGGAAGACATACGGACTGACGAGGTAGAGTCACTGTGGATTGAGTTGAGGAATTGTAAAGGCAAGAAGACACTAATTGGTGTTATCTACAGACCCCCAAATAGTAGCCCGGATGTAGGGTGTAAGTTGCAGCAGGAGTTAAAACTGGCATGTAACAAAGGTAATGCCACTGTGGTAATGGGGGATTTCAATATGCAGGTAGACTGGGAAAATCAGGTTGGTTCAGGACCCCAAGAAAGACAGTTTGTAGAATGCCTCCGAGATGGATTCTTAGAGCAGCTTGTAATGGAGCCGAGGTGAAATTATTATGGGAACAAGGAAATGGCAGAGTTGAATAGGTACTTCGGATCCGTCTTCACTAAGGAGAACACAAACAATCTCCAAGATGTACTGGAGGACAGAGGATCTAAGGGATTACAGGAACTGAAAGAAATTTTCATTAGGCAAGAAATAGTATTGGGTAGGCTAATGGATTTATCAGAAGGATGGAAATAGTGGACACATTGGTGATCATTTTCCAATGTTCAATAGATTCACGATCAGTTCCTGTGGATTGGAGGATAGCTAATGTTAGCCCACTTTTCAAGAAAGGAGCGAGAGAAAAAACTGGGAATTACAGACCAGTTAGCCTGACTTTGGTGGGGGGAAAGATGCTCTAGTCAATTATTAAAGAGGTAATAATGGGGCATTTGGATAGCAGGAACAGGGTTAGTCCAAGTTAACATGGATTTATAAAAGGGAAATCATGCTTGGCTAATCTTCTGGAATTATTTGGGGATGTGACAAGTAAAATGGATGAAGGGGTGCCAGTGGATGTAGTGTATCTAGACTTTCAGAAAGCTTTTGATAAGGTCCGCATGGGAGACTGGTGACTAAAATTAGAGCACAAGGTAGGGTGTTGACATGGATAGAAAATTGGTTGGCAGACTGGAAGCAAAGAGTAGGAGTGATCGGGTCCTTTTCAGAATGGCAGGCAGTGGCGAGTGGAGTGCCGCAAGGCTCGGTGTTGGGGCCACAACTGTTTACTATATATATTAATGATTTGGAAGAGGGAATTAGGAAGAACACTAGCAAGTTTGCGGATGACATAAAGCTGGGTGGCAGTGTGAACTGTGAAGAGGATGTTAGGAGGTTGCAGGGTGACCTGGACAGGTTGAGTGAGTGGGCAGATGCATTGCAGTTGCAGTATAATATAGATAAATGAGAGATTATCCACTTTGGCGGCAAAAACAAGGGGGCAGATTATTATCTCAATGGGGTAAGGTAAGGGGGAGGTGCAGTGAAATATGGGCGTCCTTGTACACCGGTCACTGAAAGTTGGCTTACAGGTACAGCAGGCAGTGAAGAAAGCTAATGGAATGTTGGCCTTCATAACAAGAGGATTTCAGTACAGGAGTAAAGAGGTTCTTCTGCAGTTGTATAGGGCTCTGGTGAGACCACATCTGGAGTATTGTGTACAGTTTTGGTCTCCTAATTTGAGGAAGGACATCCTTGTGATTGAGGCAGTGCAGCGTAGGTTCACTAGATTGATCCCTGGGATGGTGGGACTGTCATATGAAGAAAGATTGAAAAGACTAGGCTTGTATTCACTGGAATTTAGAAGGATGAGGGGGATTCTTATAGAAACATATAAAATTATAAAATGACTGGAAAGCTAGATGGAGACAAAATGTTCCCAATGTTGGGCGAGTCCAGAACCAGGCGCCACAGTCTTAGAATAAAGGGGAGGTCATTTAAGACTGAGGTGAGAAAAAAAAAATTTCACCCAGAGAGTTGTGAATTTATGGAATTCCCTGCCACAGAGGGCAGTGGAGGCCAAGTCACTGGATGGATTTAAGAGAGAGTTAGATAGAGCTCTAGGGGCTAGTGGAGTCAAGGGATAACAGGAGAACGCAGGCACGGTTTATTGATAGGGGACGATCAGCAATTATCACAATGAATGGCGGTGCTGGCTCGAAGGGCCGAATGGACTCCTCCTGCTCCTATTTTCTCTGTATCTACGTTCCTGTGATGGAACTTGCAACCAGGGAACTCTTGAGAATCACACCAGTCTGTTCAAATAAGGGTTCCTCAATGTGGGTCAGTTAGATGGGAATCCATTATTTTGCAAAAATAAGTAACTACGTAATGGTACAGAACAGTTCTTGAAGTGGACACAAACTAGTTCCAAGCACACTGTATCATTCACACCGCTGCATTCCCTCCCATCTAGTGGTGAAGGGTTCAGCCACCTCAAGCTTCTGTCAAAATTCCATTCCATCTTGTCTATCTCCAAATATCTCCTTAAATTGATAGAAAATTAAATGTTGTTGCATTAACTTAAGAACCAAGTGGAAGTCAACAAGTTGTTTTTATTGCACTGACATCGTTGAGTGCGGCGGTGCCTAATGGCAGCAGTCCGTCTGTCTTTTTTGTTATTTTTGTCCCGTTAGATGTATGTTTTTTGGTTTTAATTGTAATTTTTTTTTTTTAGCTGTGTATATGTGGGGTGGGGAAACCGTTTAATCTCTTCCCTGAACGGGGACCCGACGTCGTTGGGCCTAACATCGTGGAGCCGGCGGCAGCCTGCGGCCGGAACCAACCGGAGCCTGCGGACTCGCCATCGCGGAGCTGGCCGACTTCGGAACGGGAAGAGCTGTGGTGGCACGTGGCTGCAACCCGACTTCGGAGCTTCAGAGGCTCCGGCTGCAGGCCCGGTGGACAGGAACATCAGGAGCTCGCAGGTCCGTGGTGGGAGACCGCTTTCCGGAGCTCCCGCAACGGCAACTTCTCCCGCCGGAATCGCGGGGTTTAAATGACTCGGAGCGGGGCCTAACATCGCCCGGTGTGGCTTAAACGGCCGCAGGACTTACCATCGCCCGCTGGGGGCTTTAACATCGCGTGTCCCAGTCGCCTCGACGCTGCAGTTGGACTGCTGGACCGCGGGAGAAAAACAAAGGGAAGAGATAAGACTTTTGCCTTCCATCACAGTGAGGAGGTGTTGGAGATTCACTGTGATGGATGTTTGTGTTAAGTGTGGGTCTTGGGTTTTTTTTTGTAATGTCATGACTGTAGGAATGAAATTTCATTCAAATCATGTCTGTTTGAATGACAATAAAATGCATTAGATTCTATTCTATCTATGTACAAAACTACAGTTTGTGTCAATGCTTAATGACTTGTTTACTAAGCCCAGGTGCCAGCAGAGATTCAAGGAGGTCTTGGAGTATACACAGAGGAATTTGGATGTGATCGTCCTGGGATTGTGTGTGAGTCACTTACATCTGCGATCCAAACTCACATGTTGGAAAACCCCGATTCCATTACTTGGAGAAACCATCCTCACCCAGGCCTCACACAGCCTGATGAAGGATACTGAAAAATGTGATCAAGGTTCTCAATTCAAGGCTCATATTATATGGAGTGACCCAGCTCTGTATTGCCCTGCAGAACAAAGGAGAGGAAAAAGTAAAGCTGGAGATGAGCAAGGTAGAAACAGTGGATTGTTTTCGATCACAGAGCTTTACGGATAGTTTTACAGAAGTGGGGGACTGTAGTACAAGCTCTTCAAGTGAGCCCCCTCCTAATTATTGCTCTTCAGTGTCAATTTCCTACACCAGGGCAGCAAGGAAGAATAGAACTACACAGCCCACTATCAACCCCACCCAACATTTTTAGGGTTTTGATATGGAAGATGATATTTATGAGAGAAAGAGCAGAGCTTCACAAGACTTCAGATACACCAAGTCTAGCTTTGTTCACGCAGGGTCACGACTGTTCAGACAGGCCGCCTGATGACACTCCGCACTCCTACACAACTCTTCCAACGCACTTTAAATATTTGCTGCATTTATCTCGGATCAATACTCAGCAGGGGAGGGGCCCAAAACTGTTCAATGATCAAAGGGATATTCATGATCCAGAAAAAAGTACAATGAGCCAAGGAAGTCATGCATTATTCACACAGGGCTCCTTGACATTTTGTCAAACTGAGCGGCAACCAGTAAGAGTCTGATGAAACAAGCAACCCATGAACTAAACTGGCCCTGCGGCCTACCATCGATGGAGCTGGAAGCCTCCTCGGACTGTTGTGAGCCCCACCACGGGGCGCGGATTAAATCGGAGCTGTCCCTTGCCTGGATCACTCCGAGGAACCAACCCCAAGGGCTCGCAGTCTCGGGCGAGGCCGAGTTGGGAGCTCCAACGTCGCGGAAGGTTTCTTCGCCAGCCCCGACGTTGGTGACGCTCCACTAAGGACCGATCCGCCCGGTTCCACCGATGAGCGGTTGGAAGTGCACCTCCCCCTGATGCATGGAGCGGATCGCCTCGACGCGGATGGTCCCCGGGAACACCGCCGGCGACGGGAGTCAAGAATCGTTCCGTCAACGGGGGCAAAACTCGAGGCCCCCGCCCGAGGAAGAACAAAGGAACAGACTTTGACTTTATTTCGCCTTCCATCACAGTGAGGAATGTGTAGGAGTCACTGTGGTGGATGTTCATGTTAACATGTGTTTTTTGAGTGATCTGTTGCTTAACAATTAATTACTAAATTAATATTATGACTGACCTGGCAATGAAATTCTAGATGTTGCAAAACACTTGGAGAATAAGTGTGATTCTGATTCAGATTCAGATATTGCCACCCTATTACATTATTTGTGGTCTGTAATGGTCCCTTAGATAATGGTGTTTCAAATAGTAAAGAGAAAGCCTCCAAGATAAATGGCCTTTATAGGAAGGATCATAAACCACCCTTACAAAGCTCAGCTTTATGGAAGAAATTTTTGCTCGTCCAAATCCTATACTGAATTAATGAATGTTGATGCATAAATTGTAAATTCCTATAAGTCTTAAATTGTATACTATACTACTGAAAATCGTATTCTTTATGAAATTGCTAAGTGGCTACATAAAAAAGATACAAACTGCTGGAGTAACTCAGCGCGTCAGGCAAGCATCTCTGGAGAACATGGATAGGCAAACTATTTTCACTGGGACACATCTTCAGACTGATTGTGGAGGCGAGGAAGAATACTGGAGAGGAGAGGCATGTTTCTTGCAAAAATATTTAACTAAAGCAATAAATGTTATGAATTATTATTCCACTAGTCCAATCAGTTCTTCGACCCAGCCTCAAATTGATCTGTTGCTGAAATTATTTCACATTTACATTGAAAGAATGGAGAAATGTTTAATATTGAAAAGTGATTTAAAATTTTGGAGGCCCGGACCCAATTGAGGTGAAACAGTAAGAAATGTCCCACAGTTGCTTATGGATAATAGCACATTGCCTCAGCGGCCGTAATGGTTCGGCGCAGCGGCATTTGAGTGGATGAAGAGATCTCCACGAGCAGTCTCCATGTCTCTTCTATTCTTTATTCTGGATTTTACTTCCTACCATCACCTGATAGCTTAATATTAGCAAAATATTTTATTGTGTTGTTACTCTTTTTATACTTACCTCACCATCGAATGTTCTCGAAACATTGTTTTTGATACGTATATTTTCTAAGGGAAAATACTTTACAAAATATTTTACTTAATAAAATTAGAAATAAAATAATCATAGAAAAACGTGTGTACTTAGGGGCTGTCCCACTGGCAAGTTTAGAAGCATTTAGCTGTTTACCACTGAAATATAGCTTGATCACAAATCAGCGGTCTTGGCATCTCCACTTCCCTCTGCAACTGGATGCCCCGCCGCAGACTGGACTTCCTTTTGTTATTTTTCACAAAACAGGACCACATGTCTGTTGGATCAACAACCTCACCTCCTCCACTATAACAATCTGAACACTGGCGTGCCACAGGCTGTGTGCTCACCGCGGGGCGGCGGCCATCTCTCCTCTACTCCTCTTCGTGGAACCCATGACTGCATCCCTAAGCATGGCTCCAACGCCATCATAAAATTTTGCCGACGACACCTTGGTGGTACGACTGATCAGCGATAACGCGAGTCAGCCTACAGGGAGGAGGTCCAGCACCTGACAACCTGGTGTGCGATAATAACCTCGTCCTCAACCCCCCGCCCAGAAGGACGAAGGAAATAACTCATTGTCGACTTCAGGAAGAACAGACTGGGGGGCAGACACACCCCCATCCATATAAACGGGACTGAGGTGGAGCGGGTCTGCTTTTAATTGTAACTATATAAATTCCTCGGAGTTTACACATCTCGGAGGATCTGTCAGATTCTGGTACCTCAACATTTTGCCTCCAAGCTGATCAAAAGACGCAGCAGCGCCTTTACTTCCTGAGGAGGCTCAAAAAAAGCCCACCTTTATAGAAAATTTGTCCCCTGATCCTGACCAACTTCTACCGATGCACATGGTAAGCATCCTGCTGACCACCTGCTTTACGGTCTGGTACAGCAGTTGCACCGTAGCTGACAGGAAGGCACTACAAGGGTGGTGAAAACCGCCCAGCAACATCATCGGTGCCCTCTCCCCCCCGCTTGACTGATTTGGAGGAAGAATGCCTCACCGAAAACGGTGTACGTGTCTTTGAGACGGGCTGGGAAGATCATCAAGGATCCAAACCCACCCTAACCATGGACTGTTTGCCCTCCTACCATCGGGGAGGCGGTACAGGAGCCTCAGGTCCCGCACCAGCAGGATGAGGAGTAGCTTCTCTAATAACACCATCACACTGCTGCAAATAATTGTTGGTTGTTTACTCGGGGAGTCCCGCCGATAGAATTTCCACACCTGTATTTATTTATCAGTATTTACCTATATATTGCTATCACTTTGTAGTGTCACTAAACTGCATTTCGTTGTACCCATACTTGTATCTGTGCAATGACATTAAAGTTGAATTGAATTGAATTGAATTGAGAGTTTGAAAATGTCATGTTGAAGACCTCCTTCGTCTATGTTGAAGACCAGCTTCGACTAGCTTCTGCAAAATTGGAGAATAGTGGAAAGTGCAGACGATCTTCGACCTCCCTTCGACCTCCCTTTGACTATGATGAAGATTATCTACGACTATCTTTGACTACCTTTTGATTACCTGTGACTAACATGCTGACCTACTACGACCTACCTCGACTAAACCTAGAAGTAAAAATAATATCTATTTTTTCCATGGAAACCTTTTTTTACTTGTGGGCATTTTTCAGCATGTTGAAAAATACCCCGCGACTTAGCTGAGGCCTCGAGTACGCAGGGACTACTCTCGAGCATGAAGGGGAGTTACAAAGACCTCCTAGGACCTCGTGGCAACCATGCTGGGCATACGGGTCGAGGGCAAACTCGCCAGAACTTGCGGATTAGGTCGCCACAGTGGGACAGCCGCTTTAGTTTTGAAATACAGCATGTCCTGGGGTGTCAAATGGTACAGTGCTCATTCAAGAAGGGCAATGCGAGTTGAGGTCTTATCTCTTGACTCGGGTTCACATGGTCTAACCAAAGACCCCAGGGAATACCGTCATAGTCTCAGTGATGGACCAAAGATTTTGTTACCATTCTTATTGGTATTATTTTCCCATTTCTATAAGATGGAATAGCTGAATTTTTTTTTTAAATAATTTTGATTTGTCTGCACTCTGCCTTTAAGAACTCTTAACGTACATCTTTGCATTTATGCCGAAGATAGACACAAAAAGCTGGAGTAACTCAGCGGGTCAGGCAGCATCCCTGGATAGAAGGAATGGGTGACTTTTCGGGTCTTGACCCTTCTTCAGACCCGAAACGTCACCCATTCTTTCTATCCAGAGTTGCTGCCTGACCCGCTGAGTTACTCTTTTCTCCATTATTTTCAGCGTTTGTGTCTATTTTTGGTGTAAAACCAGCATCTGCAGTTCCTTCCTATATTTTACATTGATGGCAGTGATCTTTCAGCTCTCGCGTTTTCCACCATTTCTCCAAACCATGGAAGTAACGTGAGCGGGAGTAGGTTGTATGCCCCCCCCCCCCCCCTGTACCTGTTCCACAATTCAATACAGTCATGGCTGTTCTGATCTCAGCCTCAGTTCCATTGTTCCGCTTGTTCTCTATAACCTTGACTCATCTACAGAGTGAGAGTGTCTCACAGTCTTCAATCTATTCACTGACTCAGCCTCCATTACACCCGAGCAGTGAATTTACAGAATCAAATCCTTCTGAGGAAGACCTTCATCCATTTGGTAAGACAACATCTGTTATTTTAACTATTTTGTAATGACAAGTGCAAAGATCTGTGCTGCATTCATACTAACTGCAGTTTCCATGTTTAATAACATTTTATTACAGCACGGAAAGCTTGCTTCTTATAGTGGCCACGGATATGTTAGGCAAGCTAACGTTGATTCTGTTTTTCATGTCATTGAATGGGCAGCTTACTTCAATTCTCAATCCAACTTAAGTTCTCTGTAACATAGTTGCAACCCTGGCAACGTTTCAAAAATGTTTTAAGATAGTTTGTGACTCCTATATTCAAATTTATACCAAATCTTTATCTATACGTGAATCACTCTCTCATCTATCTGAAGGTTGACAAAAGGAGAATCCATAAATGAGATTCATAGATCGATAGATGATCTCGCGGTTGCTAAACACTTTAACTCCCATACTGACCTTTCTGTTTTGGTCTTCCTTCAGTGAGACCCAACGCAAATTGGAGGAACAGCACGTCATATTTTGCTTGGGCAGCTTACAATCCAGCGGTACGAATATTGACTTCTCTAACTTCAAGTAACTCCTATTTTCCAGCTCTCGAGTTCTGTGACCAGTCTGACAGTCCCCGATTTAATTTTATCTTTGTCCGCTTCATTGTCGCCTTCCCCTAGCTAACAATGATCTATTCTACATTTTCCTTGACCTTCGTCCTCTTTGATGTCTCATTCTCACACCTTACCCTTGCATATCTCTGTGTCTCCTTCTCCCCTGACTCTCAGTTTGAAGAAGGGTCTCGACCCGAACCGTCACCCATTCCTTCTCTCCAGAGATGCTGCCTGTCCCGCTGAGTTACTCCAGCATTTTGTGTCTATCTTGGGTGAAAACCAGCATCCGCAAGTGCAGGCTCGGCGACCGTTTTGCTGAACACCTCCGCTCAGTCCGTCTTGACCCGCCTGATCTCCCAGTTGCTGGACACTTTAACCCCCCCTCCCATTCCCAATCTGATCTTTCTGTCCTGGGCCTCCTCCATTGTCAGAGTGAGGCCCAGCACAAATTGGAGGAACAGTACCTCATATTTTGCTTGGGTAGTTTACACCCCAGCGGTATGAACATTGACTTCTCTAACTCTCGATAGCCCTTGGTTTCTCTCTCCATCCCCTTCCCAGTTCTCCCACCAGTCTTACTGTCTCTGCCTACATTCTATTTTTTTCCCTCCCCTGAGATCAGTCTGAGTACATCGGTCTCGACCCGAAACGTCGCCCATTCATTCTCTCCATGGATGCTGCCTCCATTCATTCTCTCCATGGATGCTGCCTCACCCCCTGAGTTTCTCCAACATTTTGTGTCTATCTGCAGTTCTTTCCTACACAATGTCATTAAATGCATTGTACTGCATAAGCTCGGTACTGTTTGATTCACCTCTACCCCATTGAGAACATTGGACTTTGTCTATGAACTGATGCTCTACAATGCTGAGAACTATATTCTGCACCTTTTCTCTTACCTATCATACTTAAGTTTGTACTTGAGTTTGTATATATATGTATGGTACACGTATATCTGATCGTGTTGCAAGCATGCAATTCAAATCTTTTAATCATACCTTTTATTGTTACATTGGCATGGGACAATAATAAACCTAAATCTTATGAATCATCCAAAAAAATCCAAAAATAATTAAAAGTTGCTGATTTGTTGATTGTGAAAGAAACAATTTTAATATTTATACGGCATCACACACACACACCTAATCCCCTGTTAATATATTAACATTATTAATTTGCTTATTTTCCCCCATCCCCGCCCTATCACTCATGCATAACACCCAAACTGAGCAGGCGCGGTTAGAGAGTGAGGGGGTAAGAGAGGGAGGGAGGGAGGGCGGGGAGAGGGTGGGGGGTAGAGAGGGAAGGTACAGGGTAGAGGGGGAGAGAATGAAGATATTGAGGAGTAGGGGGGGAGCATGGCATCACAGGTGAGGGCTGGTCCCCAAATGCAATACTCCACCACTCGCCTATAGGTCATCCCAATATTCACCCACTCCCCTAGAGGAGAGGGGGGTAGAGAGAGAGCAGGGGGGCAGAGAGGAGGGGTAGGAGAGGGAGGGTTTAGTAGAGAGGGAGGGGGAGGACAACTTATTCTATTTGATCTTATTTGGTTTGTGCACAGGCAGGTTGATTGCATTCGTGGGGGCCACGTGATGATTATATGTAAATGAGATCCATTGTGATTGGACGTCTGTGAGATGGCACTGTGGATATAATCTATGGAAAGTGCTGCTTAGAGTCTCCCACTGAAAAACAGTACATTTTTTAAAATAAACGGTTAAAACTTTAAAAAAACTTCGGAAATATAGGTTGGAATGTGACAGGAAGATGTTTATCCTGTCGAGGGAAAAAATGTGAGTAGAATGTGTGAAAAATGGGGACGGCTGTGGCCAAGCACTTTGGAAGAAGATACAAATTAAGGAGATTAAAAAGAAAGTCAACACAACCCCTGCATACACACACGGAAAATTTAAAATGTTGAGAACAAAGGAAAAGAGTTTTAGTGTAATATACTAGACCAAGTGGGACCCGTTGGGTCCCATCCCCTCGGTGCGTTGGGTCAGTAAACTTACCCCCCCCCCACACACAACACACACACACTACCAGCCCCCCTTGATATTATATTATATCATTAATTAGTTCCTTTTACCCCATTCCCCCTCCCTTCACGCATAGCCCCCAACCAGCAGGTGTGGCTAGATAGGGGAGGGAGGGGGCAGAGACAGAGAGGGAGGGCAGAGCAGAGAGAGGGTATGAGGGTAGATAGGACCTAGAGAGGCAGAGGCAGAGAGAGGACAGAGAGAGAAAGGGAGGGGCAGAGATGAGAGGGGGGCAGAGAGGGAGAGGGGTAGAATTTGAAGGGTGGGGAGGGCTGGTTCCCGAACGCAATATTCCCCCACTCCAGCTCCAGGCTCTACTCCAGCCAGGTCCAGTCGTTGGGCTCGACCCGCGGGTTTGCAACCTCCCCACCATGCGCCGACACCGAGGACACCCGAGCGAGGGGGCGGCGGAGTTGACCAAATGGGACCGTGAGTTGGACCGCATCGCAGTCTTCAGTCCACGGCCCATCTTCATCTCCGACGGCGTCTTTTGATTAACAGGGGGGGGGAGGGATTGGGGGGGGGGGGGGGCGGGGGGGTGACGTCACTACTAGCGTGCCAAGCAGGATACCCATTGTGACGTCATCAGCAAAAGCAGTCGTTTTTAAATTCAAATTTTGTCATTTTTCAGTAATGTTGAGAAATAAAGCATGACATTTTTTAGATAAGTAGATTTTGGATCGACGGGGGAAATGTCGCTCCTTTTACCCAACCCCTGCCCTATCCACTCACGGGAGAGAGAGGGGCAGAGAATGGGGGGGTGGGGAGACAGAGGGCAGAGTGAGAGAGAGGCAGGAGAGAGAGGGGCCAGAGAAGTTGGACACAGAGCGGGGAGGTGAGGGGCACACAGAGCGAGAAGAGGAGGGGCAGAAAGAGATGGGCAGAGCAGAGAGGCAGGTAAAGAGGGGCAGAGAGGGAGATGGGTAGAGGGAGAGAGAGGGGCAGAGAGGGATCCGTGGACCAGAGCAAGGGACCCCGACCGAGGTCCTGAGAGCTCACCCGCTCCAGTATAGGGCCCTACTTGCTCTTATGTTCTTTCTCTATTGAATAACCCAGGGGGGGGGGGGGGGGGGTGGGGGGGGAGACGTCACTCGCAGCACGTGGAACACAGCGCGGGCCGCACGGAGCAGACCCATTGTGACATGATCAGCGAAAGGCAGTCGTTTTAAATTCAAAGTTTTGTAATGTCGAGAAATAAAGCTTGACATTTTCAGATAAGTAGATTTCGGGACTCGCACGACCGGAATATGTAAATATTTTATCGTTACCCAGAGTAGATTTTTGGCGAAGATGTAATAACACACAAACCAAAATACACACACATCCAAGATCAAACTTTTAATAGTTACTAGACCAAGGGGACCCGTTGGGTCCTGTCCCATCAATACGCAGCTGGAATTGTGGGGAGCGGGTGGCCGGTGGCGTCACACACACACTAAACCACCCACTTGAATTATACGATTATTAATTCGCTCCTTTTACCAATTCCCCCACCCTAACCACTCACGCATAGCCCCCAACTTGCAGGTGTGGTTAGAGAGGGAAAGGGAGGGGGGTAGAGAGAGAGGGCAGAGAGAGAGAGAGAGAGGGGTCAGAGAGCGAGGGCACAGGCGAGAGAGAGGGGCAGAGAGAGAGAGAGGGAGAGGAGCAGAGACAGAGAGAGAAGGGCAGAGAGAGAGAGACAGAGAGAGAGAGAGAGAGAGAGACGGACCGTTTGGACCCGAGCAACCCGAGGACCGAGAGCTTGGCTGCTCCAGTACAGGACCCAACTTGCTGTTCTTTCTGTGTCTTTTGAATAACCGGGGAGAGGAGGGGGGGGGTGACGTCACTCGCTGCGGCGTGGGATAGAACGGTGCAGGCGCGGACCCATTGTGACGTCATCAGCGAAAGTTAGTCGTTTTTTTAAATTCAGTTTTGTCATATTTTTAAAACATTTTCGGTAATGTCGATAAATTAAGCTTGACATTTTCAGATAGTAGATTTTGGAGAGGGGGGGGAGCGAGAGAGAGGGGGGGTGAGAGAGGGGGGGGTGAGAAGGGGAGAGAGAACGGGGGAGTGGGGGGAGAGATGGGGGGATGGGAAGGAGAGAGAGGGTTGAGAGGAGAGGGAGAGGAGAGAGGGGGAGGAGAGAGAGGGTGGACGAGAAGGAGAGACGAGGGAGTTGGGGGGAAGAGATGGGGAGGGTGAAGAGAGGGGGTGGGGGATAGAGGGGAGGAGAGAGGGGGAGGAGAGAGAGGGTAGTGGGAGGCCCAGGCCGAGCCAAGGGATTCCCGGACACGACGAGCGTGGCGCGACGTGGGCGAGAGAGTTCGACCAAAGGACGCGAGTTGGGCCGCCGCAGTCTTCAGCTATGATCTTTGGTCTTCAGTCGATGGCCCGACATTTGAACAAAGGGGGGAAGGAGGGGGGGAGTGGTGACGTCACTCGCAGCGCGAGGAAGAACGGCCTGCAGATCCATTGTGATGTCATCAGTGAAAGACAGTCTTTTTTTCAACGTTTTGTCATATTTTTGAACATTTTCATTAATAAGCATGAAATTTTCAAATAAGGCGATTTTTGACTCCAAGGGAAAAATCTCTACATGAATATGTAAAAATGTTACCGTTAGCGTATCTTTTTTTCAAGAAGATGTGATCACACACACACACATACCGTTTTAATAGGTATTTGATATGATATATGATATGATAGACTTTTATTTCGTGCCCAAGAAACAACAAAGAAGCTTTTGTTTACAATGTAATTCCATACAAACCTCTACCAAGATTAATTTAATCAAAAATGTTCTATTGATTTATACTTTGAATCCACCATCACCAGAAAATTTGGCTTCTATCGAGAGTTTATAGACAATTATAATCCTTTTTGCATTTTTTTATTCTAGCCTAAATTTAAACCATCAACTTTGCTGAATTCAATGCCGTGTGCATACTTAATAGATGTTTTTAATGTTATGTTGTTTTCATTTTTCTTTTTGGCTGTACGCCTTTACGTCAGACAATTTACATTTATACCAAGCCAATTAACCTACAAACCTGTAGTCATTGGAAGTGGTGGGAGGAAATGGAAGGGATCTGTCACGGGGAGAACCGAACAAATTCCGTTACAGAATCTGGCACACAAAGTTGGGAGAGCGCACCTGGGTATCTCGCACTAAAGGCTATCCCACTTGCATGGGATGCAGGCGGTTTGGCGGACCAAATGTGGTGCTTGAGGACGTACGAGCAACGTATGGAAGCGCGGGACGGTCCCACTTCGAGCGCGGAGTTGTGCGGGGCTGGTCTCGAATCGCGACATTGTGGGGCTCCAAAAATCTGACTGTCGTAATCTTTTGTAGGGCACGTATGGAGCATTGCGGTCGTAGCAGCGTTCTTGACAGCTACGCCTTAGCGCCATTAGACGTTGCGGCATGACGTCAACACTGCGTTGGCGTTGCAGGATGTCAAAAACTGTGTTAAAATGTATAAACAATATGATTAATACAACTGGCCTACATTTGGTCAGTACATGAAAATCATTGAAGTAATTTAAAATCTTTATTTCAAATAAAGTAATTTGTAACACATTTCACGTCACAAATTTTCGATTGTTATGCTTCCATCTACAATAATTCATTTTAGTTGACTTCACAAAATATGTCTCTTGCAGCCATAAGTCACTGCTCAACCCTACAATCCTATAGAATCCCTTAACGATTAACCAATACAATCAGTCAACATCATCAGAGATTGTTGAATATTATATAAACAACCATGAAACATGTGGTTCATTTGTATTATCCTTAATTGATCTAGCAAAGTATGTTTAATGAAATCCATGGCACACTGTTGATGTGGGGTGGACTGCGTTGGCATGTCACTTGTGTAGGAAAGAACTGCAGATGCTGGTTTAAATCGAAGGTAGACACAAATTGATGGAGTAACTCAGCGGGACAGGCAGCATCTCTGTAGAGAAGGAATGGGTGACGTTTCGGGTCGCTGTCTGAAGAAGGGTCTCAACCCGAAACGTCACCCATTCATTCTCTACAGAGATGCTGTCTGTCACGCTGTTATACTCCAGCAGTTTGTGTCTACCTTTGGCATGTCACTTGATGAGTAGGACTTTAAAATGTCAATAAGTGAAATACCAGTCCGTTTGGCATTCTTACATTAATGCAAATAACAGGAGTAACACTGTACAGTGAGATTGCAAGTGCATATCGCCCGATTCTTGATGATTCCATCTTTTCAGCCTCTGCTTCATATTGGAACCAAATTAGACCAAATATTGTCTTAAATTGTGGTCTGTTGAAGCATTGGTTCATTTCAATACTTCAATGTATTTTTAAAAACTCAATACCTATAAGTGGGTCACTGCATCATGAGCATTATTTAATTACATCAAACAATCTACATATATCTGCCCATTGATCATAAACCAAATGATGTTGAAGAATATGAAGTACATGACTTCCAATCGGCATAATATTCTATGTACTAAGAGACATTCGCTACAAAAGGTCAACGTGTGAATTTCTAAAGTAACATTTGTCATCCGAGAATGAGGAATAATGTTACTCACTCACACCTCAAGTTTACCTCCCACTTACTACTGTTTAACTGGCCTTCAACGCCACAACTTGATTTCTCCACTCCAATCACAAGTTGCAATTATAGATGGGTGCACAGGATGAAATGCAACATCAGTGCAGGCTTGCTTGTGGGCCGGCAAAGTGTGAACCACTTTAGAATTCATGTAGTTGTAAAAACATACGCTCCCGTCGGCACTTCCTGAAGCAATTAGAGTTCCATCACGTGAAAAGTTGCAGCCCACTGCATACCCTTCCACCTGTAAAATATGAACATTAATTTACCACATGCTCGCGATGCTGGTCAATGCAGACAGAAACTTTCAGATCAGAGTTAATCTTTGAAGCCAATTAAGAAATTTCACTCAAGTTTGGCAATATGTAAAACAATCTAAAGAATTAAGATGCTAGATCTTCCTTTGCAACGAACATCAAGAGATCAGGAAATAGAAACTTTGGAAGATCAAATATAAGTCTACCAATCGGTGGTGGCCAGTGCCATCTTATTCGCGGTCAATCAAGAGATGCCAACCCTAAATTTAGTTACACAGTAACATTTAACCATTTGTCCGTTTACAAATGGGGTTAAATGCATTTCTCTCCGTAACATACTCACTTGGGGTTGTTGCCGGCGCTGCTATGCGCCTGCGCACTGGTGCAGATCAGCTGGGGCGGGTGCGGCAACCATTGCGCACTTGGCATTGGTTGCCGGCGGGTCTGCGCCTGCGCACTGGGTGGGGGGGGGGGGGGATGGCCGGTGATGGGGCTGCCGCGGACGGCGGCTGGCGGCATATGGAAATGACGCTGGCTGATAGCGCGGGCCGGCGCCGCCCGGAGCTCTGGGCCGGGGCGGTGCGTGGGCTCGAAATGCGGACAGGCACGCAACCCTCCCCCACTGCGCTCGCGCGGCCACTGGGGCCCGGAACCCTCCCCCACTGCGCAACGGCGGCCACTGGGGCCCGGCCAAAAAAGACCCTCCCCCACTGCGCACGCGCGGGCCATTGGGCCGGCAACCCTCCCCCACTGCGGGCACGCCGCGGGCCACTGGGGCCTGGCAAACCTCCCCCACTGCGCTCGCGCGGCCAATGGGGCCCGGCACCCTCCCCCACTGCGCACGCGCGGGACACTGGGGCCGGCAACCCTCCCCCACTGGCGCAGGCGCGGACACTAGGCCCTGGCAAAGTGCCGCTGATCACGCGGGCTGGCAACGGGGGGTAATAGGCGCGGCGTTCACCACGGGAGGAGGAACACCGGCGCGGCGCAGGTGTTCCGTATACAGCATGTTTGGAGTGCCGGGGCAAACACGTATAAAAAGTTATTCGCCGGGATAAAATACGGCGAATCCGGGACACTTGGCATTCTGTGTATGTGCAGGGGGTGCAGGGCGCAGGCTCGAGGGGAGCCCAACAGGACCACAAAGCTCTTCAGGAAGGCTGGCTCCGTCATGGTGGCGGAGTTGGAATTTCATGGGGAAAGTGGTATGGAGGGGAGGGATGGCTCCTCAAAACTGTGGGAGCATCATGGGACAATACAGCTCACCCCCCTCCACGACCACACTGGTCAACCTGAGGAGCACCTTCAGCAACAGACTGGTCCCACCAAGATGCAGCACAGAACGCCACATCCTTCTTCCTGTGGCTATCAAACTATACAACTCCTCCCCGTCTGTCGTGGATTTGAACTGAACTCCCATCCCCCCCCATTCCAAATCTTTACACATCGCCATTCCTTTCCACTCATCACTT
This sequence comes from Okamejei kenojei, assembly GCA_035221665.1. Lineage (NCBI taxonomy): Eukaryota > Metazoa > Chordata > Chondrichthyes > Rajiformes > Rajidae > Okamejei > Okamejei kenojei. Next base: position 85,342,677 of record CM069139.1, read on the forward strand.
TATTTCAGGTATCCTTGTATATTATCACTGGCGCAGATCAATGTCCTCCCCCCCCCCCCTGGGATAAAAAGTGTATCGTATGTCGTTGAAATTATTTCAATCCTCAGAACATTTCCAGGGCTTTATCAATTGTTCCTCTCAGAAGGTAAGCAATGAGACTGCATTTTCCTATTTCACCAGGGGGATATCGCTTTTAAAACATGTGGGGGGGGGGGGGGGGGGGGGGGGGGGAGACAACACAATGAGGATCTAGTTTTTGGGACAGGGGTCTAGCACCTATGGCCCTGCGGGCAGATCAGCCCATAACCCAAACCCTTACGGTCACAGGCATTTTTTGTTTTTCAAATAGTTTTCGCGACCTGGTCGCTACAAGTCCTGGGACACGCAGGCAACGTGGGAACTACAGCCAGACCTGAGGAAAGCGAGCCGACCTGCGACCTGCCACCTGTCCCGGGGCAAGCGGTAGTCGACCTGGGCGCTACAGCCAGTCAGGGACACGCAGGCACCGAGGGGAACTGCGGCTAGTCCGGGCTGGCAGCCTACAACTGGAATCGACCTTGAGGGCTCTGGAGCTGGCTGATTTTGGAGGCTGTGGTGGCGTTGCGGCTGTGACTTCCCTTCGGAGGCTTTGGTTTTGCTGCAACATGTTTCACAAACCATGGGGGGGATTGTCCCCCACCTCTCTAAATATGGGGGGCACAGGCCTCCCTCCCCCCAGGGTTTCCGCCCATGGCATTATTACACAGTCTTCAGTTTATGGAAACATAGAGAATAGGAGCAGGGGTCGGCCCAGGCTGTCTCGTCTTTTCCCAATATCCCTTCATTGCTTTGACATTAAAGTCCAGAAGATTAAGATGCACGGGTTTAACAGTGACTTGGTCGTATGGATTCAGAACTGGGTTACATAGAAACATAGAAAATAGGTGAAGGAGTAGGCCATTTGACCCTTCGAGCCTGCACCACCATTCAATATGATCATGGCTGATCATCCAACTCAGTATCCCGTACCTGCCTTCTCTCCATACCCCCGATCCCTTTGGCCACAAGGGCCACATACTAACTCCCTCTTAAAACATAGCCAATGAACTGGCCTCAACTACTTCTGATGGCAGAGAATTACAGAGGGACCTCACCACTCTCTGTGTAAAAATGTTTTCTCATTCTCGGTCCTAAAGGAATTACCCTTATCCTTAGACTGTGAACCATTGTCTGACCTCCCAACATCGGGAACATTCGTCCTGCATCTAGCTATCCAACCCTTTTAAGAATTTTGTAAGTTTCTATATAGATCCCTCCTCAGTCTTCTAAAATTGTAGGCGAGTTAATGATGAAAGCCAGAAGGGTTATGGTGGAGGACAATAGTCTGGCTGGAAAATTCTGTGATCTAGTGAGGTCATGCAAGAGACTGTGTATAATATATATAGAACGTAGACAAAAAAATCTGTGAGAAACTCGTGGGGTGAGGCAAGCATTATGGAGGAGGAATATGGTGTGTGTGTGTTGTATATATATTATATAGATAATATATTTTTTTTTAAATATATATATTTATGTACATATGTGTTGTATATAAGTATTTATGTATGTGTATATTATCTTTTATATATATATGTGTGTGTGTGTATATGTATATATACATATGTACATATATTTATGTAATATGTGTGTATATAAGTATATATGTATGTGTTTATATATTATATATATATGTATGTGTGTGTGCGTGTGTGGGTATGTTATATATATATATATATATAATATTTTCATACACAATTTTATATATATATATATTTATATACTATATATTTTAAATGAATTGGACGTTGAAACTTGACAGTTGTTAGTAGTTCTACAGAGAACACCAAAATTATTGGGATGTCGACAATGAGGAAGGCTGCCATGGTATACAGCGGGATATAGATCAGCTGCAGAAATGGGTGGAGAAATGGCAGATGGAGTTTAATCCCAGCAAACTTGAGATGTTGCACTTTGAGAGGTCAAATGTAAGGGGAAAATATACAATTAATGGCATGATCCGCAACAGCATTGATGTACAGAAGAATCTTGGGGTCCAAGTTCATAACTCCCTGAAAGTGGCAACACATGTAGATAGAGCAGTAAAGAAGGTTGAGGAACTTTCGTAGAAGAGTCACAAAGTCACACTGCAGCTTTGTGGGACTTTGGTTAGTCTGCATTTGGAGTATTGAATGCAGTTCTACCCATACAGGAAGGATGAAGGCTTTGGAAGGGTGCATGTGCAGAGTGTTTACCAGAACGATGCTGGACTATGGGGTGTTATTACAGGGAGAAGTTGGAACATTACATGGATTGTTTGCTCTGGAATGCTGGGGTTGCAGAGACGAATAGGCAAATAGACATGGGAGAGGCCCAGTGGATGTAGACGTACCTGGACTTTCAGATGGCTTGGATAGGTTCCCACATAGGAGATTAGTGAGCCAAAATTAGACAACTTGGTTATTGAGGTAGAAGCTGTTGACATGGATAGAAAATTGTGTTGGGTAGATAGGGAAACAAAAGAGTAGGGATTAACGGTCCCTTTCAGAATCATAATCATAGAATAAATTGGTGAAGGAGTAGGGTCATTCGGCCTTTCGACGCCTGCACGCCATTCAATTGTGCACGGCCTGATCATCCAACTCAGGATCCTGTACTGCCTTCTCTCACATACCCCCTGATCCCTTTAGCCACAAGGGCAACATCCACTCCCTCTTAAATTTAGCCAATGAACTGCCTCAGCGAACTTATGGGGCGGAGGAGAATTTCCACAGAATCATCACTCCCTGTGTGAAAATAAGATCTTCTCATTCGGTCCTAAAAGACTTACCCCTTATCCCTAAACGGGAACCTGGTTGGGAGTTAACCATCTTCGGGAACAATCTTCCGGAATCTAGCCTGTCCAACCCCTTAAGAATTTTGTAAGCTCTATAAGATCCCCTAATTATCCTAAATTTCAGGGAGTACAAGCTGTGTCTTCTATCCTGTCTTTCTTCTATGGAAGTCCTGCCATTCCAGGAATCAGTCTGTGAACATTCTCTGTACTCCTCTATGGCAAGAATGTCTATTCCTCAGTTTAGGAGACCAAAACGTACGGCAATACTCCAGGTGTGGCATCACAAGACCTGGACAACTGTCATTAGAAACCTCATACTCTTGTATTCAAATTCCGTTGCTATGAATCTTACATACATCGCTTTTCACAGCCGCTTGCACCTTGCAATGCCTACTTTCAATGATGGTGTACCATGACACCCTGGTGATCTTGCATTTCCCCTTTTCCTAATCGGCCACCGTTCAGAATAAAATAGTCTACCCTCCGGGGTTTTTGCCGCCGAAGTGGAATAACCTGCGAAAACTAAAATTTATCCACATTTTTACTGCATCTGCCATGCCTTTTGCCCAATCATCCAACCATATCCAAGTCACCTTGCAGCCTCCTAGCAATCCTCCTCAACAGCTAACACTGCCCCCCAGCTTCGTGTCATCCGCAAACTTGGAGATGTTGCATTCAAATTCCCACGTCCAGATCATTAAATATATATTGTAAATAGCTGGGGTCCCAGCACTGAGCCTTGCAGTACCCCACTAGTCACTGCTGCCATTGTGAAAAGGACCCTTTTACTCCTACTCTTTGCTTCCTGTCTGCCAGCCAGTTCTATAACCACATCAACACTGAACCCCCAATACCGTGTGCTTTAAGTTTGAATGCTAATCTCTTATGTGGGACCTTGTCGAAAGCCTTCTGAAAGTCCAGATATAACACATCCACAGGTTCTCCCTTATCCACACTACTAGTTATATCCTCGAAAAATTCTATAAGACATCATTTACCTATCATAAATCCATGCTGACTTTGTCCAATGATTTCACCACTTTCCAAATGTGCTGCTATCCCATGTGGGGTACCGCAAGGCTCGGTGCTGGGACCGCAGCTATTTACAATATACATCAATGATTTAAATGAAGGGATTCAAAGTAACATTAGCAAATTTGCAGATGACACAAAGCTGGGTGGTAGGGTGAACTGTAAGGAGGATGTTATGAGAATGCAGGGTGACTTGGACAAGTTGGGTGAGTGGGCAGATGCTTGGGAGATGCAGTTTAATGTGGATAAATGTGAGGTTATCCAATTTGGTAGCAAAAACAGGAAGGCAGATTATTATCTAAATGGTGTCAAGTTGGGAAAAGGGGGGAAGTACAATGGGATCTGGGGGTCGTTCTTCATCAGTCAATGAAAGGAAGCATGCAGGTACAGCAGGCAGTGAAGAAAGCGAATGGCATGTTGGCCTTCATTACAAGAGGAGGTAAGTATAGGAACAAAGGGGACCTTCTGCAGTTGTATGGGACCCTAGTGAGACCACACCTGGAGTATTCTGTGCAGTTTTGGTCCCCTAATTTGAGGAAGGATTGAGGAATTCTTGCTATTGAAGGAGTGCAGCATAGGTTTACAAGGTTAATTCCCGGGGTGGCGGGACTGTCATATGCTGAGAGAATGGAGTGGCTGGGCTCGTGTACTCTAGAATTTAGAAGAATGAGAGGGGATCTTATTGAAACATAAGATTATTAAGGGTTTGGACACGCTAGAGGCAGGAAACATGTTCCCGATGTTGGGGGAGTCCAGAACCAGGAGCCACAGTTTAAGAACAAGGGGTAAGCCATTTAGAACGGAGATGAGGAAACATTTTTTCACATAGAGAGTGGCGAGTCTGTGGAATTCTCTGCCTCAGACGGTGGTGGAGGCCGGTTCTCTGGATGCTTTCAAGTGAGAGCTACATAGGGCTCTTAAAGATAGCGGAGTCAGGGGATATGGGGAGATGGCAGGAACAGGGTACTGATTGGAGATGGTCAGCCATGATCACATTGAATGGCGGCGCTGGCTCGAGGGGCCGAGTGGCCTACTCCTGCACCTATTGTCTATTGACTTGATAGAAGCATGTACAATTATGAGGTATAGATAGGGTAGACAGTCTGAATCAATTCCCCAGGATGGAAAATCAAATACTAGAGGACATACCTTTAAGGTGAGAGGAGCAAAGTTTAAAGTGGATGTGCGGGGTAACCTATTTTACACAGAGGGTGGTGGGTGCCTGGAACGTGCTGCTGGGGATGTGCGGTTGAGGCAGATATGATAGTGCAATTAAGAGTCTGTTGGATAGGCATATGGTTATGGATATCCCTTATTATCATTTGCCCTCTTTTCATTCTATATTTTCATTTAACAGCTGAGATACATGTACAAGACTGCTACAGTCATGACTTTGGCTGTTGTCCCCAGGGTAACCTTCTCCCTCATTGACATTCTGAATCAAGTACTGATAGTAGAACAAGATGCCCTCACAGGGCTCCTGAATAATACGATACCATCAAACTTTATTCACTCCCGGAGTGAAATTGGTCTGCCAACAGTCACAACACACAACACGGTACACGGAAACTTGAAATTAAAATTAAATTAAAAGTGAAAACAAAAAGGAAAAGACAGCGACTGTTGTCTGGCTACTGTGTGCACAGCACCTTCACCTTCACAAATGAACCAACCAACAAACAAACAAATAAACACAGCCTTATCCCCTATTCTGCTTGCTATCATCTTTGTGCATATGACAGTCTCCCATTCAGAGGTGAAAGTTAGCTGCTATGGACTAGTACCGTGTACCAGTAAACAAGCAGATAACATTTTGTGAAGTGACCATCTTAAAATATTTATTGAATCTGTGATTGTCCTGGGCACAAACAGCTGCCTGGAATTCCACATGGTACAGAATGTTCTACCATACCTCCTTCTACTGCGACACTAATTCACTTCATTTAATTCTTTAGATGTAAAGCTTTGCCGCTTTCTCACTCGGGGCTCCTCCTAGCCAAAGACCACACTCTGCATACTTAATACACTGGCATTGCCGCTATGCTATAAAATGAAATGAATTATTTGAAAAGTTGGATGATTCTGTAAACCAATGCATTGCGGAGTACCTGTGAAACATCATACTAAATTCTTAGTTTACTGCATCTCCTGTTGGATTTTATGGAGAAATCAGAAAGATTTGTTGATAACGACAAACATTTCTGTTCGACATTTCGCTTTAATGGTAAAATAATCTAACCTGACTGTCCTGGTAGACCCATTGTCTCTGCCTGTTCATGCCCTACCGAACATATTTCCACATACCTCGATTCCATCCTATCCCCCCTGGTTAAATCACTCCCTACCTATGTTCAAGACACCTCACACGCTCTTCGTCTACTCCGGGACTTCCATTTTCCAGGCCCCCACTCCCTCATCTTCACCATGGACGTCCAGTCACTCTACACCTCCATCCCCCACCAGGATGGTCTCAAAGCCCTCCGTTTCTTCCTTGACCGCAGACCAACCAATCCCCATTTACTGATACACTCCTCCGCCTAGCGGAGCTGGTCCTTACCAAAAATAACTTTTTGTTTGACTCCTCCCATTTCTTCCAAATACAAGGTGTAGCTATGGGAACACGCATGGGCCCCAGTTATACCTGCCTCTTTGTAGGGTACGTTGAACAATCCTTGTTCAAGACGTACAAGGGCCCCATCCCCGACCTCTACCTCTGCTACATCGACGATTGCGTTGGTGCCACCTCCTGCACCCACACACAACTGACTGACTTCATCCACTTCACCACTAACTTCCATCCGGCACTCAAATACACCTGGATCATTTCCGACATTTCCCTACCATTTCTTGACCTCGCTATCTCCATTGTAGGTGACAGACTACTGACCGACATCCACTGTAAACCCACTGATTCCCATGGCTATCTGGACTACACTTCCTCCCACCCTGCTTCCTGTAAGGACTCCATCCCCTACTCCCAATTCCTCCGTCTACGCCGCATCCGCACCCAGGATGTGGTGTTCCACACCAGGGCATCGGAGATGTCCTAATTCTTCAGGGAACGGGAGTTCCCCTCTTCTACTATAGATGAGACTCTCACCAGGGTCTCTACTATATCCCGTGACTCTGCTCTCGCTCCCCATCCGCCCGCTCGTAACAAGGGCAGAGTCCCCCTTGTCCTCACCTTCTGTCTGGACTACCAATTGTCACATACAACAAATAGTTCACCACCTCCAACGTGATCCCACCACTGGCCACATCTTCCCATCTTCTCCCCTGTCTGCTTTCTGCAGAGACCGCTCCCTCCGTAACTCCCTGGTCAATTTGTCCCTTCCCACCCAAACCACCCCTTCTCCGGGCACTTTCCCTTGCAACCGCAGGAAATGCTACACTTGTCGCTTTACCTCCCCCCTTGACTCCATTCAAGGACCAAAGCAGCCTTTCCAGGTGCGGCAGAGATTCACCTGCACCTCCTCCAACCTCATCTATTGCATCGGCTGCTCTGGGTGTTAGCTGCTCTACATCGGTGAGACTAAGTGTAGGCTTGGCGATCGTTTCACCCAACACCTCCGCTCGGTTCACAATAATCAACCTGATCTCCCGGTGGCTCAGCACTTCAACTCCCCCTCCCATTCCGTATCTGACCTTTCTGTCCTGGGCCTCCTACATGGCCAGAGTGAGGACCACTGTAAATTGGAGGAGCAGCACCTCATATTTCGCTTGGGTAGATTGCACCCCAGCGGTATGAACATTGACTTCTCCAATTTCAGGTATTCCCTGCTTTCTCCTCCGCTTCTCCCTCAGCGCGCTGTCTCCACCTCTTCCTTTCTTCTTCCCGCCGCCCCCCCCCCACCTCACATCAGTCTGAAGAATGGTCTCGACCTGAAATGTTGCCTATTTCCTTCGCTCCATAGATGCTGCCTCACCCACTGAGTTTCTCCAGCATGTTTGTCTCTCTTCGATTTTCCAGCATCTGCAGTTCCTTCTTAAACATACTAAAATTACCTTATGCCCTTCATATCGTTTTGTTTTGTTCATCCTGTAAGGTCTTCGAGTAGAAAATAGCACCATGTAGTTGCCATTAGTTTGAGCAATAAATACAGGTTCTTTGGGATGGAGGGCCATGCATGGGATGGTGTATCTTTCCTGTTGGGAGGAAAGGAGGTTGATGATAAGTCCTGCAAAAATTCACACAGTGATGCCTCAAAATATTCCAGCCATGAAATAGATAAAAAAACCTCAATGACAACTTCCTACAGGTACATGGATAGGACAGGTTTAGAGGGATATGGGCCAAAGTGGGACTAGTGTAGATGGGGCATGTTGGCCGGCGTTGGCTTGTTGTGGAAGGGCCTGTTATGATTCTATGACGCTCTAACTTTATAATTTAAATGTTTTCAGCATGCAATCGGCAGCATACATCATTGTAATGCAAAAGGACATAAAGTTCTGAAGTAATTCAGCAGTCAGGCAGCATCGCTGAAGAAAATGTATTGGTGACATTGTGAATCGGGACCCTGCTTCAGACTGATTGTAAGGGGGTGGGGGTGGGAAGAAAGCTGGTAAAGGGGAGAGGTAGGATTGTTTATACGTCAGGACGGCACAGTGGCGCAGCGGTACAGTTGCTGCCTTACAGCGCTTGCAGCGCCGCAGACCCAGGGTTCGATGCCGACTACAGGCCGCTGTCTGTGCGGAGTTTGTACGTTCTGCCCGTGACCTGCGTGAATTTTCTCTGAGATCTCCGGTTTCCTCCCACACTCAAAAGACGTACCGGTTTGTAGGTTAATTGGCTTGGTAAATGTAAAAAATGTCCCTAGTGTGTATAAGATAGTGTTAATGTCCGGGGATCGCTGGTCGGAACGGACCCGGTGGAAGGTCCTGTTTCCACCCTGCATCTCTAAACTAAACTAAAATTGCTACCATGTCCAATCACACTGCCTCAGTCTCGATTGAATGGCAGCAGTTATGCATTTTGATATCTATACCTTCACAGACCAAGCATTTAATTATTAGTTAATGTGCAAAATATACAATGTATCGAAACTTACAGCCAAGAGTAAGAGGATGATGAGTTTTTGTTTTCACAGCAAACTCCGAAAAACATCCAGCCAATGACTGGACAACTTACTCTCATTGAGATATTATTTTTGTGACAAAACCTAGATTACTTCTCTTCCTGCTAGTAAGAATCTGTGATCCCATGTAGTACCAGAAAAAAATATTACTGAACCTCTGCATTTTAGAGTTCACAAAAAGACTGAATAAAATGGGAAAAATGTTGCTATAACATAGAAAGCAGTTATTAGGCAATTAAAAAGGTAATCGCACTTTCTGAACTTTAAGTATACTCACAGTGTGATTGAACTGAACACAATTGGCACAACTGTTCTCAATACTTAACTAAAAATATGCATCAGTCAAACGTGGAGAGACACAGAGTGTTGGAATAACTCAGCAGGTCAGGCAGCATGTCTGAGAACATGGATAGGTGATGTTTCGGGTTAGGACCCTACTTCAGGATCAATATGTCCACTTATAATGGCTGGCACTGAGTCTGAGACTTAAGAAGGGTCCTGGCCCGAAACGTCACCTATCCATGTACTCCAGAGATGCTGCGCTGCCTGACCCACTGAGTTACTCCAGCACTCTGTGAAACGTCACCTATCGATGTCCTCCACAGATGCTGCCTGACCCGCTAAGTTACTCCAGCACTCTGTGAAACGTCACCTATCCATGTTCTCCACAGATGCTGCCTGACCCGCTGAGTTACTCCAGCACTCTGTGAAACGTCACCTATCGATGTCCTCCACAGATGCTGCCTGACCCACTGAGTTACTCCAGCACTTCGTGTCTCTCCAGCATCTGCAATTCCTTTTTTCTCTATCTGTCAAACTTACATGGAATATTTGATTGGATATTTTTGCAGAAGTCTGGAAATCCCAGGCGATGATCGTGCGATCTGCAGAGTCTCTGCTGACAGCATCTGTACTGGTAAGAAATTCATTTCCTCCTGGAAGAAAGAGAACATCGAGGGTTTGCTGTATCCCTGCACAGTATTCATTCACCACCTGGAATACAATAGAAATACTATTTAGTTTTGTTTGGAGATACAGCACGCAAACAGGCCCTTCAGCCCACCGAGACAGCACCGACCAGCGATCCCCACACATTAACACTGGCCTACACACACTAGGGACATTTTACACTTATATCAAGCCAATTAACCTACAAACCTGTACATCTTCAGAATGTAGGTCGCAGGGAGAACATACAGACTACAGGACGGACAGCACCCGTAGTCGGGATCGAACCTGGGTCTCGTGAGCTGCCAGCGCTGTAAGGCAGCAACTCTACCGCTGCGCCACTGTGCCAAAGATGTCTTTTTTCCCCAGACACAAGATATCTTTTGATAAAATGTTCTCGCTTTGCATGGAATTACCACAATTTTTGAAAGATATGCCGTTTTAATACGGATCACCTCACACTCAACTGAATCAAATGCCCATTTCCAAATGTAAAGCACTACATGAGGAACTAGTCTATTAATTAACATTGAGACAAAGGAAACTGCAGGTGCTGGAATCTTGAGCAAAAAAACAAAAGTGCTGGAAGAACTCAACGGGTCAGGCAGCATCTGTGGTGGGAATTAACTGACAATGTTTCAGGTTGGGATCATTGTTTTTTTTAATGAATTAACATTGCAAACTGAATTATATTCATCACGGCAGAAAGGCTGAATAATGTTAGCATACAACCCAGTGTTGAATGTTGACATTAACTTCTCTAGTTTTAAGTAACTTCCACTCTCACTATCCTCTACCACTCTCACTCTCCTCTACCCCCCCCCCCACCTTCCACCTCCCCCCTATTCGTTTAACCAGTTACTCAGCTCGCCACATTATATCTCTCGAGTCCCCATCTTCTTTGACCAACAATGGGCCCACCAGGGAACCGCCCTGCCTGAGGTCATTTGTGGCCCAGCCCTGTTTAGTCCTGGTCTTTTCCTGCCTCCAGCTCTTCACCACCCCCCCACCCTACCCCACTTTCAGTCTGAAGAAGGGTCTCGATCCAAAACGTCACCCATCCGTTTTCTCCAGATGCCGCCTGACCCACTGAGTTACTCCAGCACTTTGTGTGTATCTTTGGTATAAACCAGCATCTGCAGGCCTTTCTACATATTAGCTATGACTATTTTGGGTGATAAATAACTGTTATTGCACCTTGGAAAATCTTAATGCCTTTCTTATTCATATTGCTGTTCTGATAAAAAATGAATCCAGTGTAGCTGATTCAACATACTTCAGAGCAGAATATCTATGTGACACAGTATTACCGAACCTTGCAGCTTCTTGTGTCCCAGGCTTTCACTGTCGAGCTGAATCCTCCACACAAGAAGACATTTCCATTGGTAGGACTGATAGCCAAGCAGGTGATTTGAAAGTCATTATGAACAGTGATGATTTGTTTACCTGTGTTGACAAAAGAGAGATTTTAAGTAACTTAAAGGAACTTACAAATCTGTCTGATTTGACATTCCAGTTTTGTTGTTTTGAAACCACGGATAATACAACTTCTCTATCAATGCCCCAGAAAGTCTACTAGTTTAGAAATACCGTGCGGAAACAGATCTTTCGGCCTATTTAAAGGGCTGGTAGGAAAGTTAGAAAAAAGTAATAAAGTTTCAGAGTTAATACGATTCCCAATGTTCCCAATCTAAGGATTTGAGTACAAGAGCAGGGAGGTTCTACTGCAGTTGTACAGGGTCTTGATGAGGCCACACCTGGAGTATTGCGTACAGTTTTGGTCTCCTAATCTGAGGAAAGACATTCTTGCCATAGAGGGAGTACAGAGAAGGTTCACCAGACTGATTCATGGGATGGCACGACTTCCATGTGAAGAAAGACTGGATAGACTCGGCTTGTACTCGCTGGAATTTAGAAGATTGACGGGTGATCTCATAGAGACTTACAAAATTCTTAAGGGGTTGGACAGGCTAGATGCAGGAAGATTGTTCCCGATGTTGGGGAAGTCCGGGACAAGGGGTCACAGTTTAAGGATAAGGGGGAAGTCTTTTAGGACCGAGATGAGAAAATCGTTTTTCACACAGAGAGTGGTGAATCTGTGGAATTCTCTGCCACAGAAGGTAAATTGAGGCCAGTTCGTTGAGGGAGTTGGATGTGGCCCTTGTGGCTGAAGGGATCAGGGGGTATGGAGAGAAGGCAGGTACAGGATACTGAGTTGGATGATCAGCCATGATCATATTGAATGGCGGTGCAGGCTCGAAGGGCTGAATGGCCTACTCCTGCACCTAATTTCTATGTTTCTCTCCATTATGTCACCCTCACATTATTTGCAACTCAAAACATTTTAAATTGTAACTAAGAGGTTCCCCAGCAGTCCTTCCAAGTGGGACAATGCTTCTCCTCCAACTCTATCTGCTGCATCCGGTTTTCCGGTGTGGGCTCCTGTACGTTGACAAGGCCAAGTGTAGACTCGGAAACCATCTTGTTGAACACTAGAACTTGGTCCACCAAGGCCTACGGGATCTCCCGGTTGCTAACCATTTTAATTCCGCTTCCCTTTCCCATACTACCCGAAACGTCACCCATTCCTTTTCTCCAGAGATCCTGCCTGTCCCGCTGAGTTACTCCAGCATTCTGTGTCTATCTTTGGTGTAAATAAGCAGCTGCAGTTCCTTCCTACCCAATGCAGGCCTTTCTGTCCTGCACCTCCTCCATTACCAGGGTGAGGCTCTAAATATGCTCCTAAAGCTTACCCCCCTTAGTCTCGTTCAGTGAAACACTGAGTCACGCACTGGACCAACTAAACTTTATTTTTGAACGAACAACCAATTCCCCTATACAATACCTAAACCACTGCGGGTTCGATCCTTGTCTCTGCCTGGCCAAGCCCTTCAGCCTTGTGCAGGCAGACATGCAGTCCCAAGCACCCTTCTAGAAGATCGACACCGATCCAAATGGGGGCTATCTTTTATAGGTGAACAAACCCTGAAGGGCCGAACTATAACCATATAACCATATAACAATTACAGCACGGAGACAGGCCCTCTCGGCCCTTCCAGTCCGTGCCGACCATTTGTTTTCCCCATATTGGGGTGGTTCCCCTTACACACCAATCAAACATATTGATTACATTAAAGTATTATTGACAGTCCCCCAAACTAATTACAAAGAGTCCCAAGACAATATTTCTACAGAAGCTTCTGGAAGTAAGTCAATTAATCAAATAACGCAACATTCTCCCGGGTAATTTAAACGAGGCTTCACACAAATGCCAATCCTCAAACAGCAGTAAAAACACTTTGCAACATTATTAACACTATTTACAATTCCTTTGCAGCAATCCAATCAAAGCAATGCATTTAAGTTTCTTTGCAAAGTCCTTATACATATTTATCAATAAAGAGGACATCTGGATAGTTCCCCATCCTGCATATCAATCTAGGGCTCAGACTGGCTGGCGCCATTCACATCCAGTAATTTTCCACAGACAAAGGTTAAGCAAATCTTACAGAATGCAGGGTCCTCCATTTTATAGTGTCTTTAATTTGGTCAATATTAAGAAGGCTAGACACAAACAGGAGGCGCAGCACCTCATATTCCACATGTGTCTTTTTAAACATTTATTTGCTTTTTTTGTTCTGATGGCAGGGCATTGATAATAGTAAGTCATTCTCTCTCTACAGAGGCTGCCTGCTGCCAGCATTATCTTTTCTTATTCCTGCATTATCAGTTTTTTCTTGAACAAGAACACCTTTCCTGATTGTTAAAAAGACCTGCCATAATCCACATTGAAGGAAACTGAGGGAAGACCATGAAATGCAAACAGTAACAGTTGCTCAACTGATGAACTGATAAATCTCAGAAGCCACAAATGAACAAGAAAACACTGGCGCGGGAAAATATCCACTGTTTCCTCGAAAATCCACTGCTAGCTATACATATATTGTACATAAAAGACAGCCATGTCATAATGGAGGCCACATGTTTAACCAGAAACTCGAAATGAAGGGAAACTGCCTACCTTAAATCTTCCTCTGTCAGTCTTGTGGAAAAGTCAAACCATTGGTTTTTTGTTTATGCATGGCATGATGGGGCTGGAGATGGTTCAACATGTTGTGGTTGTGTGCTGTGGTAGTTGTGTTGTTGATCGACAATCCTTTCACGTTAATCCTTTCCATCAATCGCAAAATCTGAGAATCAGGATAATTAGGTTCAACATTCTTGGGTATCAAGTACGGTGATGATACAGAAGATGCATGTCCTGCCGATGAGTTGCTCATGATTTCGTATAATGTTTTTGAACAACCAAGCTTCCACAATGACACTCAGAAGCCATCTTCAAATCACAGAAACATGGCCACATCACACTCACAGAGAGGGTTTAATTTGGATAAGAGGGCACCTTGGGTTTCCACATTTGTCCCCCTTGTTCATCAGTTTGATGGTTTTTGTACTCACGGAGTGTAGTGTCACCTTCCACATGAAACACCTTTATCTGTCTCCATTTTCCATTCCACGGTTTGCAAAGTAAATTGTATCTAGAAACACCTTCTTTGCAGACCAACAGCCGTGTCACTGGCTTGGATAAGTGCCATATCATCATATAGTGATAGGGAGGGGGGTGATGCTTTTACGCCTTACCGCTCTTCAGGAAGAGCCATTTAGAACGAGAAAATTGTCACCTTTCACAATGTCCACTCCTCTGGTTTTCATAAAATGGCGTTGAAGCGCTTCATTGACTTCTCGTTACCTTCTGTTTCGCGCTGTAGAACTGTGACAAGATTTCAAGGTTTCGATATCTGCTCAATTTTTCACTCCCACCTCGAACATTGCCGAAAAACTGACAATCCATATTTGATTTGTTTTTGCGTGTGAAGTGTCGTCAGTAAACTGACCAAATCTATGGACGCCGCCATCTTCGTATCGAGCAGACGATATACAAATTTACATCGCGCGCTATACTCCCGAGTACAGCTGTGATATCATTTCCCCACATAGCACATACTACAAAACATAAAAGTGATGTCACAAGTGTCACATGCAACACTGAAATAGCTGAATATATATGAAATACAGTGACGCTCTCTCAAACCAATCGCTAGAGATAAATGTTTGATGCCAAATATAAATATATATATATGCACACACACACACACACACACACACATATATATATATATTATATATATATATAAATGTGTGTGTGTGTGTGTATATATATGTGAGTGTGTCTGTATATATATATATATATATATATATGTGTGTGTGTGTGTATATACATGTGTGTGTGTGTGTGTGTGTGTAGATATATACACATACACGCACATACATACATATATATACACACACACACACACAATCACTGATTTTATTCTTGTTTATTATATTCTTTACAGTGTACTATGTTTACATATTCTGTTGTGCAGTTGCAAGTAAGAATTTCATTGTTCTGTCTGGGACATATGACAGTAAACCACTGTCGACTTACACGTACTGCGATAATTTGTTTAATTGCAACCATATTTAAAATTAACACAAAAATAGCTGAAAATTAGAAAACGAACAGTGACATTGCTGCACCTGTTTCAATGTCCGTGAGATGGAGCATAGAATCAAAGCCGCCACTGAGAATGTGCCTTCCACAAGAAGACCACTGAGCATCTCGAACTGCCCCAGAGTGGCACAAGTAACTCTTCAAGCACCTGCCAGTTTCAACAGCATCCCATACCTGTATCAATGACAAACAATGATTAGAAACGGCATTTAAAATTAGCATCTCAATTCAGGCAGCTTCAAACACAATGGCATAATAATCTTCATGGAGAATCTTTATCATATATGAAGATAAATCTAATCAATGTAAATCTGATGAAGTAATTGATTGTCTGGAAAAAAAAAACTACATTAGTGGCGCAGCGATAGAGTTGCTGCCTTAAGGGCCTGTCCCACCAGCATGCAACTCCATGCAATGAGCGCGACCTAACGTGGTCGCTTAAGCCGTCCGGCGTCGCGGGGCCGGTCCAACTTCGATCGCCGGAGCCGTGCGGAATTGTCCGGAGTTCGTCCCGACATCGCGCGGGGCTCCGTAAAACTGAACATGTGCAAAAATTCCGCGCGGCAACGGCTTGTCAGCTCGCAGTCGCCTCGACGCATTACACACCGTCTCGACGTCGCCTCCGTGACCCTCTCTGTAGGTGAGTGACCCTCTGTGTGTGTGGCTCCATGGCCCTCTCTGTGTGTGCCTCTGTGCCACTCTGTGTGTCCCTCTCTGTCCTGGCGAACTTACCTTTCAGACTTCGTTCCAAGTTCGCCTCACTCCCCGCCGCTCACTCACCCGACCTCCCACAGCCCGCGCTCTTCGCATGCAGGCGCATGCTGTTGGGAACGGCCCTGTACAGGGATCACCCGACCTCCGCGCGGCCCCCGCTGCCGGTTTGGTCGCGCTCACCGCATGGAGTCGGATGCTGGTAGGACAGGCCCTTTACAGCGCCAGAGACCTGGGTTCGATTCTGACTACGGGTGCTGTCCGTACAGAGGTTGTACGTTCTCCCCGTGACTGCATTGGTTTTCTCTGAGTGCCCCGGTTTCCTCCCACACTCCAAAGACAAGCAGGTTTGTAGGTTAATGTGGCCTTGGTTTAAAAAAAATTGTAAATTGTCCCTGGTGTGCAGAATAGTGCAGCGTACGGGTCACTGGTCAGCGCAGACGGTGGGCTGAAGGGCCTGTTTCTACACTGTATCTCTAAATCTAAACTAGTAAAGTAATGCGCTTGAGCAGCTTACAGCACACTGGTATATTGATTTATCTAACTTCAAGTGTAACGCCGGCATTCCCTCTCTCTCTAGCCCTCCCCCACCCAAGTCGCACCAGCTTCTCGTTTTCACCCAACAAACAGCTGACAATGGCCTGTTTCCTTTATCATTGTTACTTTTTTGCATATCATTCATTGTTCTTTATCTCTCTACGTCATTGTCTATATCTCTCGTTTCCCTTATCCCTGACCAGTCAGAAGAAGGGTCTCGACTCGAAACGTCACCCGCTCTTTCTCTCCAGAGATGCCGCCTGTCCCGCTGAGTTAC
This sequence comes from Okamejei kenojei, assembly GCA_035221665.1. NCBI lineage: Eukaryota > Metazoa > Chordata > Chondrichthyes > Rajiformes > Rajidae > Okamejei > Okamejei kenojei. Next base: position 85,359,662 of record CM069139.1, read on the forward strand.
TCCAGCTTTCTGTGTCTATCTAAAGTAATACTGTATCTTTACTGTATTTAAAGATAGTATTGTTGTGTTTGGGTATGGAAGCAGGGAACTGATGGTCAATGAGCTGGTAGTGTTGATTCCAATTTGTACTGATTAAGGTCTGCTGATGAGGAAGTGAAGGATCCAGTTACACTGGGATCTGCAGAGACCCAATTCCCCGAGTCTGCTTATATGTTTCGAGGGAATGGTGTGGTTGAAGATATAGTCGATGTACAACACAGTCTGACATAGTTGTCCCTGTTCATCAAGTGATCCAGTGCAGAGTGGAAAACCAGCAAGATGCTATCCCCTGTCAATCTGTGGTGTGGGGTAGGCGAATTGGAGTGGGTCAGGGTCCTTATTAAAGCAAGAGTTGATAGACATCACAACCTACGTCTCAAAGCCCTTAATCACAACAAATATGCGGGTGCCAACCATAGTTGCATAATATTCAATCAGAGAATCAGATTCAGATTATTCTGTGTATTGGAATGAAATCGTATCCAAGGCAGAGAATAAGAAAAATATCAGTTTGCAGAATGTTTCAGGTTGGAAACGGCTCATCAAATGATCCCTTCTCTCAACCACCAGTTAGATGGATCTACAATCAAATACCGTTTCCTCTTTCACTTCACTTCAAGCCATCTGAGCTGAGCATATAGATGAACATCATTGTGAAGAGCTAACAATAATACAGCAAGATGCCTAGAAAAAACTCCTTTAAATATTATGAGATGTATTGTGTAGGAAGGATCTGCTGCAGGTTTACACCGAAGATAGACACAAAATGTTGGAGTAACTGAGTTCTCAATGCTTATGATATATAATGTTCCTCTCAGAAATGTCAGAGTCTGAATCAATCAGTCATAGGGGATATAGCATTTGACCCAACTCGTCCCATCCTGACCAAGTTGGCATTCTGTGCCATTTACCTGCATTTGGTTTACATTCCTCTAAAGCCTTCCAATCCAGATATCTGTCCAAATGTCTTTTGAAAATCGCAATTGTATTATAGCTTCCTCTGGCAGCTTCATTCCAGATATGGTTTGAAGAAGTTATCTTAAATCTCCTCCTTGCTCACCCTCACTAGTTTTAAAAACTGGGATAAAGAATGCGCCGTGCACGTCAANTAAAGGGCCTGTCCCACTGTACAAGGTAATTCAAGAGTTCTCCTGAGATCTCCCCTGATTCGAACTTGTGTAATGTACGTAGTGGGTACGTAGGAGCTCGTGGATGTCCCATAGCGGCTAGTACGAGTAACGGTAGGTACTCGGGAAATCCGGTAAACTCGTGACAGCGTTTTTTCAACACTGTGAAAAATGTCCACGAGTAAAAAAATATTTGTGATGAACAAAATTGTTACTTTTTACTCGTACGAGCCGCTATGAGACATCCACGAGCTCCTACATACCCGCTACGCACATTACACGAATCAGGGGAGAACTCGGGAGAACTCTTGAATTACCTCATACAGTTGGACAGGCCCTTAAGGCCACTCCTCAGCTTCCTCTGCTCAAAGAAAATCATTCCAGCCTATCCCTGTAACTCAAGCTCCAAGCCCAGGTAACATTCTGGCGAAGCTGATCTGCCCCCTCTGCACAGTTCACCACGTGTGGTCTCGCCAATGACTTGTACAGCGGTATCATGATGTCCCATTTTTGTACTCAGTACCCTTCCCACTGAAGAAGGTGGTGATTAACTACTTAGAGCTTTTGGGGGCTTTTTATGGGCTCAATGCTTATTGTTCTAATACAAGAAGTCTGCATGTTCAGCTTCAAATTGACAACACTACGGCAGTGGCGTATGTCAATCACATGGGTGGTATCAAGTCGCTATCTTGTGACAAACTGGCTAACCAAATCTGGACCTGGTGTATTGACAATAACATTTGGCTTTCAGCAATTTATCTACCAGGTAGATTCAATATAGTAGCAGACACCAGGTCGCGGAAATTCCATGACAACACAGAGTGGATGTTGAATCGGGACGTATTAAATGATATAATTGTCAAATATGGAAGGCCAGGTGTCGACTTGTTCGCATCCAGACTAAACCACCAGCTACCTAACTATGTGTCATGGGACCCAGATCCTGCGGCAGTAGCGATTGACGCTTTCTCGCTGCATTGGGGTGGTATGTTTATATATGCATTTCCACCATTCTGTCTCATAAATCGGTGTCTGCTTAAAATCAAGCAGGATGCCGCTTCAGGGGTGCTGGTGATACCCGACTGGCCTACTCAGCCGTGGTACCCTTTGATATTGCAGTTGATGCCAAAACCCCGGATGGCTGTTCCCAAACAAAGGGATTTACTGGTGCATCCGGTAACTGGCGAATGCCATCCGTTATATGACCGTATTGATTTGTTAATTTGCAGATTTTAAGAAGGCCATATCTGGAGCACAGATTGTCTGGTCGAACTGTGGACATGCTCACTGCAGCTTGGAGAATGAGTACTCAAAAGCAGTATATTTCTTATGTAAAAAAATGGGAAGTTTTCTGTGTCCAAAATAATACTGACTATTGTACAGCAGGTATTTTGCATGTCCTAGAATTCCTGTCAACACTCTACTACGATGAAGGGCTGAGTTATAGTGCCAACAATTCAGCCAGAAGTGCTTTGTCATCGTTTTTATTGACGGGGTCAGACAAACATCCTATTGGGTCTCATCCTCTCATTGCTCGATTGATGAAAGGAATTTTTAACTCCAGACCCCCTAAACCCAGATATATGGCAATCTGTGATGTAAGTGTGGTCCTCAGGCTACTTCGTCAGTGGGTCCCTGTCACGTCTCTGCCTTTGGCCAAAATCACTATGAAGGTGGTCATGCTCATGGCATTGGTATCAGCACAGCGAGTACAGACATTACAAAAAGTACAGCTAGATAGAATGGAAGTAGCTGCAGACAATGTTACGTTCTACATTTATGGCCTCCTCAAACAAAGCAGGCCAGATGTGACAGGGTTCAAGATAGTGTTTTCAGCATATCCCACGGATCCATCCCTATGTGTAAAGACACATTTGATGCAATACATTGCAGCTACAGGGGCCTTACGTAACATGGAAACAGGATTGTTTATCAGTTACAAAAAACCACATAAGAGAGTGTCAGTTCAGACTATCTCGAGGTGGTTGAAACAAGTCTTGGTTGATGCAAGTATTAACACTGATGTGTTCACATCTCATTCCACTAGAGCAGCAGCAACGTCGGCGGCAAGGGCGAGGGACGTGCCCGTCAACCATATTTTGGCCGCCGTCGAGTGGTCAAATGAGTTGGTTTTTCAAAACTTCTACCATCGGCCGATTGCCGATCCGGGGCTGTTTGCCAATACTATTTTAAGTTCTGTTTAAAGTTCCCCCTGGGTTAGAGGGATACTGTTGTTTTTGTTATTTAGAATAAAATTTGTTACTGCATTTAAATGCAATGTCAACACTAATGCATTATTTCTCATCCGAGTCAATCAATGCAGTGAGAAGCCGGGATTTGAATCTGCGGAATGAAATCACAAAACTTCGAACCCTTCACGGAATCACTCACGTGACTCCGAAGTAAAATAGTAAGATTAAATGAGAACTTACCAGTTTGAAGTTTGATCATTATTTTATGAGGAGTTACGTTGGTGATTACGTGCCCTCCATGTCCAACCCTCTCTCACAAAGGTCATCTGGTAGTTCTCAAGTTGCTCATCTTGCTATGTCACTTCAATAATTGTCATTTATGATTTCATACCGCTGCTTTGAAGATTGACGCGCATGCGCACTGGCGGTGTTCTTCACCACCTTGCCCATTTTCACCGTGAACATGTATTCCCAGATCTCTCTCTTCTCCAACACTCTCCAGGGCTCGACCATTTACTGTGCGAGTCCTGCCCTGGTCAGATGCACCAAAGTGCAACACCTCACGCTTGTCAGAATTGTAGATTGGTCACTTTACTTACTAACCAATGCAATGCTTTGCTATCAAAAGCTCCGCCAACTACCACACTATTCATGTCATCGCAACCCAATATGGGCAGTCAGTCAATGCTGCTATACAGTTGAAGCAACATACTGTAGTGTGTTATATGAGTTACTCAATAAACACTGTTGTACCAGATCAGTGAGTATGTCTGATTTACTCATCAAGAGTTAAATTCCATTTGCTGTTCTTTGGTCCACCTTCCCAACTAACCTAGATCCTGTTGTAAACGTAGATATCTGATGTGTAATAACTTGAATGAAATTACTGCCGATATTATCCAATTTCTGCTGGATATTACAACTCTTGGCTTGTACTCCAGTAACAAATTTATACAAAACCTGGATTTTTTACCTGGAGAAAGAATGTGAAAATTAGATGCTTAAATGATCACGGTAAACCACCTTTTAATAATTCCTTCAGCCTAAGATTAAGGGTGAAATGCCTGTGACAATCTATACCAGCAAGTGGAGAATGAATGGAATATGCTTCATGGTATTGCGAACATCGTACACATTCTAAAATAACCTGCAAAATGTAAAGTACTGAACATGAACTGGCTCTAGAACTCAACTACAGACAGCATGACATTTTCATTGTGGCCACTCGCAGAAGCCCATCCCGACCAGCTCAGTTCATTTAGTTTTTAGTTAAGTTTAGTTTAGAGAAAGAACGCGTAAACAGGCTCTTCGGCCTACCGAGTCCACACCAGCCAGAGATCCATGCACATGAACACTATCCTACACACACTAGGGACAATTTTTACATTTACCAAGCCAATTAACCTACAAACCCGTACTTCTTTGGAGTGTGGGTGGAAACCAAATTTCTCGGAGAACTTTAGGAGAACCCATACAGGTCACGGGGAGAACGTACAAACTCCATATAGACAAGCACCCGTAGTCAGGATCGAACCTGGGTCTCTGGCGCTGAGAGCGCTGTAAGGTAGCAACTCGACTGATTTTCTCTGATGATCATATGACTGTACCATTAATTAAACATTACCAATCTAAATACATTTCAAAGCCATACACAAATTTAACAAAAGGAAAATCTTTGAGATAAAATTATCATCTGAGCTGAGCTACTATATTGTGTGCTTTTCACATCTGCCGACGATTTCACTTGATGTGAAGGGTACTTGATGGTAGCAAAAACCAATTGTCATATTGTAGGTTCAGTTTACACAAGAGCAGTTTTTGATTAGCACAAGAGAGCACTGAATTGGCTCTGAACATCAATCAGTTCAAAAGGACCTCAACTGATTGCAAATATCTGCACTCACTTTGTTGTTTTGCTTATTTGAGATCAAAGACCTCTACAGTCACTGGTTAAGGGCCTGTCCCGCTTTCACGACCGAATTCACAACCTTTTTTACTCGTGGACATTTTTCATCAGGCTAGAGAAAATGCCCGACCTACGTGATGCCACGAGTACCTACGACTAGCATCACGGCCTGCTACGACCTACCTACGACCTTGTGACGACCATGCTGTGAGTATGAGTCAAGGGCAAACTCGGCAGAGGTCGTGAATTAGGTCGTGAAAGTGGGACAGGCCATTTACTTGGGGTTTTCTGAGATGGTACAGGTAGAGAGAAGCAAAGATTCTGAAGCTACTGGACTACATTCTGAGTTTTGTACAATAATAACAAACAGCGTTCATAGGTTCACAGCACTGCAATGATGGCAAACTGTCAACCTTGCTTGCTTAACCATTTTATCTGAACCTCATTTTGTTGTTGCCGATAATTGTGCACTCAGCTAATTTGAAAAATACAGAGCAATGAACAAATGTGACAAGTCAACAATTCATAACGGAAAGCCATATCATTGACTGATTTACCAGCTGTCCATATATTCAACACTGATATTTTGTACCAATTACATAGTTATGTGCTCCAAAGATAACGATGATTGTTTGTATGCACTTTTAATGAAACTGTATTGCAGTACTACATGTTGTAAAACACGTCAGAGAAACACACAGCACAGAAACAGGCCCTTTACTTCACCAAGTCCATGCCACTACAAGCTTATTCTAATCCCATTTAGCAGCACCTGGTCTGTAACCTGTGCCTTGCCTAGATGTCTTAAAGAGGCAAATGGCCCATCTCTGGTGTGAGTTCCAGATTCCAACCACCACAATCTTCACAGACCAAACAATCTTATTGAAGATGTCCACAAGTTAAAAAAAAATTGAATGCTGTGATTTCCTGCACTTTGGAGAAATAGGTCTTAATTTACGCGACATTAAGCACAGAATACTTGGTGGTGGGTTTATGAAATGAACTACCAGAAGAAGTAGTTGAGTCAGATATATTAACGTTTAAAAGCCATTTGGACGGGTATGTGGTAAGGTTTAGAGGGATATGGGCCAACTAGGACTAGCTAAGATGGGCATCTTGGTCAGCATGGAAGTGCTGGGCTGAAGGGCCAGTTTCTGTGTTGAATGCCTCTATGACTATTATATTATTTACTTTACAGGCACCATTTTCAATTTAACAAGAGGTCACCTTGGCAACACTGAAGGAAATACATAACTAACTAGCTGTGAGATGAGGTACCCAACAAAATTACGTACATAAGGAATGATGGAGAGCATTAAAAACACTGATGAAACATAGAAACATAGAAATTAGGTGCAGGAGTAGGCCAATCGGCCCTTCGAGCCTGCACCGCCATTCAATATGATCATGGCTGATCATCCAACTCAGTATCCTGTACCTGCCTTCTCTCCATACCCCCTGATCCCTTCAGCCACAAGGGCCACATCCAACTCCCTCTTAAATATGGCCAACGAACTGGCCTCAACTACCTTCTGTGGCAGAGAATTCCACAGATTCACCACTCTCTGTGTGAAAAACGATTTTCTCATCTCGGTCCTAAAAGACTTCCCCCTTATCCTTAAACTGTGACCCCTTGTCCTGGACTTCCCCAACATCGGGAACAATCTTCCTGCATCTAGCCTGTCCAACTCCTTAAGAATTTTGTAAGTCTCTATGAGATCATCCCTCAATCTTCTAAATTCCAGCGAGTACAAGCCAAGTCTATCCAGTCTGTCTTTATTTGGAAGTCGTGCCATCCCAGGAATCAGTCTGGTGAACCTTCTCTGTACTCCCTCTATGGCAAAAACATGTTCTTACAAAGACAATAGAAGTCCTCTTCCTTGGACAATCTTATTAACGAACGCAACAATGGCAGGAATTAATGGTTTTTGTCATTTAAAATATAAGCAATTTCAGTTTCCAACAGTACCCAAGACAGACACAAAAAGCTGGAGTAACTCAGCGGGACAGGCAGCATCTCTGGAGAGAAGGAATGGGTGACGTTTCGGGTTGAGACCTTTTCTTCAGACAGTGCCCACACTAGACTTTTAGTAATAGTATAGATATGACAAAGATATATCGAAGCGCTATCTTTACTGGTTCTTGAGAGCTCATTTAACAAAAAAGATCCTTAGTTGATAGAGCTAGATTTTCTGTGACTTTAAAAATAGAACTGAACAAAAACAATAATAGCTCACGATGTTTCTGGAAACAATAGTCACAATGGGTACAGCATAATTACCCGCAGTGCTGGAGTGTGCCTTATCAGAGGCACTGATGCAAGTGTTGTTTGATTTCCATATTTTGTTGCATATTTATTTTTTTAATTTATCAAACATAACAAGCTGTAAGTGATGTATAGAGTAAACACAAGCTATTTTCTGAAGCAAAATGACCTTCAAAGGACTTCAAACCCTGCCTGATGTTAGACTTTAGAGATACAGCAGAGAAACAGGCCTTTAAGCCCACCGAGCTCATGCTGACCAGTGAGCACACCGACACTAGCACTATCCTACACACTCGGGACAATTTACTGAAGCCAATTAACCTACAAACCGGAGATAGACACGAAATGCTGGAGTAACTCAGCGGGACAGGCAGCATCTCTGGAGAGAAGGAATAAGTTATGTTTCAGGTCGAGTCCCTTCAGAATAAAGTCATGGGAAAGGGAAACGAGAGATGTATATGGTGATGTAGAGAGATAGAGAACAAATGAATGAAAGATATGCAAAAAGTAATGATGATAAAGGAAACAGGCCATTGTGAGAACAGGAAGCTAGTGCGACATGGGTGGGGGGGGGGGGGGGGGATGGAGAAAGAGGGAATGCAAGGGTTAATTGAAGCTAGAGAAATCAATGTTCATACCACTGCCCAAGCAAAATATGAGGTGCTGTTCCTCCAATTTGCGTTTAGCCTCACTCTGACAATGGAGGAGGCCCAGGATAGAAAGGTCAGTGTAGGAATGGGAAGGAGAATTAAAGTGTTTGGTAACCGGGAGATCAGGTAGATCCAGGCGGACTGAGCGAAGGTGTTCTGCGAAACGATCGCCCACTCTGCGTTTGGTCTCGCTGATGTATAAGAGTCCACATCTTGAACAAGAGATCCAGTAGATGAGGTAAAGGTAAACTTACAAACCGGTATGTTTTGGGAGTGTGGGAGGAAACCGGAGTGTCTGGAGAAAACTCTTGTGGTCACAGGAAGAACGTGCAAGCTCCGTACAAACAGCACCCTCAGTAAGGATCGAACCCGGGCCTCTGGAGGGTGAGGCAGCAGGTCTACTGCTGCACCACAGTGCTACTCCAAGTTGATTTAGTGAACTGGGCCCGGAGCATTTAAGTAAACACAGTTGCTTTTACTCGACATAAATCATAGAAAGATGCACACGCCTATTCACACAATTTACCTCAAAACAGCGGAGCCTCCACAATTTGTGCTTTTTGATCATTTTAAACACAGGTATTCAGTTATAATGTGATAGTGGAACTTTGTGTTGTAGAAAAACTCATTGTAAAAATAATTGTCTCAATGGGGATAAATGGGTTAAGGGTTACAGAATTGCAGACTTGGTTTTTGAAAATAATGATCTTTTTAATAATACAAGTTTATTTTTGTTACTGCAAGCTAAGGATACAAAAGGCTGTATGTTACATTGTTAATGGAGTATCATCAAGCAATCGTGTATCAAATACAACGACCTGCGGTGAAACTGCATAGACTGTGTTCTCAAGAGTCAATAGTTTCTGATTTCTGTGGAGAGGCTACATGGAAAGAGTTTTTTATTCAAAGACAACTTTTTTTCTGCTTGCCAATTTCCAAAGTAACTTTTAAATGGTTCTAGTTACCGATTAAAATCACCTTATAATCAGTTAGGCCAGTATAATACAAACAGTGTTGCTAATTCATCAATCGCGTTACATCCAATTTACATTGTAGAGAACACACGTTACAGCAGACTGGGAAGCGCATGAACTCACAAACTCACTGAACTTCATGAAGCAGAGATAGTACAAAAACAAAGAGTTCAGCCCTTTGACTGTTCATTGTTATGCCTGAGGCCAAAGGGAAAAATTGGGTGCCCAATACTGACGTCCTGGATGCTTGTGACTGGGGTGGGAGATTGCAACCTTCATGTGGTCCGCCCTGTTTCGATAAATGCAATCAACCCAGCGTGCACAATCAAATAAGATCAAATAGAACAAGTTGTCCGACAACTTTAGGCTGTGCACGCCATACGCAAGAAGAAGGAAGATGCTTGTGACTAATTAGATGACAATGTCAATAAATTCTCAATGCAATTGAGGTACAGATATATTATCAAAAACCGAGCAACATCACAAATCCACAACAACATTTGCCAGTAGCCAATAATTGTGCACAGTCCGTTTTTGCTCTTACCACAACAATACTTTATTAGCCAAGTATGATTTGCGACAGATGAGGAATTTAATTTGCCAGGTCAGTCATACAAATAAAAAGCAACAGAACTCACAAAACACATTTTAACATAAACATCCACCACAGAGACTCCACATTCCTCACTGTGATGGAAGGCGAAAAAAAGTTCCATCTATTCCCTTAGCTTTCCCGCAGTCGTGGGCCTCGAGCCCTCCGTTGACGGGATGATCTTCACTCCCGTAGCCAGCGGCGTTTTGGACCCTCCACGTCGGGGCGATCCAGCTCCTGCATCGGGGAGATGTCAGCTCCCCCATGCCGGGCGATCGAACCCCGCACCGGGGCTGGTCGAGCCTCTGCGTTCGCCGGAGCTCCCGACTAGGCTCTCCCGAGACTGCAAGCTCTTGATGGTAAGTCCGCAGGCCGCGGTTGGAACGATCCCAGGCAAAGGAGTGGCTCCGATATTAAGTCCGCGCCCCGCGGTGGGGCCCAAGGTCAGGGCGAGGAAGCCTCCTGCTCCATCGACGGTAGGCCGCAGAGCGACCGGAATCGCGACCCGGAAACATCCCATCTCCGGCAAGGTAGGAAATGGATAAAAAGTTTCCCCCGAACCCTCCCCCCACCCTCATAAAACAAACCGGAAAACATTTACGCAAACGATAAAAATAAAAAAAAGACAAAAAAACAAAGGCCAACCGTTCGCCAACCCTGATGGTGATTAATCAAGATACGGCATGGCCTGTCATCTTGATACCCAAACTATATCACTTACTGCAATAGAGCACACTGAAGATTTCAAACTACATTAATCTGACATTATAACACATTCCAAAATTGGTGACAATTTCTGAAAGTCATCATGAAAACAGATCATTTTTTCGTCAGTTGTTTGTTGTATTCCCTCAGCCTGAAATTTATTATCTCCTGCTCCCTTTTATCTCTAGATACAATTTGTACTTAGCTCTTTCTCAGAAAAGAGGACACCATTGGAATGATGCTTATAACCAATTTCAAATGGTTCACTGCCAAATAAATATTCTGACCATAGTACATGACATGCTGTACAAAATACCATCGATTTATAAGTTGAACCTATGGACCAAAACACAATGGCTCCTTCGCTCCTTAGATGCTGCTGCACCCGCTGAGTTTCTCCAGCTTTTTGTGTACCCATGAATACAATTCTCTACTGCCAGTTAATCTGCTCTCCCCAAAACATCACCTTCCATCCAGAAATGCTGCCTGTCCCGCTGAATTACTCTACCATTTTGTGTCTATCTTCAGTGCAAAACCAGCATCTGCAGTTCCTTCCTACACACTCACTTCTGTCCCTCTGTCCACCCAGAATGTTAACACATACCCTTATTTCCAGCACCACCCTGCCCTGTCTCACCCAAATCCCACCCACTCCATCTGCCCACCACCCGCACACTCCTCGCATCAGATCTCCTCCTCCCTCCACTGTTCCCATCTGCCCACCCACCTCCCATCTTGGGTCCCACCCTCCACCTTCTTCTGGTTACCTCCACCCTCCACCTTCCCAGGTTACCTCCACCTCTCACGTCCCAGCCTCTTGTCGACTGTGCCCCTCTCTCCTCCACCTGACTCCATTCAATGATCCACCCCTCCTCAACTGGATCCATCGAATCCCCCGCACCTCAACGGTTACAGGGAGAAGGCTGGAGAATGAGGTTGAGAGGGAAAAATAAATCAGCCATGATTGAATGTCGGAGCAGACTCGATGGGCTGAATGGCCTAAATTTAGCTCCTATATCTTATGGTCACACTTTACCCCTTTACACTGGCTATCTCCCCTTCACCCTTTCAGTCCAGAGTAAGTCATAACCCAACACATTGATTGTCCATTAACCCCTACGATGCTGTCATAGTGTCATACAGCACAGAAACAAGCCCTTTGTCCCACCTTTCCCATGCCGACCATCCATGCTAGTCCCAGCTGTCTGTCCTCCCTCTTTCCCATTGCTTTAAATCTCCTGCCTGCCTCCCTTCTTACTGCTGTTTGTGCCTGGTCCCGACTCTCAGCTTTGTCCTCCTTCAATGGCGGATACCTCTGCACTTCACCTTACTACTCTCGAGCAGTCTGAAGAAAGGGTCTCGTCCCGAAACATAACCCATTCCTTCTCTCCAGAGATGCCGCCTGTCCCGCTGAGTTATTCCAGCACTGTGTCCATCACTACTCTCTCTGATTAGGTGATTTCACCACAGTAGCATCAAAACCACCATTGCTGATGCTGCATACATTGAAGCTGATTCTCCCATCCGTCAAGTAACAATGGTCATGCAAACCACAAATCTCTGTGATAAAAACAAACCTTTAATGATCTGGGATTCTGCCCCCTGGTTCTGCAGTTTTACCATCATCATCACTTTATAATAATCACACATTTTGAAAGTGCGTCGAGACATTTTTCTAATTAAAGTACCTTATAAATAAATACATGATCTACATAATGCATGCTAATGATTGCAAAGAACAGCACAAGGACAGAAAGTTTTGGTTTATCATTGGCTATTAATGGTTTTGTTCTCGAGGTGTTAGCCTTTGGATAGAAGTGTCAGCAAAGTATTTTTTTACTTTGATAACAACCCTCTTTACATTAGCGTTATCACTGACAGTGCTGCAATTCCCATTGCACTGATAGAATGAGACTGAAGTAATTCTCCGGCTCCTAAAGAACCCTTCTAAAGAGGTGGTAGTTGTTCCCCAGAATGGCTGTGGCCTTGACAGCAAATGGAATTTAAGTTTTTAACACCTAGTTGGGTAAATGCATCAATTCTTCAGAAATTATATTGAGGGGAAAATACATCAAATCTGTAATTAATTCATACAGATGAACATGGGCAGTTCACAGCCTCCACCACAAGAGGGACCAAAGATGCTTGACTGGATGGGTGAGTGGATAATATGGGATGCTGAGCAACATCCCCCCTTGTTCAGACTTTCGTTCAGACTTGCATTTGTTGGTGTATTTTTGAATGACAATAAAGTCTTTGATTGATTGGTCTTCTGTGTGATCACGATTAAGGCAGCCATCCCAGTATCTCCTTCGAGTATAGGAGCAGGGAGGTTCTACTGCAGTTGTACAGGGCCTTGGTGAGACCACACCTGGAGTATTGCGTACATTTTTGGTCTCCTAATCTGAGGAAAGACATTCTTGCCATAGAGGGAGTACAGAGAAGGTTCACCAGACTGTTTCCTGGGATGGCAGGACTTTCATATGAAGAAAGACTGGATAGACTTGTACTCGCAAGAATTTAGAAGATTGTGGGGGGATCTTATAGAAACTTGCATAATTCTTAAGGGGTTGGACAGGCTAGATGGAGGAAGATTGTTCCCGATGTTGCAGAAGTCCAGAACATGGGGTCACAGTTTAAGGATAAGGAGGAAGTCTTTTAGTACCGAGATGAGAAAAACATTTTTCACTCAGAGAGTGGTGAATCTGTGGAATTCTCTGCCACAGAAGGTAGTTAAGGCCAGTTCGTTGGCCATATTTAAGAGGGAGTTAGATGTGGCCCTTGTGGCTAAAGGGATCAGGGGGTATGGAGAGAAGGCAGGTACAGGATACTGAGTTGGATGATCAGCCATGATCATATTGAATGGCGGTGCAGGCTCGAAAGGCCGAATGGCCTACTCCTGCACCTATTTTCTGTTTCTATATTTCCCGATTTTGATTGGACAGGAGCTGGGGACTCTCTCAAATTAGGATGGAGGTTACATATTTTCAGAGAGGTTGCAATAAATCTTTAGTTTTAGACTTTAGAGATACAGCGTGGAAACAGGCCGTTCGGCCCACCTAGTCCGTGCCAACAGGCGAACACCCCATATACTAGCACTATCCTACACACAAGGTACTATTTTACACTTTTACCAAAGTCAATTAACCTACAAACCTGCACGCCTTTGGAATGTTGGAGGAAACCGGAGCACCTGGAGAAAACCCTCACGGTCACAGGGAGAGCGTACAAACTTCGTACAGACAGCACCCGAGGTCAGGATCGAACCCAGGCTTTTGGCAGGGCAGCAAATCTACCGCTGTGCCACTATGCCACCCCTATTCCTTGAAGTGTTTCCTCTGTCCTGATAATTTCTTGCACCATCTGTTTTGAGTGTCTGCTGTGGAGCATGCAGAGAAAATGGTCTTTTCGTCAAAGTCAACTGCATGTAGTCAGAGCCTCATGGCTGGGGTTGTTACTCTATGACAGAAAGGCATTGCTTCACTTACGCTGAGTGGACGTGAGGGATTTTGTGGAGGTAGCTCTGGTGCTGCTTCCCGGTGCGTTGTGCGACAAGCTGTCGGCAGCCCACACCTCGGAAGCGTACAAAAGGCCAGATCATTGCTACTGCGTGGAACCTGGATTTTGCTGCGGGGTTTGAAATCTGAGTCTTCGACCTTTTCCACAGAGATGCCAACAGGAGGTGCTGGTAAATTTCATCACTGATTCCTTGCGTCTCTCAGAGGTTGCTCCCAAGATTCGTGTCTTGCAGGGCCTTGCCATAGACCTTTGTTATCGAGGGGGTTGTAGACTCATAGTGGTTCCTTTGCTTAAAGGCTATTCAGTACAAGGTCATTCTCTCATATGAGTGCATCTTGCTTGGCATGAACATGTTGGGCTGAAGTGTTAAAGAAGGAACTGCAGATGCTGGAGAATCGAGGATACACAAAAGGCTGGAGAAACTCAGAGGGTGCAGCAGCATCTAAGGAGCGAAGGAGATAGGTGACGTTTCGGGTCGAGACCCTTCTTCAGACTGGTCAGGGATCAGGGAAACGAGAGATACAGACGGTGATGTGGAGAGATAAAGAACAATGAATGAAAGATATGCACAAAAGTATTGATGATAAAGGGAACAAGCCATTGTAAGCTGTTTGTGGTGTGAAAATGAGAAGCTAGTGCGACTAGGGTGGGGGAGGGAGATAGAGAGAGAGGGAATGCCAGGGCCCGAGGGCTGAGGGAGAGGTGGAAAGGGGAGGAGACAGCAAGGGTTAACAGAATTGAGAAAATTCAATGTTCAAGCCCAGAGGATGCAGACCCCCCAAGCGGAATATGAGGTGCTGTTCCTCCAACTTGCGGTGTTGTTCACTCTGGCCATGGAAGAGGCCCAGGACCGAGAGGTTGGATACGGAATGGGAGGAGGAGTTGAAGTGCTGAGCGACCGGGAGGTCGGGCTGAAGGGCCAGTTTCTGTGCTGCATGACTGACTCTATGACACCAGCATGAAATGTGCAGCAGATAGCAAATACACTACAAATGTTTGTAGTTTTCTATGAAATCTCTGAAATATCTATCCTCTCTGACAGACATTGTGTGTTTTCACTCCCTCCATTCCAGGTTTTTAGTATTTGTACTTTATTTCTTCTGCAAACATTTAAATAGCAAAGGTGATTTATTGCAATATGATGTGATTATCAGCACAATAATAATGTCCATAAGGCAACATCATCAAAATAGACTGAAAAGTACAAAAGCATTAATTTGATATACAAAAAAAGGCCAGGAATTGTCACTGGGTGAGATTACGTCATTAGCAATCGCACATCCAAACCGCCATAAAACATTCCTCCAATTTGACAATGCATTTTCCGGCTTCATTTGGGCTATTAATTGAGATTTTCACCCATTCCTTCTCTCCAGAGATACTGCCTGTCCCGCTGAGTTGCTCCAGCATTTTGTGTCTATCCACAGGTTATTTGTTATTTCACGTGCAATAACCTATTCGCATTTACCATGTGAAATATCTTATATCAAGATTCATGGTTATCGGAACCATAGAGAATTCTTGTGCTCAATTTTCTGACTTTCCCCTTTTTATGAAAGATTATGATTTGAAAGATGAATACCACGATTGACAAATGCAGATTTTAGTGCCTCTGTCTCGTAATTCAGACTCAAAGCTATTTTAGTGGTAAATCCAACTAGAAAGAGGTAGCATTCAACAAACAAAAATTAAAAAATGGCTCAAATATATGTTGAGATTTTGCAAATTAACCAAGTTTGAGGAACAATGAATAAATGACCCATTTTATTGGACAGTCGGGTGATGAATGTAGAGTCTACAGATATGCAATTTAGCGACTGATCTTAAAATTAGTGCCACAGGGCCATCTGGTGAGTAAAGATCGCAACTGACAGGGATACTGACAGGAATGCTGATGTCTGGAAAGAGGACAGAACAAGCCCTTCAACCCATCACCAACAATGCACACCTCGCAGGGTTTCTTCTTGAAGCAAAGAACAACAGCAACTACTATTAACACTTATCTCCAACCTTTACAAAGGCGACCTTTACAAAGGTACTTGAAAGGAACTGCAGATGCTGGTTCAAGCCGAGGATAGACATAAAATGCCGGAGTAACTCAGCGGGTTACAAAGGACAAAGGACACTTATTGTCACATACACCATTTCTGGTGCAATGAAATTTGAGTTGTCATTTGCAGCACACCAATAACAAATAAAACACAACACAACATTAAAGAATTTAACATTCAACATAAAAAACATTCCCCCCACAATAGCTCCCACTGTGAGGGAAGGCAGCAAAGTCAGTCCCCTCCCTCTATCTTCACCCCGTGGTCGGTTCCTATTTGAGGCCTCCACAGTCGCCGCAACGGTCACCCGATGTTTCAGGCCCTCTCGCCAGATGATGGAGCTCCGGCGTTGGGAGAACACTCTTCAGCGGCTTGGAGTGTCTGGAACGGCCGCTTCCTCCCCGGGCCCCCGAAGTCCACAGGCCGCGCTGGCCGGAGCCCTGACACTGGCGATCTCGGCGAGAGATCCCAGGCTCCGCGGTGTTCAAAATCAGCGATGCAGGAGCAGCATCTCTGGAGAAAAGGGATAGGTGACGTTTTGGGTCGAGACCCTTCTTCAGACGGAGAGTCAGGGGAAAAGGAAACAAGAGATATAGACGGTGATGTTGAGAGATATAGAACAAATGAATGAAAGATATACAAAAAAAGTAAGAATCGTAAAGGAAACAGGCCACTGTTAGTTTGCTGGTGAGAACGAGTATAGACAATGAGACTCAACAAGATCCCCAAGGTAGAAAATGGAGGCGTAGGCAAACACTGAGAAAACACACGTGGCTGTGGTAGTAAAGATAGTTGACAGGACTCACGCAGAAAAACTGACACTATACAATTTAGAGGGGATGATCACATGTTTGGTGAATATCTTAAAGATAAGAGAGTAAAAAAGAGTTAATGAGAAAAAAGCAAACATTAGGGCCGTGGTGGCTGCCAATGGGGAAGCAAGTAAAGGGAGGAGGATTGGAAGATCAGAGTGGGAGGGAAGATGCTGTGGAGGGATGTGGGGAGATAGG
The DNA here is from genome assembly GCA_035221665.1 of Okamejei kenojei. Taxonomy (NCBI): domain Eukaryota; kingdom Metazoa; phylum Chordata; class Chondrichthyes; order Rajiformes; family Rajidae; genus Okamejei; species Okamejei kenojei. The sequence goes on from CM069139.1 coordinate 85,376,693, forward strand.
AGATCACAAGAAAGGGGAAGGGAGACCGTCGAGATTTGTAAAGAAGGATGAAAATTTAAAAATCAAGCCTCTGCTTACCCCAGACCATGTTGGCACTAAGATGACAGAAACTGGGACCTGGTGCCAGCTTGAATATGGAGATGAGGGCAGAAAAATAGCTGATCTAATTCAGCAGAGAAGTGATTGCGTGTACACAAAATTCTGGAGAAACTCAGAGGGTGCAGCAGCATCTATGGAGCGAAGGAGATAGGCAACGTTTTGGGCCGAAACCCTTCTTCAGACCAAAGTGATTGCGTGAAGTGATTCATATTGAAGGAATAAGGAGATACAATAGAGACTGAGGCACAATGAAGGCACGGAATCAAAGCAACTGTTGGGTGTATGTGCATTAATCTTTGGTAATAAGTCTTTTTAAATCAATCCATGATTTATACATTTTGGTTTTCACCATGTAGAAATTATAGCTGCGTTTATACATCGTCTCCCATTTCAGGGCGGGAACCAATGTTAGGAGACACAGACTTCAATATCATGTAAATGAAAGTTGTTTCAGATGTTTAGTATTTTGTTGCATATCCTTTGCATGCAATGACTGCTTGAAGTCTGCGATTCATGCAGGGACATCACCAGTTGCTGGGTGTTTCTCTGGTGATGCTCTTGTGCCAGGCCTGTATTGCAGCCATCTTTAGCTGATGCGAGCTTGTTTTTGAGGGGGCTAGTCCCCTTTTTTTCTCTTCAGCATATATAAAAGGCATGCTCAATTGGGTTCAGCTCGGGTGATTGATTTGGCCACTCAAGAATTTACCATTTTTTACCTTTGAAAAACTCCTTTGCTGCATTAGCAGTATGTTTGGGATCATTGTCTTGCTGTATGAAAACATCCGGCCTTTAAAAAAAATGAGTTTTTGAGGCATTTGTTTGAACTTGAGCAGATAGGATGTGTCTATACACTTCAGAATTCATTATGCTGCTACCATCAGCAGTTGTATCATCAATGAAGATAAGTGAGCCAGTACCTTCAGCAGCCATAGATGCCCAGGTCATAACACCCCCACCACTGTGTTTCACAGATAAGGTGGTGTGCTTTGGATCTTGGGCAGTTCCTTCTCTCCTCCATACTTTGCTCTTGCCATCACTATAATATAAGTTAATCTTTGTCTCATCTGTCCACAAGACCTTTTTCCAGAACTGTGATTGCTATTTAAGGACTTCTTGGCAAACTGCGACCTGGCATCCTATTTTTGCAGCTAACCAGTGGTTTGCATCTTGCAGTGTAGCCTCTGTATTTCGGTTCATGAAGTCTCCTGCAGACTGTGGTCAGTGACAAATCCACACCTGACTCCTGAAGAGTGTTTCTGATCTGTCAGACAGGTGTTTGGGGATTTTTCTTTATTACAGAGAGAATTCTTCTGTCATCAGCTGTGGAGGACTTCCTTGGCCTGCCAGTCCCTTTGTGATTAGTAAGCTCACCAGTGCTCTCTTTCTTCTTAATGATGTTCCAAACAGTTGATTTTGGTAAGGCTAAGATTTGGCTGACGTCTCTACTTCAATGAGTTCCGTGTCCGCCACCATGTGGAGCTCTTCTTCCATCGGCTCCGCATCCGAGCTTTTATCCAAGGGAAGGAGTCCTCGCCTCCTAGTGATGACCCCTTCTCCCATCTCCAACGGACCCCCTCCTCCTGGACTCCCCCAAATGCCCATCTACCTTCTTTAGTCCTGTTCATTTCAAACTGCCAGCGGGACATCAACCGCCTTAACTTTTCCGCTCCCCTTTCTCACTCTAACCTCCCCCCCCAGAATGTACAGCCCTCCACTCACTCTGGAACAAACCCGACTGGTAATCAAATCGGCCGACAAGGGAGGTGCCGTGGTAGTCTGGCGCGCTGACCTCCCCCGGTCACAGGCCAGGCGACAACTCTCAGACACCTCCTCCTACTTATCCTTGGACCATGACCCCACAGACAAGCACCAGGCCATCATCTTAAACACCATCACTGGCTTCATCGCTTCCGGCTCCTGCCCACCGAAGCCTCCAACCTCCCCACCTATGGCCAACACCTCACATGCTCTTCGTCTCCTCATGACTTCCGTTTTCCAGGCTTCCCCTACCAATTTCCGTATATGATACTCTCCTCCACCTAGCGGAGCTGTCCTCACACATAACAACTTCCTTTTCCTTTGGATGGGCAGGCACATGGGCCCTAGCTATGTCTGCCTCTTTGTAGGATACGTCGAACAATCCTGTTCGAGGGCGTTTACTGTGGCGTTAACCACAAACTCTACTCCGCTACATTGACAACTGTATTGTGGCTACCTCCTGCACCCATGCAGAGCTCTGACTTCATCCATTTCACCACCATCCCGCACTCAAATTCACCTGGACCATTTCCGACATCTCCCTACCGTTCCTTGATCTCACTATCTCTATCGCAGGTAACAGACTACTGACTGACATCTACTACAAACCCACTGACTCCCACGGCTATCTTGACTACACTTCATCCCACCCTGCTTCCTGTAAGGACTCTATCCCCTACTCCCAATTCCTCCATCTACGCCGCATCTGCGCCCAGGATGAGGTGTTCCAGACCAGGGCATCGGAGATGTCCTCAATCTTTAGGAAACATGGGTTCCCCTCTTCTATTAAGGGTGAGGCTCTCACCAGGGTCTCCTCTATATCCCGCAGCTCCGCTCTTACTCCCCATCCCCACACTCGTAACAAGGACAGAGTCCCCCATGTCCTCACCTTCCACCCCATCGGCCGGCGCATGCAACATATAATCCTCCGACATTTTCGCCACCTCCAGCGAGAACCTACCACCGGCCACATCTTCCCATCTCCTTCCTTTTCTGCGTTCCGTAGAGACCGCTCCCTCCGTAACTCTCTGATCAATTCGTCCCTTCCCACCCAGACCACCTCCTCCCCTGGTATTTTCCCCTGCAACCGCAGGAAATGCTACATTTGTTGCTTTACCCCCCCCCCCCCCCCCCGACTTCTTCCAAGGACCCGAACAGTCTTTCCAGGTGAGGCAGAGGTTCACCTGCACCTCCTCCAACCTCATCTACTGCATTCGCTGTGGTAGGTGTCACCTTCTCTACATTGGTGAGACCAAGCGTAGGCTCGGCGACCGCTTTGCCTAACACCTCTGCTCAGTCCGTACTAACCAACCTTATCTCCCAGTTGCCCAGCACTTCAACTCCCCCTCCCATTCTGAATCTGACCTTTCTGTCCTGGGCCTCCTCCATTGCCAGAGTGAGGCCCACTGCAAATTGGAGGAACAGCACCTCATATTTCGTTTTTGTAGTTTACACCCCAGCGATATGAACATTGACTTCTCTAATTTCAGGTAATCCTTGCTTTCTCCGTCCTTCCCCTCCCCCTTCCCAGCTCTCCCACATAGCCTACTGTCTCCGCCTCTTCCTTTCTTTATGAGACCATGAGGCATGTTGGCCTTCATAGCGAGAGGATTTTTTGGAGCAAGGAGGTCTTGCTGCTGTTGTACAGAGCCCTGGTGAGACCACATCTGGAGCATTGTGTGCAGATTTGGTCTCCTAATTTGAGGAAGGACATTCTTGCTATTGAGGGAGTGCAGCGGAGGTTCACCAGGTTAATTCCCGGGATGGCGGGACTGACATATGATGAGAGAATGGATCAAATGGGCTAATATTTGCTGGAATTTAGAAGGATGAGAGGGAATCTTATAGAAACATGTAAAATTCTTAAAGGATTGAACATGCTAGATGTAGGAAAAGTTCCCGGTGTTGGGAGAGTCCAGACCAGGGATCACAGTTTAAGAATCAGGGGTAGGTCATTTAGGACTGAGATGAGGAAAAGCTTATTCACCCAGAGAGTTGTAAATGTGGAAATCTCTGCCACAGAAGGCAGTGGAAGCCAATTCATTGGATGTTTTCAAGAGATAGTTAAATTTAGCTCTAAGGGCTAAGGGAATCAAGGCATATGGGGAACAAGCCCGAACGGGGTACTGATTTTGAATGATCAGCCATGATCACATTGAACGGCTCGATGCGCAGAATAGCCTACTCCTGCACCTATTTTCTGTTTCTATGGCCCACAATGTTTGTGCCGAAATTAATGCCAAATTAAACTAATCTCCTCTGCCTGTATGTGATCTGTATCCCTCCAATTCCCGCAGAGCCATGTGCCTATCTCAAAGCATCTTAAATCATTTTCCCTCCGTAGACTTAACTATATTGGCATACTCAAATAGTCGCTACAATAGTTGAAAATATGAAGCTTGACAAATTTATTAGTTTAATTGTTTAATTGGATTGTTTAGTTGGATTGCAACCTTGTCGTGGTCCGGGAGCTTGTGTGTCTCAGTGACCTCTAGAGATTTGTCTCCTGTTTGGGTCTCCCATGCTGGACAGGTTGAGGGTAGAGGCGAGATGAAGAGCGATCCACTGGTCCTCCAGGTAGAGGGTTGACCACAGGGCTAACAACCCTGTCTCGTAAAACAAATATGTTACGGAACTGAAGGATCAACACTACTGGGCGTGATGGACTTCTAGGGCGATCAACAGATGCTAGGTAGTGGAGTAGTGTCCAGAAGCTAGCCCAGAACAGACAGGAGTGGACTACCCTACATGCCAGGACGCATAATAGGCAGTAAGTATTGTTTAATAATTATTCTAGCCCAGGAAAATAAAGAAAAACTTACAGGACTCACAATCCCATCAACTCTAAAAATACCTCACTGAATCCCTTTGAAGCATGTTACTTGTAATGACGAGCAAAACACAAAGTGAAGGATTTCAGCTGCCAGGTTAGGCCAGTAAATGAAAATACTGTCTCATTCAAATATCAGTCAATAAAGATCAAGAGAACATCATCCAAAATTAAACAGCGCAGTTATGTAAGACAGAATGAAAATAGAAAATGCTGGACAAGCTCAGCAGATTCGCCTTTGGAGAGAGAAACCTGACCTGCTAATCCAGGCACGTGCCGTGAGTAATTACTCAAGGTAGGCAGTCAGCTGTCTTTAAAAAAATTCTTAAACCGCGCATGCGCAGATTGTTCTCTCCGTAAAAAATAAAAATAAGTAACAATTCAATTTTCCCAAGGCTACTAAATCTCCTTCATTTTTTAATTACTGAATGGTTGGGAAAAACGGGAGCACACCAGGTTGTTGAATCAGTTGTCATCTTATTGAATGACAATACTAATTCAAGGGTCCAATTGGAGGGAGAGTTCCCTTCACAGCGTGTGGGGAGTCTGTGTCAGGGGTTAAAGATGCGGGGAGGGCCGGAGTGTTGAGTAGGAGAAGGTCGGAGATCATGTCAGACTCACTCACCGCTGCCGCAGCGCTCCGGGCACGGACAGCAGAACTGGCCGCCACTTCCGGGGAAGGAAGCAGCTCGGGTGACTGCGAGCGGCTGCCGGGATCCGACAGCAGAACCAGCTGCCACTTCAGTGCCTTCTGCCGGCCCGCTCACCTCTGGCAGTGCTCTCCGTCTGAACACCTCTCACCTGCCGCTCGCCGGCTTCGCTCATATGTAACCCACTTGCGACGCTCCGGGCACGGAGCCACCGCATTGTGGCCGGGGAGTGAATTTGCTCAGGTGGCTACGAGTGGCCTCCGAGACCAGACAACCCCTTCGCTCATATCAGCCGCATCCCGCAAATCCTTAAATTCCGACAGCCGAGTAACCTCAATTGGTCCCTTGAGTGCGCTGTCGGAATTTAAGGATTTGCAGAAGCGGCTGATATGAGCGAAGCCGGCGAGTGGCAGGAAAGAGGTTTTCAGTCGGAGAGCACTGCCAGAGATGAACGGTGCTCCAGCAGAAGGGGTTGTCTGGTCCTGGTGGCCACTCGCAGCCCCGATCCCCTCCTTCACAACGCTCCTGCCCTCCCCGTAACTTGACCCCAGTCCAGAGTCCCCAAACACTGTGAAAGGAGCTCTCCCCACCCACCCCGGGAAATACAGTATTTAAAAAGATATAGCACCAAGAAATGTACTTACCACGTTATTGGTACATGAACTCCATTCTTCACTCTTTGTTTCCTAAGATACTCTTAAAATAATGGCAATCCATATTTGAAAAACCCGCCAAGAAACTCGCCCTGCACATGCACAGTACTGCAAAGGCAGAATTTCTGCTGCCTTCAGCTCCGCTTGAAATTGATGGCTTGAAGCAGCGCTGACGTGTTACAAGCGCTGCGGATGAAAGGCACGGAGAATTATGCCTACCCAAGAGATCGATCTCTTAGATAGGTATCATTCTCCCATGCCTTTACTATTTATATTTAATAATTGCCATTTCATAATTTTAGTCAGGGTAGGCAGTGCCTGTCCTTGCCTACCCTGACGGCACGTGCCTGTGCTAATCAGCCCTGAATCAGACCTGCTAATCAGTCTGAAGAAGGGTCTCCACCCGAAACGTCGCCTATTCCTTCTCTCCATCGATGCTGCCTCACCCGCTGAGTTTCTCCAGCATTTTTTGTCTAGCTGCTAATCAAAACCTTCTCGTTTGAGTCAGAACTGGCCGATTCTGATGAAAGATCACCAACTTGTAACTCGGTTTTCCTCTCCCCATAAATGCAGCAAACCTGCCTCATTATATCCAGCATCCCGTTTTCATTTCAGATTTCCTTTTTCTGCAGATTTTTACTTTACAAGTTATCACCGCATACCTCAATGCCCACAGATACGATATATTGTGAACGTTCTCTATCACAAATTAAAACTACAGCTTTACAAGGTACTAGATATACATGACAAATGACATAATTTGTATCCCCATAAGTTAAAAAAAAAATTCCGTTTAGTTTATGAAGAAACTGCAGATGCTGGTTTAACCAAAAATATACACAAAAATACCCATTGTTTCTGCTTGTTCATGTCCCACTGAATTAATTTCCACATAACTCGACTACATCCTATCCCCCCCCTGGTCCAATCCCTCCCTACCTATGTCCAAGACATCCCACACGCTCTTTGTCTCGTCAATGACTTCCGTTTTCCAGGCCCCCACTCACTCTCTTTAGTATGGATGTTCAGTCACTCTACACCTCTATCTCCCACCAGGAAGGTCTTAAAGCCCTGTTTCTTCCTCGACCGCACAACCAGCCAATTTCCCTCTACCAAACTCTCCTCTGCCTAGCAGAACTGGTCCTTAAACCCCTGTCTCACGGTGCAAATCCACCCACGAGTGATCCAGAGTTAAAAACAAATCAAACTCGCGGTAATCACATAGAAGCAACGTAGCGGGAACGTCGGAACTCGTGGACGCAACTTAGCGACTCGTAACGCTAACGGCAGGTACTCGGGAAACTTGTTAACTCGTGGAAATATTTCAACATGTTGAAAGATTTCCACGAGTCAAATTTACTCTTGAAGGAAAAATTTGAAACGTTTAAACTCGTTGTAATACCGTCGTAGCCCGTGAGTTTACCGCAGCGACTCGTGAGCAACTCGTGGGTTTGGCCTGAGTGCCAGAAGTGAAATTTTGAAGATTAGTCAGATCTTAATGGAACATTTTCAGTGAAGGAGCAAAAAGCACTCAGCGGGGATCTGAGAAACAGTGGCAAAAAGAATGAACCATGCAGTGTGGGGAAAGCCGCGTTGCGAGAGTTAATTTACCTAGAAACATAGAAAATAAGTGCAGGAGGAGGCCATTTGGCCCTTCGTGCCAGCACCGCCATTCATTGTGATCATGGCTGATCGTCCCTAATCTGTAACCTGTGCCTGCCTTCTCCACATATCCCTTGATTCCGTGACAACAAACTAAACTAAACTATACATCTTGTATCTGTGCACTGTAGATGGCCTGATTCTAATCAGGTATAGTCTTTCTGCTGACTGAAGCACGGAACAAACAAACACTTCTCACTGTACCTCGGTTTACGTGACAATAAAATAAACAAAATATTCATCACAGTTCTGATCTCAGGCAGCTGACGTTGTGAAATCCAAAATACTGGCACTGTGGCCAGCGCTGGAGTTGCTGCCTTACAGCGCCAGAGACCCGGGTTCAATCTTGACTCCGGTGCTGTCTGTACAGGGTTTGTACATTCTCCCCGTGACTGTGGTTTGTACATTTTCCCGGGAGCTCCACACTCCAAAGACGTACAGGTTTGTAGGTTAATTGGCTTGGTGTCATTGTAAATTGTCTCTAGCGTGTGTAGGATAGTGTTAGTGTGCGGGGAGCGCTGGACGGCACAGACTTGCTGGGCCGAAAGATCTGCTTCTGCCCTGTATCTCTATACGAAACTAAACTAAACCTCAAGAGAAAAACTTACTTTGCTTTTGTAATGGGCAGAGTCTGTGACAGTGTTCACACTCTCTTGTGTCTCTGTTTTGCTTTGTTTCCTTGCCTGTGAACTGGCTAGAATTTGCAAAGTGCAGCAGTCAGGAAATACTGACTAAAGAGGAGGGAGGGGGGATTCAGCTACCAATCTATGATGTATGCGAGCAAGTTTCTTTGCAGATGCAACCTTCTGCCCTGATCTAAATGCTCTTTTCAAAAATTCAGGTTCATAGAAAGAAATGTGAGCAACTTTGTTTAGTTTAAGGAGTGTCAAAATGAACTGCAGATACCTGTTTACACTGAAGATACACAAAAAATGCTGGAGTAACTCAGCAGGTCAGGCAGCATCTCTGGGCAAAAAGAACAGATGATGGTTTTGGGTCTGATGAAGGTGTCTCGACCCGAAACAACATCTATTGCTTTTCTCCAGAGATGCTGCCTAACCTGCTGAATTACTCCAGCACTTTGTGTCTATCTTTTGTTTATTTTAGTTTAGTTAGTGTACAGTGAAAAGCTTTTTGTTGCGTGCTATCCAGTCAACGGAAATACTACATATGATTACAATCGAGCCATCCAGAGTATACGGATACAGGATAAAGGGAATAATGTTTATTGAGAGGGAATTGGTGAGCTTGGCTTTCGATTTTATTTCAGCATGGAACTATTGCACAGCTTCTATGAATAATATTTATAGACTATGTTCTATATTCTACCAAAGATTGCATTACAAAGTGGGTGAGTCCTGAATGACAAGAACCTTTTACTGATAACATGGCTCATAACTCACCAGAATGCTGGAGTAACTCAGCGGATCAGGCAGCATCTCTGGAGAGCATGGGTAGGTGACGTTTCGGGTCGAGACCTTTCTTCAGAAGGGCCTACTCAGGGCTGTTTGACCCAAAACGTCACCTTCCCACGTTCCCCAGAGATACTGCTGCCCCACCCGCTGAGTTACACCAGCACCTTGTGGCTTAGGAACTGTAGATGCTGCTTTACTTAAAAAGACACAAAGTGTTGGAGTAACTCAGCAGGTCAGGCAGCAGCATCTCCGGTGAACATAGATAGACGGATGACCTTTTGGGTGGGGACCGTTAATGTAGAAGATAGAACAGTTCCTTGTCTCTGCATTAACCTCGGAGTTTGTTTGTGAAATGCCTTCAGGTCCCCTGTAGAGAGAGGATATCTCTCCCATCTGTGCGTCAATTATTATCACAGAGCTCACTCCCTCTCGTGGGTCAATATAGTGTTTCTCCCAGGGTTACACAAAAAGCTGGAGAAACTCAGCGGGTGCAGCAGCATCTAAGGAGCAAAGGAGATAGGCGACGTTTCGGGTCGAGACCCTTCTTCAGACTGGGCAGGGATCAGGGAAACAAGAGATATAGACGGTGATGTGGAGAGATAAAGAACAATGAATGAAAGATATGCAAAAAAGTATCGATGATAAAGGGAACAAGCCGTTGTAAGCTGTTTGTGGTGTGAAAATGAGAAGCTAGTGTGACTAGGGTGGGGGAGGGAGATAGAGATAGAGGGAATGCCAGGGCCCGAGGGCTGAGGGAGAGGTGTCGCCTATCTCCTTCGCTCCTTAGATGCTGCTGCACCCGCTGAGTTTCTCCAGCTTTTTGTGTAACCCTTGAATCTCCAGCATCTGCAGTTTCTTCGTTAACATAGTGTTTCTCCCACTTCATCATCAGCTGTAGAATCAGTTTCTGCCCACTGCCTCAAAGTGCAACCAGGCTGCAAGTCATCCAAGTTAGCTTTAACCTGTGCTCTCTCTCACTATATCATTGAAATGATAAGCCATCGATCGGCCCGCTCCATGCTGGCTGCCTGCCCAGCCTGCGTTCTTAATGTTCTCACTGCAACAGGTCACAAGTCACCACCTTACTTTTGTTTTTTTTGGAGTAAACAGGGCTCTCTGAGCAAGCCAGAGTGTACCCTACATCCATGGTGGAATAGATTAGGCGTAATTTATACACGCTTTATGTTACAAACATGGTACAGAGAGAGAGAGAGAGAGAGAGAGAGAGAGAGTGGGAAGAGAGAGTGAGGGGGGAGGGCTAGGGGGGGGGGGGAGGGGGGAGGGGGAGGGGGAGGGGGAGGGGGAGGGGGAGGGGGAGGGGGAGGGGGAGGGGGAGGGGGAGGGGGAGGGGAGGGGGAGAGGGGGAGGGGGAGGGGGAGGGGGGGGAGGGGAAAGAGGGAGGGGGACGAGAGGGAGGGGGATGGGAGGGGTGGGAGAGAGGGAGGGAGAGAGGGGGAGTGAGGGAAGGGGGAGATGGAGGGTAGGGGAGAGGGAGGAGGAGAGGGGAGACGAGAGGGGGAGGGGAGAGGGAGAGGGGGAGAGGTGGGAGGGGGAGAGTGGGGGGGAGAGTGGGAGGGAGAAACAGAGAGAATCAGAGGAACAGAAGAATCTGAAGCAAGCACCTCACTATTATTGGTTCTTATTTCTGGGATAAACATCTTTTATCCAAGGTAACAAGTATAACAATGAGCAAAATTAAAATGGTTATTGTGATGAAATGGGGAAGAAGGATTTAAAAAGCTGCCGCTAACAATTATATTAACCGTGTGGAAATTTCTGCATGGATAGATGACGACTCAGAGCATGTCAATAGCGATCTTTTTGTTTATTTCTCCTATCTCAGGATAAAGATTAAAAAATAACCAAATAGTCCTGCATGTTGAGTGCATAACAAGAGCGACTAAAGATCAGAACTGTCCCTTCCACACCTCATTTTGCACATACCAAAGATGGGTAAAAATACCTGATTTAATCCAATTTAGACAGGAAATCTGTTATTAATTAAACTTTCTCAAGTTGCTTTTGCTGTTTATTAACAGATACAAATTTATCATCAGTAGCTTTTGCTTTCAATTCTTTTAATTGATAATTTTTTATCATCCTGGCAGCACCAGAGACCCGGGTTCGATCCTGACCTCGGTGCAGAGTTTGAGCTTTGTCTTTCATTCAGAGGTTCGCGGGCGGGCTGGGGTGACTGTAGGGCTCTGAAAACCTTGTTTCCCAGGGCTGGGGTGAGTGTGAAAGGGGTGGTTTCTGGGCAGATCTGCCCAATCAGCAATGAACCTCTGGAATTCTCTTCCGCAGAAGGTAGTTGAGGCCAGTTCATTGGCTATATTTAAGAGGGAGTTAGATGTGACCCTTGTGGCTAAAGGGATCAGGGGGTATGGAGAGAAGGCAGGTACGGGATACTGAGTTGGATGATCAGCCATGATCATATTGAATGGCGGTGCAGGCTCGAAGGGCCGAATGGCCTACTCCTGCACCTATTTTCTATGTTTCTATGTTTTGAGCCGCTGCTGGGACGGCTGCTCTGGACATACTGGGAGAGTAGAGAGACACACACTGCTATCCCTCTGGTCTACGGACCTTGCTGTCGGGGGAAAAAATAAAGTTAATGTTCAATTTACCTTATCTTTTTGTTAGAAGTTTACCAACGCTTTGATGAGAGATAAATGAAGGGAATAAAACAATCTTACTAGACACAAAAAGCTGGAGTAACTCAGCCAAGCCGGCAGCATCTCTGGAGACAAGCATCAAAACGTTTTTTCAGTCTGAAGAAGGGACTCGACCAGAAACGTCACCCATTACTTCTCTCCAGAAATGCTGCATGTCCCGCTGAGTTACTCCAGCATTTTGTGTCTATCTTCGATGTGAACCAGCATCTGCAGTTCCTCCCAACACAAAACAGCCTATGCCTTTCAATGATTGATGCCAGACCTTGAACAAATGCAGTTCAAATGGACTTTTGAATGCAATTTTGGAAGGATTGTTTCTTGAAACAAACTGCCCTAAAAGTTTGAAGGAAGGAATTGCAGATACTAGTTTAAACCAAAGATAGACACAAAATGATGGACAAACTCAGCTGGTCAGGCAGCATCTCTGGAGAAAAGAAATGGGTGATGTTTCGGGTCAAGATCGTTCTTCAGGCTGGGTCTTTTTATAGTGTGTAAACAAAACTGCATGACATCATTTTTACCATGTGATGATTTTTCCACACGTCGGTAGTCGATGTTGGCTCAAGAGTAACTCGGGAGAGGAACTTGGTACATCGCAGAAATGAGAAGCAAACGGCAAACTTAGACATACACGTGGGAACTCGTTTAAACTCGTGAACATAAACTTGGAATCTCGTAGACAACCACGAGTTTTGATTTTTTCTTTCACTCGTGATCACTTGTGGGTGGACTCACACCGTGAGACAGCGCCATTACCCTTAACAACTTCTCCTTCGACTCCTCACACTTCCTCCAAGTACAAGGCGTAGCTATGGGCACTCGCATGGGCCCGTTATGCCTGCCTCTTTATAGGGTGTGTCGAACAATCCCTGTTCCAGGCGTACACTGGCCCTATCCCCAAACTCTACCTCCGCTACACTGACGACTGCATGGTGCTACCTCCTGCACCCATGCAGAACTCACTGACTTCATCAACCTCTCGACTAATCTCCATCCTGCACTCAAATTCACTTGGGCAATCTCCGACATCTCCCTATCATTTCTAGATCCCACCGTCTCCATCACAGGAGACAGACTATTGGCTGACATCTATTATAAACCCACTGACTCTCACAGCTATCTAGACTACACTTCTTCCCACCCTGTAAAGATTCTATCCCCTACTCCCAATTCCTCTGTCTACGATGCATCTGCGCCCAGGATGATGTTTTCCATACCAGGACATCGGAGTTGTCCTCATTCTTTAAGGAACGAGGGTTCCCCTTTTCCACCATAGACGGTACCCCGCAGCTCCACTCTTGCTCGGTTCACTTGCACCTCCTACAACCTCATCTACTATATCCGCTGTTCTAGGTGTGGAATCCAATATATCAGCGAGACCAAGCGCAGTCTCAGCGATCGTTTCACTGAACACCTCCACTCAGTCCGCCTGAACCTGCCTGATCTCCTAGCTGCTGGACACTTTAACTTCCCCTCCCATTTCCACACTGACATTTCTGTCCTGGGCTTCCTACATTGTAAGAGTGAAGCCAAGAGGAACAACACCTCATATTTCGCTTGGGCAGCTTACACCCCAGTGGTCTGAGCTGTTCTCTAACTTCTAGTAACCCTTGCTTTCCCACTCTCTCCATCCCACCCCCTCCCCCTTCCCAGTTCTCTGACCAGTCTTACGTTCTCCGTCTACATTTTATCTGTTTGCTTTGTTGTTACCGTCTCCCCGCTAACAATTATCTATTCTACATCTTTGATGTCCATTCCCTTTGCCCTGTTTTCACACCTTCACCTTCCTAATCTGTCGATCTTTGCCCCTGAAGTCAGTCTGAAGAAGGGTCTCGACTCGAAACATCACCCATTCCTTCTCTCCAGAGCTGCTGTCTGTCCCGCTGATTCACTCCAGCATTTTGTGTCGATCTTCCGTTTAGTTTAGCTGCACACAGAAATCTTCAGCTTTATTTTCATTATACTTTCTTTTATCAATTTTCCCAGCTAATGTTTTTTTTTTCAGTTTGATTATATTTCTATGAAAAAGAACAAAATATTATGGAACAGCTATTGTTCGGTGTAGCAAATAGTTTAAAAAAAGAGTTCTAAGTATACCACAGAATAGCCGTAATTTGCACATGATCCAAACTCGACTCCACTCAATTAAATAAGACAAATTAACTATTTGCTGAATTTTTCCACAGTGTAATTACACAGTCTAAATGAACAATCGGAATTAAAAATTAATTGTGTTTGCAAACCTGTACCTGGCCAAACTCAGGACACAAAGTGAAGGAGTAAATCAGCAGGTCAGGAGAACATGGATAGGTGACGTTTTTGGTCAGGACCCTTCTTCAGACTGATTGTGAGAGGCGGTGGGGGGGGAAGTTGTTCCGTATAAGTAAATCTCTTCAGATAGAGCCTGTGATTATTTTTGCTTTCACGATTCAATCAGCAATGCCCTTAAGTCGTGCTTATTCAGGAAAATCACCCGAGGCAAGTATTGAGGCACTGTCTTTACTTCAGTCACGTAATTACCAGTTTTGTCTAAACAATGCCGACAACACAACTCTGAACAATCACAACATCTGCTTGGATAATTATTCAACTCATTATTATTATTATTATGTAATAATTATTATTACTGACTACACCTCTGCCTTCAACACCATAATTCCAACTAAACTTTGTAGCTATAGTTGCTGTATAATGTTCAATTCAATTCAATTCAAATTTAATGTCATTGCACAGATACAAGTATGGGTACAACGAAATGCAGTTTAGTGTCAGTACGTAGTGATAGCAATGTTTAGATAAATGCAGATAAATAAATACAGATGTGGGAATCTATCGGCGGGACTCCGAGTTCAGCAGTGCGATCGTGTTATTGTAGAATGTATGGTTTGATTGTACTCATGTATCATATGATCTGCCTACAAAATGATTTATAAAAAAGATTTTCACTATATCTCAGTGTAGTAGCCATTTAGCTTAACTCAGTATGTTATAACTATAACCAGTTACCTTTAAATTATAAAGAAGGAACTGCAGATGCTGGAGAATCGAGGGTACACAAAAAGCTGGAGAAACTCAGCGGGTGCAGCAGCATCTAAGGAGCGAAGGAGATAGGTGACGTTTCGGGTGACCCGAAGGGTCTCAATCCGAAACGTCGCCTATCTCCTTCGCTCCTTAGATGCTGCTGCACCCGCTGAGTTTCTCCAGCTTTTTGTGTACCTTTAAATTATATCTGCTTGTCATTATGTGGGTGGGATTTATACGTAGTCTGGGGCGTGGTTTGTGGCTGGGATTCTCGTGCAGACTCCCAAGGAGTTTAGTTTAGTTTAGTTGGAAGGAGATCGGGGAGGAGACCATGCACGAGTATGATTGAAATGTACTTATGCAAGAAGAAGCTTTTATGAATTATCTTACTGTTTGTACCACTACAATAAAGAAACTATTAATCAAGATACTGTTTATGGAAGATTTATCTTTCGATGGCATTAAATGTCTCGTGGAGAGCTCGTGGGTGCGTATTAATTACCTTCTGATCCTCGGTCATCAATTAAAGTGACTATCGAGGACTAAATCCTTGAGATGTTGGAAAAACCGTCACTACACTCAGTACAGCTGAGAATAATTAGCGAAAACCAATTACATGGTGAATAAGCCATAACTAACATAGCTGTTACATAACAAAACCGCATTTGAAAGGGCCCTGACAGCAGTGCTAGAATTTATAAAGATACTTTCAACACAAACTAGGTAACACTCGATCCTCTTTATAACAGCCCTCTTTATAACCTATTTCATTTATAGCAGATAAAATATGTTGTAACCGAGGCATCCGTTTGTATTAGAAGCAAACAACCAAATTAATTGCTTCACGGAGTGACCACTAACTGGTTGGAGCGAATCTTGTCTCAGTTTGCGTTCACCTTTCCTGTTTATCGTGTGTCTTGTTTGGTCATAGAGTCATACAGCGTGGAAACAGGCCCTTCAGCCCAAATTGCCCACAAGACCAACTTGCCCCATCTACACTAGTCCCACCTGCCAGCATTTGGCTCTTATTCCTCTTAACCTGTCCTAGCCATGTACCCGTCTCAATGCTTTTTAAACATCGCGATAGTACCTGCCTCAACGACCTCTCCGGCAGCTCGTTCCATACACCCACCACCCTTTATGTAAAAAAGTTATCCCTCAGGTTCCTATTAAATCTTTCCCCCCTCATCTTAAATCTAAGTCCGTCTGGATTCCCCAAAAAGCTCTGTGCATCCACCCGATCCATTCCTCTAATAATTTTGTACCACTCTATAAGATCAGTCCTCATCCTCCTGTGCTCCAAGGAATAAAGTCATAGCCTGCTCAACCTCTCCCTATTGCTCAGGCCCTCGAGTCCTGGCAACATGCTTGTAAAGTGTATTCTCATAATCCTTCATTTTGTGTCTGATTATTGGCTGTTTTTCTAGTACTGTACATATTTACCCCCTTTACTTGCAGACAATCGGCAATAATGGGCACATTTCACGTACTTATGGTCCATGATCTGGAAGGTTATCTGTACACACTTCAGTCATAAAGAGATTCAAAGAAGGAAAATAATAAATTAGAATGAATGTATTTATGAAAAGTTACATATTCATCCGAATTAGATAACAATTAGTCATAAATAGACACAAAAAGCTGGAGTAACTCAGTGGGTCAGACAGCATCTCTGGAGAAAAGGAATAGGTGACAATAGGGCAGCGGTATGAATAATAATTTATCTAACTTCAAGTAACCCCTGCATCCGCTCTCTCTCCATCCCTTCGCCTTCCAAATCGTACCAAATTCGAAGTCGTCTTGTTGAGTCTCATTGTCTGTACTCGTTCGCACCTAGAACACAGCTAACAATGGCTTGTTTCCTTTATCATCATTAATTTTTGCATATCTTTCATTAATTTGTTCCATATCTTTCGTCACCCTCTATATCTCCCATTACCCTTGCCTCTGACTCTCAGTCTGAAGAAAGGTCTCGACCCGAATCATCACCTATTCCTTCTCTCCAGAGATGCTGTCTGACCTGCTGAGTTACTCCAGCTTTTTGTGTCCAGCATTGCTTTAAACCAGCATCTGCAGTTCCTTCCTGCACAGTCATAAATGATTTTCAGAACTTATGCTGGCTAATAATCCCCAGCATCTATTTTCTAAATGGTCATCTACCTTAAGGGACTTGTCCAAGGAGGCAGAGAGCAGTAAGTGGCTGTGTGTCTCCACGGGACACCATTGTACTGTGGTCACTGGTCCTTTGTGCTGAGACAGCTGAAACATCAAGCACTTCGGGATGTTTGAGGTTTTGTGCGGGTTGTCCAAGAAGGGCTTTATGAAGTCTGATACTCTGCTTAGCAGACCTAACTGCTGTTTTTCCAGTGCAGTACAATCTGTGCCAGTATTTATAACTTCTGTGCCTTCTTGAAGCTCATTGCTTTTATTATTTACAGCTTCTTTCTGCCTCAATCGTTTGGGTACATAAGGTCTAATATTTTGAGCATCAGTCACTGAATCTTGAATTAACCTTTTCTGTGCTGAATGGTCCATTTTCACATCTCTGCCAGATTTCTGCAGCAGAGCTAGTGGATTTTCACAGTCGCTTTTAGAAAACTGAAAACGTGTCACATTATTTAAAGTCGTCCCTGGAGGTCTGAAAGTTGCATTGGCGTGTCTTTGCGCACAATTCTGTGCACTGCGGAAATTGCATTCCACATTTCGATGAGATGGAGCAATGTTTACCTCTGGGCCACATCCAGGTGATTCCAGCCTTGGAAATGCAGGTTGGACTTTAAAACTCGAACGAGCAAAATCGTGTTCTTCTTGAGCCGTCTTGATTGCCTCACTTTTGTCATAATCTGTCTCTCTGAATCCGAGGAATCATAGGCAACCAGCGAATTCATGTTGAATTCATGTTGTGTCATGGAAAGAATCAGCACATTGCTTGCTCCTGGGCTATGGAGGCGTTAGAGGTTCCTGCAGCTGGAACATGTTTGTAGATTGAAATCATTCGATTATACCCTCATTATGATGTAAATACCCACTGTGATTATTTTTTTCAATCGCATTCGGCGGCCATGCACTCTTAAAACGTGGAATTTTCGCCCTTTTGTGCAAAAAATAAAGGGCGATTGAGATGAGGAAGGCGGTGGCTTCAGGCAGTGCTGGGCCAGAGGGCCAGGTACCGTTGCCACGGCAACCCCGTGCCGTCCAGCACAGGAGGGCGAGGGGCCGCGGCGCTCGCCGATGTCCGCACCTTCCTCGCCCGCTCGCCGACCGTCTCATCGGGCGGCTGGCAGCGGCAAAAGCAATGGCGGCGGGGGCCGGGACAGAGGAGGGAGGGAGGGGAGGGAGGAGGCCGCCCCACGCCGGCTCCGGCCCGCCGTCGCCCGCCCCGCCTCAGTTCCGTCTCCGCTCCACTCGCTCCGGGCTGTCCGTCTGATGTCCGTGCGGCGGCGGGAGGAGAGGAGGAGGAGGAGAGGCCTGCGGCCGGGCCCGGGCCGGGGCTGTGGGGACAGAGGGAGAGCGGCCGGAGCAGGAGCGGCCAGCGCGTTGCTGATGCAACGGTGGTGGGTGAAGGCGAACGGCGGCGGGGTGGAGTGGGTGACGCCCGGAGAGGGGGTGTGGGTGGGTAAGGGAGAGAGGAGGGGATGGGGAGAGGAGGGAATGGGGGGGGTGTAAGGAGGGAGAGGGCTCGGGTGGAGAGGAGGGAATGGGGAGGGATGGGGAGAGGTAAGGAGGTTTGAGAGTGGAGGGGGCAGGGGTCGAGAGGAGGGAATGGGGAGAGGGGAGGAAGGTTAGAGGGAGAGGAGGGAAAGGGGAGGGAGAGGGGTTGTGGAGAGGGTTAGAGCGGAGAGAATGGGTGGAGGGGACAGTGGGAGAGAGAGGAGGGAAGAGGGAAGGAGAGGTTAAGGGGAGGAGGACTGGCCCTGAGAGCCGGGGATTGGGTGCCCTGGGGTCCAGGGTGGGGGACTTGGAGGAATGTTGCTATGTGGAGAGAGGAGAGGCAGGGTGGAGAGGTGAGGGTAGGGAGGGGCGGGGTTATGGAGAGAAGTGGGACGGGCTGCTAAAGGCGGGGGTGGGGGAGAGGAGAGGAGGCGAGAAGGGAGCTGAAAAGAAGGAGAGGGGTGAGTGCGGTCTTATGGAGGGAGAGGGAACAAGGCATGATCCTAGACATGTGAGGGACCATGCTTTGGACACGCGTGCAGGACCAGACATTAGGTCCTGGATATCATGTGCAGGTTTATATTCGGACTTATATAAGGTGACACAAGGTCAAGTATTCACTTTAAGAAAATGTCAGCGAATGACTGTGATGAAAGTCCACAGCCCCGAGATTTGTAGGTGAGGTTGAAAGGGCATGGAGAACACAGTTCGATTGTGAAGTCAAACAAAGCACCAAAGGTTAACATTTCTGGATAATGTTATAAACTGACTGTGCGTTAATGTTAGTTGGAGGGGACATTCAAGTAGGGTGAATTAAAAGCGGTCCATGCGTATGTCTCGTTGACATAATCAGATTAAAAGTCCACTCCTTACACTTTTTTATTGCATACATTAAAAACAAGACTGTAAAATTGGAGAGAAGAGTAGTTTAGAATCAGAGAAACCCAGGAGAGTGAGGATTTTTATGTCTTTGGAGTAAGAGGAATGTGCTTCATAGGCATCGCTCAGACAAATATTGTGCAATTGGTTGTCACCAAGGAGAGGGACATGGAGGGATAGTGAAGATGGACACAAAATGCTGGAGTAAAGATACTCAGTTGGGTACAGGCAACATATTCCTGGGGAGGAATGTAATGGGTTGACGTTTCAGGTTGAGGCCCTTCTTCAGACTGGATGTTAGTTGATGAATGTTCAAGTGAAGGGTTTCACATAGGCAGGGGTCAGTGTGATACACAAGAAAGAAGGATTCTTGGGCCCTCTCTTGAATGTTAACATATAAATGCGGTTGGAATGGTCCCCAGCGCCTGATTGGGATCTATCCATGGTTTTTGAGGGGAGGGCTGGACAGGAGATTGCCGTGTGGTACTTGATCGTCGGAGAACTTTGTAATTCGCCTCTATATCGCCAGGGTGAGGTCCCGGTTGGTATGAAATGTGTGGGGCAGATCATGGCCTTACAACCGCGAAAGAAATGACTACACTTGTCCCTTCACATCAACTCCTGCAACTCCTTTCAGGGACCCATGCAGTCCTCATGGTATCCCAGACAGAGGTTCCACCTGCACCTTCATCCAACCTCATCTACTGCTTTCCGCTGCTCCAGATGACCAGATGATCTATATCGGTGTGGACCAAGCGGAGGCTTGGCGCCATCGTTTGCGCCGAGAAAGACTCCGTCCGCCGTGTTAGCAATAACAATACCGACCTCCGGTTGGCTCATGTCACTCAATCTCCCGCTCCATTCCCATTCGTATACCGACCTCTCGGTTCCGGGCCTCCTAGGCTACGGCCAGAGTGAGCAAACACCACAATATTGGAGGAACAGACTCATATTCCGCTTTGGGGATAGTCTGCAAATCCTATTGGGAGTGAAATTGAATTTTCTCTATTTGTTAGCCCTTGCTGTCTCCTCCCCTTCCCACCCTCTCCCTCCAGCTCTCGGGCACTGGCACTTACCGCTATCTCCCGCCCACCCTAGTCGCCACTAGCTTCTCATTTTCAAACTCAAAGCTTTTCATGGATTGTTCCCTTTATCATCTTACTGTTTTTGCCATTATCTTTATCATTGTTCTTTATCTCTCCACATCACCGTCTATATCTCTTTTCCCTGAACCATGGTCCAGTCTCGACGAAGCGGTATACATACCCGAAACAGTTGCCAATCTCCACCGGCTCATAGACTACATAGAAATAGATATTAGGTTGCAGGAGTAGGAACTTTCTGCCCTTCGAGCCTGAACCGCCATTCAATATGATCATGGCTGATCATTTCCATACTCCAGTTTCCGGACGCATTCTCTCCATACCCGGGATCCCTTAGCCACATGGGCCACATCAATCTCACTTGAAATATAGCCAATGATCTGGCCTCAACTACCCTCTGTGGCTGAGAGTTTCAAAGACTCACTCTCTCTGTGGGGAAGAAAGATCTTTTATAATTCGGTCTTAAAGGATTTCCCCCTTATCCTATAAGCTGTGACCCCTTGTCCTGGAACTTCCCAACATCGTGGAACAATCATCCGGCATCTAGCCTGTCCAACCCCTTAAGAATTTTGGAAGTTTCTATATGATCCCTATTATCTCCTAAATTCCAGAGGTATATAACGAAGTATAATCCAAGTCTTTCTTCATAAGACAGTCTGACATCCCAGGAATCAGTCTGGTGACCTTCTCTGCACTCCCTTCTATGCAATTAATAAGTCCTTCCTCAGATTTGGAGACCAAAACTTCACCGCATTACTCCAGGTGTGTCTCACCAAGACCCTGTACAAACTGAAGTAGAACCTCCTGTCCTGTACTCAACCTTTTGCTATGGAAAGCTAACCTACCATTGCTTTTTTCACTGCCTGCTGCACCGGCATGCCTACTTTCATGACTGGTGTACCATGACA